>JAXIVH010000008.1:3061458-3115126 GCA_036785325.1 Urophycis tenuis
GGAATGGATGGATGTTATTAGTCCCCCCATATTCCCGGGCAGACGGCACCAGAAGACAGGGAGTGTGCAGCACCATCACAGCAATTTAATCAGAGGTACCCACTCATTTACCCATCACTCTCTCTCCTCTCTCTCTCTCTCTCTCTCTCTCTCTCTCTCTCTCCTCCTCTCTCTCCTCTCTCTCTCTCTCTCTCTCTCATCTCTCTCTCTCTCTCTCCCCCTCCTCCCCCTCTCTCCCCCCCTCTCCTCTCTCTCTCTCTCTCTCTCTCTCTCTCTCTCTCTCTCTCTCCTCTCTCTCTCTCCTCTCTCTCTCTCTCTCTGTCTGTTCTTCTGGTCCCAGTGGTGTCGTGGTGAAAACAGCACACAGTCCAATACTGCGCCCAGCGGGCGGCCCTCACATTTTCTGCCCATGCAGCCAGACCTCGCGTTGCAGCCAACGTCCAAAATAGCCAGCAGCGCTGTGCGTGTAGCGGGCAGGAAGCGTTAAAGCCAGCCGCTACATCGTAGCTAATGAAAGGTGAACGTCGCTGGGAGACGCTAGCACCCTGGCCTCCACACTGCTCCATAGGGCAACAGAGATGGAGCCATACAGGGCTGCCCCCGCACGCACACGCACGCACGCACACACGCATGCACACACGCATGCACACACGCACGCGCACACACGCACGCACACAGGCACGCACGCACGCACGCACGCATGCACACACGCACATGCCACACACGCACGCACGCACAGACACACGCACGCACACGCACATGCACACACGCACAACACACACGCACACACGCACGCACACGCACGCACGCACACGTACACACGCATGCACACACGCACGCGCACTACCACGCACGCACACACGCACGCACACACGCACGCACCACGCACGCACGCAAGCACGCACACACGCACGCACACACGCACGCACACACACACGCACGCACGCGCACACACGCACGCACACATGTACACACACGCACACGGGCACGTGCACGCACACGGGCACGTGCACGCACCCGGGCACACACGCAGGCACGCACACACGCACAGCGTCGAGGTTAATTGGCCAACCTTTTTCAGTTTACAACATCATTTTCATGTGCACCCCCCACAATGTGTCTTCTAATTAGTTTTCATTATCCTCTTTTGAAGTAATGATTAGATAAAATGTTCCTCCTGGAGCATTTCATAACCTTTTTAGCATTTAAGTGCCTGTCAGTTCAGCTGCTAACTTCACGTGCTTGTGAGCAGGGTGTGTCACTGCAGGACACACTTCCTGTTTGTCTCCTCCGTGGTTCTGTGTTTGTTTGGTTCGTTTGTTCGTTTGTTCGTTTGTTCGTTCTGTCTGTCTGTCTGTCTGTCTGTCTGTCTGTCTGTCTGTCTGTCTGTCTTGTCTTTCCTCTGCAGCTCTGTGATGTAGCTCTATAGACCCCAATGTTGTGAGTCTCCCCCGCCCTGGTTGATAAACGGGGAGGGAGGGGGAGGAGGGGGGAGGGCGTGAACAGGCATCAACTTTGTTACAAAATGTTTTTTTTGGGGGGGGGGGGGGAATAAAGGTCAGGGCCTGTGAAGGTCAGGGCGTTCCTGTCTCCAGAGATCCTTAATTCGGTGCGTTGGGATACTCGGGGAATCACGCACTGCACCGTCTGCACCGCTGCCACCAGACGTTGCTGCAAATGCCACTGACTACAATTAATTTCACTGTGAAAGTAGACTAGAAGATACATGTGAAGGTAGACAATAGAAGATGCATGTGTGTGTCTCAGTGTTGTTTCACTGCGGAGGTAGCACTGACTGCTCTGTGCTCCGCAGGACGTGGCACCTGGGAGAAGGGCCAGGAAGAGGAGGAGGAGGACGAAGACTATGTCAACTTGCTCTATGATCCATGTCTTCACTGCTACTTTGATCCGGAGACGGGAAAGTACTACGAGCTGGCCTGACTGGGAGTGTAAGGAGGATCAGAACACAGAGCACTCAGATCCACAGCTGGGCCGCCTCCTGGTGGGGGCTGCGGAGGTCTGTCTGGTTATGGAGGTCTGTCTGGTTGTGGAGGTCTGTCTGGTTATGGAGGTCTGTCTGGTTGTGGAGGTCTGTCTGGTTATGGAGGTCTGTCTGTCTGGTTGTGGAGGTCTGTCTGGCTGGTTATGGAGGTCTGTCTGTCTGGTTGTGGAGGTCTGTCTGGCTGTGGAGGTCTGTCTGGTTGTGGAGGTCTGTCTGTCTGGCTGTGGAGGTCTGTCTGGTTATGGAGGTCTGTCTGTCTGGTTGTGGAGGTCTGTCTGGTTGTGGAGGTCTGTCTGGTTGTGGAGGTCTGTCTGGTTGTGGAGGTCTGTCTGTCTGGTTGTGGAGGTCTGTCTGGTTGTGGAGGTCTGTCTGTCTGGTTGTGGAGGTCTGTCTGGTTATGGAGGTCTGTCTGGTTATGGAGGTCTGTCTGTCTGGTTGTGGAGGTCTGTCTGTTGATCACCAGACGAGGAGAACCTTCTCACTATGACTGTTCAAAGTGTTCTGTAGGCTATGGGTCTTTAAATGACTGCTGCCCTTTTTAGTTTTTTTGATTAGCCTGTGTGTTTATCCACAGCACATCTGCTGTGAGTGAAAACCTGCAACTCTCCTGAGTAAATGACATAAAATAATGATCTACAATTCAGGCGCCTCTGTTTTATGTCTTTATTTGTATGTTTTTAAAGGAGATGTAGAGTGTTTACTGGCAGGGAACTTCATCAGTGTTTATATTTAGAACGGATTGGCAACACGCAGAGCAGGAGAACGTCTGGAACACGTCTGTACTGACACACACGTCTGTACTGAAACACACACACACACATCTGTACTGACACACACACACACACATCTGTACTGACACACACGTCTGTACTGACACACACACGTCTGTACTGAAACACACACACACACATCTGTACTGACACACACACACACACATCTGTACTGACACACACACACAGGTCTGTACTGACACACACGTCTGTACTGACACACACACGTCTGTACTGACACACATGTCTGTACTGACACACGTCTGTACTGACACACACGTCTGTACTGACACACATGTCTGTACTGACACACACGTCTGTACTGACACACACACACACGCATCTGTACTGACACACACACACAGGTCTGTACTGACACACACATGTCTGTACTGATACATACGTCTGTACTGACACACACGTCTGTATACAAACAGTCTGCTCCGTGGCGATCACACTGGTCTGAACACAGCGTCTCCTGGTTCTGATGTTGACGAGCGAGACCAAACAGAACCGCTCAGGCTAGCACCGCCCACACGCCTGGAAGTCGACCCGCCGTGCGTGCAGTCAAGTGCCTGAGTGGTTCCTCATGGTGCTCTGGCGTTCCCTGGTGCTCCTGGCTGCGTGGAGAACCAGGGAACCAGGCGGAGCACCCTCCCAGCGCGGTGAGATGCCAGGGTGCGGTGGACGAGCTTCCAATATGAAACCTTCTCCCCTGGATTAGAGAGGCATGAAGGGCTCTTCTCCCCTGGATTAGAGAGGCATGAAGGGCTCTGCTCATTATTCTTACTTATCTTTCTTGAGGAACTTGTTAAGGATGACGTTTCTCTGGGTTTGGTCTTCTTGGAATTGTCTCAGCGTTATTGTCTGTTGTCTCTGGTGCGGTGGGTGGGAGATAGACTGTATTTACTTGAAATCCTCTTAGACACATTGTGTGTATGTCCAGTAGATAACACTGCATGGTTAATCACTGGTGAGAGTCTGGAGGCTGCAGTCTAACAGCCTTGTTTGCACAGCAACGCTGTGGTTCTCAATGGGGGCAGAAAGGCCGCCGTGCGTTTTCATTACTCATCTGTTTTCATTAAACTATCAACAGTTTAGTCACTGGTGTGAAATAGACATCAAACTGCATATCCGCCAGAGAAAAATAAACCTTTCATTTCCCGTCTTAGCTGTGATTGGATGTCTGTTTTTTTCACAGAGGGACTGTTGATAACTGCCAGGCGTGTTCAACAGGGTGCCAAGATGGAAACTCAGTGAAGTAAACAGTTTACTAGTCTGTTGTGTCAACAAAGTTTACACCAGGGTCCGTGTCTCAATCTCAGACAGAGAGCATCAGGATGTCAGTCAAACATTCAAGATGTAAACGTGAGTTTAGCAAAATGCTGAATAACAGCAGTGCTCTCTAGGCAGGTAGCAAATTACAATTGCAGGTAACAGATTACTAATTACAACAGACACATTGCAAGTGACAATGTACAAATGCAAATATTCAAATATGTAAGTACAAAAATATATAATTCATTGTAGCCTACAACATGTGCCTTGAGCAATTGTTGGAGTCTTAAAACAGGGATATGTCATTCACTTCATCAACATTCACTTCTCTTTACGGACTTTGTGAAATGAAGTGACTGACTGAGTTTGTCCAAACGGGGTGCGCCTATTCGTCCCCCAGCAGCCCCCTCTAGCGGTGGGCTGATGCCATTGCCACTGTCAACACTAAGTCGATTTAAAGACACACAACAAGCATGCATTTAAAAAAAAAATACATATTTTAAGCGATCCCAGCACCACTGTTCCTGGTGAGCCAGTGTCACGTAGTGTGACATCGCTTTAGACGGAGAGACAGATAGATAGATAGACAGACAGACCGACGGACAGACAGGTGAATTTAAAATGAGAGACGGCGAATAGTGACAGCGGTCTGGTCTTTACAGACTCTGATCCTAAGCTGTGCAGACGTCGTCTGAACTGCCCCGCTGTACTCCCGCTGTTTCCTCCATAACACACAACAATGCTCGGAGAGACCGGGAGGAAGCGCTCGGGCTAATTTTAGAAAGCCGGGGATGTTTTATCTGCCAGGGGAGATGACACGGTGGTGAAGGGTTCAACATTCAGGCTCTGAATCTAAAAGCCCCCCGCTGCCCCCCGCCACGCGCGCACACACACACACACACACACACACACACACACACACACACACACACACACACACACACCCGCACACCCGCTGCACTCAGCAGGAGTGTGGCTGTACTCCGTCTCTCATCTGCCTTCACCTCGCCTCAGCCTGCACTTCAATGTGTCACCTGCTCTCAAAGTTAATGTCTGCAATGAGGACATGAAAGTTTTTAAAAAAAAGTTGCACTACGTATAAATAAATTATATGCGATTTATTTATATAGTATGAATATGATTATTTTTTCTATATATATAGCTAGCAGAAATAAACCTGCAAACCTTCTTACCTGCAACAGATGGTACTGATTGATTATTGACATTGGCACTAGATTGGTGGAGCGGACGCTGGCATGTTTGTTGCCGCTGCTCGCTGGTAATCGTTGCAGCCCCTACGTGTCTACCTACGTGTTTGTCTACCTCCTCTTGACTTGTGCTCCTCTAGTCCTCGGGGCACTTATTGTTATTGTTTAGTTTGCGCACTCCTGCGTGAATCACCCCAGCCATTAGCTTCTCTTGCGCTGTTTACTACCGCTGTCGCTCCGGCACCCCCACCACCTGTGCCCTGGCTAACGCTGGTAGCTATCCGCTAACCTCGTCATGTGGCATAACAACTACCTCACCTGGTCTGGACTGATCTGGTTACTCCTGTCGTTCTGCCATCAACCTGTGGCTGGACTACTCCACTACTCCGTCTCCGACCTTCTCCGGATCCGCTGGACTGTACTGGAGCCCCCACCACCGGAGCTGCTACATCACCCGGACATCGCTCGCCCCCCTCGTCGGCGCTACATCCACCGTGGGTCCCGCAGACACGTCCAGCACAGCAACAGCAACAACCCCGGCTCGCTCAACTCCACCTGGTCCACCTCTCGTCGCTCCCCCAACAACACCGGCCGTACCGTCAACCGCCATGCACTAGCCAGCCTAGCCAGGTCGGCTAATGCTACCACTAAGCACGACTCCTCCGCTGTCAACTTCGGTCTGCTCAACATTCGCTCACTCTCAAGCAAAGGTCATCTCGTCCAAGACGTCCTCACTGACCGTAAGCTTGACTTTCTCTTTTTAACTGAAACCTGGCAACAGCCTAACGACTTCTCTCCACTCAACGACTCTACTCCCCCTGGCTTTGTTTACATCTCCCGTCCCCGTGGCAACGGCCGCGGAGGAGGTCTCGCGGTAATTCACCGCGAGAAGTGGAAAGTCCTGCCCGTCTCTGTCCCTGCATTCACCTCCTATGAATGCCTTGTTTTTAAGCTTCCCGGACCCACACCTACCATCATCGCTACATTTTACCGCCCCCCTAAGCCACACAGCGATTTTATCAGTGATTTCTCTACTCTGCTCACCCACCTATCCACTCTCTCACTCAACATAATCCTGCTAGGTGACTTCAATATCCATATGGACAACACCAACCTGCCTCTCACCAGAGACTTCACATCCTGTCTAGATAGTTTTGGCCTACAAAACCTGGTAGATTTCCCCACTCACATCAAAGGCCACTCTCTAGACCTAGTCTGCTGCTCCGGTCTCACCCCCTCTAAGCCCACTGCCGAACTTTTCCCCGCCTCTGATCACTCCCTCCTCACTTTTAACGCTGTACTCCGCCTCTCCATAATCAAGTCTCCCCGTCTCATCTCATTCCGTGCCATCAAGGACATTAACATCGCCACCCTCTGCTCCAACAATGACAGCTTTCCGACCCCGGACCCTACCTCAAACCCTAATGATCTCGCCACTCTCTACAACACCTGCCTCTCCACCACTCTCACCTCTATCGCCCCCCTGAAAACCCGGTCTGTTTCCTTCTCCACATCTGCCCCCTGGTTTACCCCCGAGCTCAGGTCCATGAAAGCTAAAAACCGTCAACTTGAGCGCCTCCACATACGAACCGGTCTCACCATCCACAAGGACATGTACACCTCCCACATCCTACAATACAAGGACCTCATATCCCAGACCAAATCCACTTACTACTCTGGCCTCATCCTCACTAACCAAGGTAACTCCAAAACACTCTTCTCTGTCCTCAATAAAATCCTTCACCCACCCAATTCTCTGCCCCCCCACTTCTACTCCACGGCATCCTGCAACTCCATCCTGGACTACTTCATCCTGAAAATCCACACCATTCACCAGCACCTTCATCCCACCCCCCCACCTCTCTCCCCACCAGAGCCTCTCCCTACTCGTCATCCCTTCTCCAGCTTTGTCCTCCCCACTCCCCCCGAAATCTCTAACCTCATCCATAAATCTAAGCCCACCACCTGTCAGCTCGACCCCCTCCCCTCTACCCTAGTCAAATCCTGCCTCCCCTCTCTCCTGCCTCTCATTACCGCCATTATTCACTCCTCACTCTCGACCGGAATAGTCCCTTCACTATTTAAAACCGCCGCCGTCACCCCCGTACTTAAGAAACCCGGCTTAGACCCCAATAACTACTCTAACCTCCGCCCCATCTCTAACTTACCCTTCATCTCCAAAACCCTCGAAAAGACTGTCGCAACCCAACTTCACTCCCACCTATCCCTTCACTCACTCTACGAGCCTTTTCAGTCCGGTTTTCGCCCCCGTCACAGCCCAGAGTCGGCCCTAATCAAAATCTCCAATGACCTCCTCATTGCAGCCGACTCTGGTCTCGTCTCCATCCTCATCCTCCTCGATCTGAGTGCGGCCTTCGACACCATCTCACACCCCATCCTCCTCAGTAGACTCTCCTCCATTGGCCTCTCCCACACTACCCTCAGCTGGTTCAACTCCTACCTCACAGGCCGCACCCAGTTCGTACAACTTAAATCCTTCACCTCAAATCCCTCCCCAGTCACTGCAGGTGTGCCCCAGGGATCTGTCTTGGGGCCTCTCCTTTTCATTATCTATCTCCTCCCCCTCGGCCAAATCCTCCGCAAGTTCAACATCCAGTTCCACTGCTTCGCGGACGACACCCAGCTCTACCTTTCCTGCAAACCCAACTCCTCATTCCCACCCCCCTCCCTCACGTCTTGTCTTTCCGAACTAAAAACCTGGTTCACCTCAAACTTCCTCCAACTCAACTGCAATAAAACTGAAATTCTCCTCCTCGGCACTAAATCCACCCTAGCCAAAGTCAACACCTTCTCTCTCACCATCGGCTCCTCAGTTTCCCCCTCCCCTCAGGTAAAGAGCTTGGGTGTCATCCTCGACAGCAGACTCTCCCTCCAGTCTCACATCAACTCCATTACCCGCACTGCATATTTCCACCTACGCAACATTAACAGACTCCGCCCCTCCCTCACCCCCCACACCGCCGCCATCCTTGTCCACAGCCTCGTCACCTCCCGTCTTGATTATTGCAACTCTCTCCTCTTCGGCCTCCCTCTCAAGTCCCTCCGTAAACTTCAATTGGTCCAAAACTCTGCCGCCCGCATCATCACTAAGACCCCCTCCCACCACCACATCACCCCTGTCCTCCAGGATCTCCACTGGCTTCCTATAACCCACCGCATCACCTTCAAACTCCTCCTCTTCACATTCATGGCCATCCACAACCTCGCCCCTCCCTACCTGTCCGACCTCCTGCACATCACCATCCCCACCCGTTCCCTCAGATCCTCCTCCTCCATCCACCTCTCTGTGCCCCCTGTCCGCCTCAGCACAATGGGGGGCAGAGCCTTCAGTCGCTCTGCTCCACGACTTCAGTCGCTCTGCTCCAAATCTCCAATGACCTCCTCATTGCAGCCGACTCTGGTCTCGTCTCCATCCTCATCCTCCTCGATCTGAGTGCGGCCTTCGACACCATCTCACACCCCATCCTCCTCAGTAGACTCTCCTCCATTGGCCTCTCCCACACTACCCTCAGCTGGTTCAACTCCTACCTCACAGGCCGCACCCAGTTCGTACAACTTAAATCCTTCACCTCAAATCCCTCCCCAGTCACTGCAGGTGTGCCCCAGGGATCTGTCTTGGGGCCTCTCCTTTTCATTATCTATCTCCTCCCCCTCGGCCAAATCCTCCGCAAGTTCAACATCCAGTTCCACTGCTTCGCGGACGACACCCAGCTCTACCTTTCCTGCAAACCCAACTCCTCATTCCCACCCCCCTCCCTCACGTCTTGTCTTTCCGAACTAAAAACCTGGTTCACCTCAAACTTCCTCCAACTCAACTGCAATAAAACTGAAATTCTCCTCCTCGGCACTAAATCCACCCTAGCCAAAGTCAACACCTTCTCTCTCACCATCGGCTCCTCAGTTTCCCCCTCCCCTCAGGTAAAGAGCTTGGGTGTCATCCTCGACAGCAGACTCTCCCTCCAGTCTCACATCAACTCCATTACCCGCACTGCATATTTCCACCTACGCAACATTAACAGACTCCGCCCCTCCCTCACCCCCCACACCGCCGCCATCCTTGTCCACAGCCTCGTCACCTCCCGTCTTGATTATTGCAACTCTCTCCTCTTCGGCCTCCCTCTCAAGTCCCTCCGTAAACTTCAATTGGTCCAAAACTCTGCCGCCCGCATCATCACTAAGACCCCCTCCCACCACCACATCACCCCTGTCCTCCAGGATCTCCACTGGCTTCCTATAACCCACCGCATCACCTTCAAACTCCTCCTCTTCACATTCATGGCCATCCACAACCTCGCCCCTCCCTACCTGTCCGACCTCCTGCACATCACCATCCCCACCCGTTCCCTCAGATCCTCCTCCTCCATCCACCTCTCTGTGCCCCCTGTCCGCCTCAGCACAATGGGGGGCAGAGCCTTCAGTCGCTCTGCTCCACGACTCTGGAACAACCTGCCACCTGACCTCCGGAACTGTGACTCTCTCCCCCTCTTCAAAACACGCCTCAAAACCCACCTCTTCCGGACAGCCTTCTCCCTTTAGCCTCCTTGCTTCTTGTTTTATCTGCCTAATTTCTACTTATTTTATCTCTTTTTTTTGTAATTATTATTATTCTTTTTTTTTCTCTCTACCATGGTCCTTTTTAACTGTCTTGTCTACCTCACTATGTGATTTTAATTTTATTTATCTTTTTCTGTATGTACAGTGTCCTTGAGTGACATGAAAGGCGCTTTTTTAAATAAAATGCATTATTATTATTATTATTACTGGTATAATATCATAATATTAGGTGACCGTGAGACCAAATGCAGCTCGAAACGCACCACGAAGCGAATGAGTAGGCCTATATCTACTACTGAAAGTATACTCTCTAACTTTTACTTTCAAATAAGTATACTGATAGACAAAAGTGTGTAACAATTCGACTAATTCCAGTAGCATAATTATTACTAAATCAACACGAGTTTCATATTGAGAATCTTATCATTGATTTGTGTTATTCATACCCATAATAACATTACACAGTACAACTAATGACAAGAGAAGTATAGTTCATTCATATATTTTTAAACAATCAAAATTGCCATACACATTCATTACAAACCCTCTAATAACCTCCAGTCCAGACACCTAAAAGTCTTAAAAGTCCTAAAAGTCACCCATGTGAGAAACGGCGTTACTAATAAGCGGCCTCAGCGTGCGCGCCCGTTGCCCACACTTCAGCGTTCTCCCGAGTCCATTCAAAGCACGGCAAAACATATCCAAAATTCCCTGATATCCATGAAAATAATTCCACACACAACTGTCCTTAAAGTCCCCAAAAAAACATATATAATCAAATTAATCAACAAAAAAAGTAAGACTACAAAAAGATGACCCGGGTGGTATCAAAAACTGCAGGAAAAATAGATCTTACTGACGATGTCGAGTCAACCCAGTCGTTTAGCAGCTATTTCCACAATCAGCCTTTATGTTTGTGCACTCTGCGTTAGTTTGAGGTCTGGTAGTCTCCCCCCAGCCATTACGCCCATCTATGATACGCCCCCCATGCTTTCTACTTCCTTGTCTTTTAAAACCTCTCCAAACAATAGTCCCGTCAGCCGACAGGCTCGTCAATCAGCTGATTTTGAGCTGATTGACCAGAAGAAAACAAAAAGCAATGTCACAGAACAGGCCACAGGTACACATTCAGGTAGGAACATAATCATTCTGGATAAACTCATTAAACCTGTTCATTTTTTACACATTGTAACCAGGTTTTAATTTAACGGTGTATCCTAAAAATGAACCATAACCATGTCTGCTAAATTCCCTAAATGTAAAGATGACAAAGGAACAAAGAAGCAGGCGTAAAGGACAAGCCAAGTCAATGAAGCCCCTCCCTGTTAGGGGGCAGGACACTTTCACCATCAAACCAACTCATGGCACACTTGTCTATACTGACACACACACACACGTCTGTACTGACACACACACACACACACACACAAACGTCTGTACTGACACACACGTCTATACTGACACACACAAACACGTCTATACTGACACACACACACACGTCTATACTGACACACACACACACACGTCTGTACTGACACACTCGTCTATACTGACACACACACACACACACACACACACACGTCTGTACTGACACACACGTCTATACTGACACACACAAACACACACACATGTCTGTACTGACACACACACACATGTCTGTACTGACACACACACACACAAACGTCTGTACTGACACACACGTCTATACTGACACACACACACATGTCTATACTGACACACACACACACGTCTGTACTGACACACACACACACAAACGTCTGTACTGACACACACGTCTATACTGACACACACACACGTCTATACTGACACACACACACACGTCTATACTGACACACACACACACACGTCTGTACTGACACACTCGTCTATACTGACACACACACACACACACGTCTGTACTGACACACACGTCTATACTGACACACACACACACATATCTGTACTGACACACACACACATGTCTTTACTGACACACACGTCTGTACTGACACACACACACGTCTATACTGACACACACACACACACGTCTGTACTGACACACACACACACACACAAACGTCTGTACTGACACACACGTCTATACTGACACACACACACACGTCTGTACTGACACACTCGTCTATACTGACACACACACACGTCTGTACTGACACACACACACACACACACACACGTCTGTACTGACACACACGTCTATACTGACACACACACACATGTCTGTACTGACACACACGTCTGTACTGACACACACACACACACACACACGTCTGTACTGATACACACGTCAGTACTGATATACACACACACGTCTGTACTGACACACACACACACACACGTCTGTACTGACACACACACACACAGACACACACATGTCTGTACTGATACACACATCTGTACTGACACACACACACACGTCTGTACTGATACACAAACACACGTCTGTACTAACACACACAAGTCTGTACTGACACAAACACACACGTCTGTACTGAAACACACGTCTGTACTGACACACACACACACGTCTGTACTGACACACACACACGTCTGTACTGATACACATGTCTGTACTGACACACACGTCTGTACTGACACACACACACACGTCTGTACTGACACACACACACGCACGCATCTGTACTGGCACACACACGTCTGTACTGATACACATGTCTGTACTGACACACATGTCTGTACTGATACACACACACACGTCTGTACTGACACACACACACACACGTCTGTAGTGACACCAACACACACACACACGTCTGTACTGACACACACACACGTCTGTACTGACACACACACACACACGTCTGTAATGACACACACACACACGTCTGTATTGACACACACGTCTGTACTGACACACACACACACACACACGTCTGTACTGACACACACACACACACCCACGTCTGTACTAACACACACGTCTGTACTGACACACACACACACATGTCTGTACTGACACACACGTCTGTACTGACACACACGTCTGTATTTACACACACGTCTGTACTGACACACACGTCTGTACTGACACACACACACACATCTGTACTTACACACACGTCTGTACTGACACACACACACACACATCTGTACTGACACACACACACGCACGGTCTGTACTGACACACACATCTGTACTGACACACACGTCTGTACTGACACACAAACACACGTCTGTACTGACACACACACACACACTCACATCTGTACTGACACACACACACACACACACACCTGTACTGACACACACACACACACGTCTGTACTGATACACACGTCTGTACTGACACACACACGTCTGTACTGACACACACACACACGTTTGTACTGACACACATGTCTGTACTGACACACACGTCTGTACTGACACACACACACACACGTCTGTACTGACACACACACACACACACGTCTGTATTGACACACACGTCTGTACTGACACACACACACACACGTCTGTACTGACACACACATACACACCCACGTCTGTACTAACACACACATCTGTACTGACACACACACATACATGTCTGTACTGACACACACGTCTGTACTGACACACACACACGTCTGTACTGACACACACGTCTGTATTTACACACACGTCTGTACTGACACACACACACACACATCTGTACTTACACACACGTCTGTACTGACACACACACATCTGTACTGACACACACACACGCACGTCTGTACTGACACACACATCTGTACTGACACACACGTCTGTACTAACACACACACACACACTCACATCTGTACTGACACACACACACACACATCTGTACTGACACACACACACACGTCTGTATTTACGCACACTGACAACTCAAGACGTGTGTTCCACACGTCTGTACTAACACACACACACACACTCACATCTGTACTGACACACACACACACACATCTGTACTGACACACACACACACGTCTGTATTTACACACACTGACAACTCATGATGTGTGTTCCACTGTGGGAGGAGTTTGGGGAGTGACGATAGTATGATCATTGCAAAGATGGTCGTAGGCGTTTTTAATTTGTAGAATATATCAGTTATAAGAAGCCATTTAATTGATAACATTATTTAAATCGCTCAGCTTGGGCTGCAGATATTTCTGGGTAATTCTAAGCTACAAGCTAGTTGAAATGTTACACATTGTGACTTTAAATGGTAATATTATATGGTATGTTACATTATATATATATTGTTTGGATTAAACGGGTTGTAACAGTATAATATGCCTGTGCTTTCAGTGCTGTAATTAACATGATCATTAATGAAGTCGCTAGCCCTTATATTTTATGAGGTGTGTAACTACCGCTGCCATTACGCTAACTGTTCTGAGAGGTACATGAAGGTATGGTGGTGGTGGTCGGGCGGGGGGGGGGGGGGGGGTCCGCAGGGTTGGATATTAGTCCTGCTGTCATTCTCTGGTAGCCCAAAGATGTATAGTCCATTGTTTCTGGGCGAGCCGGGCCCACTTTGAAGCCACTCAAGTTTAACATGGTGGTTTCAAACGGGAGTATTTGTAGTCCAACATGGCCGCCGGCCGCCGCGGAGCCGTGTGATCTGCGGAGCTCCTTAGATGCTGCTCAGCTGGAGCACTTTGGATCTCAGTCCAACTCTGACGACAAGTGAGAAGGAACAAAAACAAAATGGTCAGGTGAGTAGGACAGACTTTTATTCTTTCTCTGTGTCTTCTCTGATGATGTGGAGCTGCAGTCACGCGGCCTGCCACTATTCAAACCACGCCGCTGGCAACATATTGTGGTGCGTATTACATTCATTTAGCGTGTTCATAATTCGGGTCAGTCGGCAGTCACGGGGGGCTGTTCAGCTGGTCCTTTAGTGGCTCTGCTCCTCACTGTTGTGGCTGTTCAGCTGGTCCTTTAGTGACGGGCTCCTCACTGTTGTGGCTGTTCAGCTGGTCCTTTAGTGGCTCTGCTCCTCACTGTTGTGGCTGTTCAGCTGGTCCTTTAGTGACGGGCTCCTCACTGTTGTGGCTGTTCAGCTGGTCCTTTAGTGACGGGCTCCTCACTGTTGTGGCTGTTCAGCTGGTCCTTTAGTGGCTCTGCTCCTCACTGTTGTGGCTGTTCAGCTGGTCCTTTAGTGACGGGCTCCTCACTGTTGTGGCTGTTCAGCTGGTCCTTTAGTGACGGGCTCCTCACTGTTGTGGCTGTTCAGCTGGTCCTTTAGTGACGTGCTCCTCACTGTTGTGGCTGTTCAGCTGGTCCTTTAGTGGCTCTGCTCCTCACTGTTGTGGCTGTTCAGCTGGTCCTTTAGTGACGTGCTCCTCACTGTTGTGGCTGTTCAGCTGGTCCTTTAGTGGCTCTGCTCCTCACTGTTGTGGCTGTTCAGCTGGTCCTTTAGTGACGGGCTCCTCACTGTTGTGGCTGTTCAGCTGGTCCTTTAGTGGCTCTGCTCCTCACTGTTGTGGCTGTTCAGCTGGTCCTTTAGTGACGGGCTCCTCACTGTTGTGGCTGTTCAGCTGGTCCTTTAGTGACGGGCTCCTCACTGTTGTGGCTGTTCAGCTGGTCCTTTAGTGACCTGCTCCTCACTGTTGTGGCTGTTCAGCTGGTCCTTTAGTGACGTGCTCCTCACTGTTGTGGCTGTTCAGCTGGTCCTTTAGTGGCTCTGCTCCTCACTGTTGTGGCTGTTCAGCTGGTCCTTTAGTGACGTGCTCCTCACTGTTGTGGCTGTTCAGCTGGTCCTTTACTGGCTCTGCTCCTCACTGTTGTGGCTGTTCAGCTGGTCCTTTAGTGACGTGCTCCTCACTGTTGTGGCTGTTCAGCTGGTCCTTTAGTGATGGGCTCCTCACTGTTGTGGCTGTTCTTGGTGTTTGCCGGTCCTTCTTTGTACCGCGACACCAGATTCTTCCTTCTGCGATAATATTTCAAAAACACAGACATTCTGAAAGGGAATGCAGCTGAAAGGGTTGTGTGTGGTTGGCCACTGTCAAGCAGCCCAGCGTTTGATCACACGTTGGCACAGGTTTGATTCAACATTGAAACAGCTTTGATAAAAAACACTGGTTTAAAAAAAAAAAAAGGCCTATCATGTACTCTGACTTCATCAATGTCTGGCGTTTCTGTCTTTCTAAGTTTAGCGCATTGCATTGTACCTTCCTTTATTGATCGGACAATAAGAATATAGAACGCTGCATAGCTGGAGGTTGTTAAAATGACCGCATGTGACAGTTTTTTTTATCTGTAGGATATATATTTATAGTAATAACGATCAAAGCTCTGTTGGGTGCCTAAGCTATCTGCAATTGCAAATCCTAGTACCTCTTTCAGAGGGCCTGTATACATTCGAATCAATTAAAAAATGTTCTTTACAGCACCAGGCTTCTAATATCAAGCTGTGTTTGCTAGAAGTCCAATATGTCATAGTTCCTTCTCTTTTCACAGTTGGAATTGACTTAATTTAAATAGCATCATCGGGCCTGTAGACTTGAAGAACATCCATGTTCTCTGTACACAGACGCCCTCTGTGGGCGCCTTGTGGTGCTGCGTGGTACTGCGTGGTGGTACTGCGTGGTGGTACGTGGTACTGCGTGGTACGTGGTACTGCGTGGTACGTGGTACTGCGTGGTGCTGCGTGGTACTGCGTGGTGCTGCGTGGTGGTACGTGGTACTGCGTGGTACGTGGTACTGCGTGGTGGTACGTGGTACGTGGTACTGCGTGGTACGTGGTACTGCTTGGTGCTGCGTGGTGGTACGTGGTGCTGCGTGGTGGTACGTGGTACTGCGTGGTACGTGGTACTGCGTGGTAGTACGTGGTACTGCGTGGTACGTGGTACTGCGTGGTGGTACGTGGTACTGCGTGGTACGTGGTACTGCGTGGTACGTGGTACTGCGTGGTAGTACGTGGTACTGCGTGGTACGGGGTACTGCGTGGTGGTACGTGGTACGTGGTACTGCGTGGTGGTACGTGGTACTGCGTGGTGGTACGTGGTACGTGGTACTGCGTGGTGGTACGTGGTACTGCCTGGTACGTGGTACTGCTTGGTGCTGCGTGGTGCTGTGTGGTACGTGGTACTGCGTGGTACGTGGTACTGCGTGGTACTGCGTGGTACGTGGTGCTGCGTGGTACGTGGTACTGCGTGGTACGTGGTACTGCGTGGTGGTACGTGGTACTGCGTGGTACGTGGTACTGCGTGGTGGTACGTGGTACTGCGTGGTACGTGGTACTGCGTGGTACGTGGTACTGCGTGGTACGTGGTACTGCGTGGTGGTACGTGGTACTGCGTGGTACGTGGTACTGCTTGGTGCTGCGTGGTGCTGCGTGGTGGTACGTGGTACTGCGTGGTGCTGCGTGGTACGTGGTACTGCGTGGTACGTGGTACTGCGTGGTACGTGATACTGCGTGGTGGTACGTGGTACTGCGTGGTGGTACGTGGTACTGCGTGGTACGTGGTACTGCGTGGTACGTGGTACTGCGTGGTGGTACGTGGTACTGCGTGGTACGTGGTACTGCGTGGTGGTACGTGGTACTGCGTGGTGGTATGTGGTACTGCGTGGTGGTATGTGGTACTGCGTGGTGGTACTGCGTGGTGGTACGTGGTACTGCGTGGTGCTGCGTGGTACTGCGTGGTGGTACGTGGTACTGCGTGGTACGTGGTACTGCGTGGTGGTATGTGGTACTGCGTGGTGGTACGTGGTACTGCGTGGTGGTACTGCGTGGTGGTACGTGGTACTGCGTGGTACGTGGTACTGCGTGGTGGTACGTGGTACTGCGTGGTGGTACGTGGTACTGCGTGGTGCTGCGTGATGCACGTGCCAGGAGGAGGGTTCCATCTGACCGGAATGGGTTAACACCGCACGCTCTTCAGCTTCACACCATCACGCCTATTTTGGTTTTGATTTGTTTAATTTAATTTGACGTGATGTTGTGTTATTGTCAGGATAAATGGTGTCAGGATCAACGTCGTTTGAGCCTCGCATATTTGGGATCTGAGACGTCTGAAATCAAACGCAGCCATTTCCGGCTCTTCAGTGAGTAGACAGGTTGCATCACGGATTGTTTCCCCCCGGAGAATTCCTCCTCATAATATTAAGCATAAAAAGAGTGTTAATAACATTAATCATAAAGTCCTTTTCGTAGAACACAAATGTATTTTTTACCCCAACTGTTACTAAATCCCATTAGCAGTGTGGCTCCCCTGATAGACGACCGGAGTTTGTGGACATAAGCTGCAGTCGTGTCTTATTTAAAAAGGGTCTCATAGACGTCCTGTAGCTGCAAACTCTGACGTTTTTTAGACCAGCTGTTTTTTAGACCAACTTTTGACTACTGAGGCCCAAATTAAATTCTAAAAATCTTCTGAGGCCCACCAAACTTTTGACTACTGAGGCCCAAATTAAATTCTAAAAATCTTCTGAGGCCCACCCAAACTTTTAGCCTATTCATATCTCTGAGACACATTTTGTCAATGCATTGTATTTTTATCACAAACTGTTCCAACAAATGTACATGTGTGCTAAGCATACATTTTGATTTACATAGGTTGGCAGTCCCTTTTAGTAATCCGTCATGATTTTTTTTTTCAATTGAAAGGCCTCTCGCGGCCCACCTGCAGTACCTCCGCGGCCCACAGATAGGGATCCACTGTTTTAGACAGAGGCTTGGCAACGCCCTGCCATTCATTTCCAATGACAGTGAGCGACGGGCGGCAAAGCGAAGCGTGTGGGCTGCAATCATATAGTGGAGCAGATTAAGTCCATATTTCATCAGAATCGTTCACTTGGTGATACAAGCACCAAATTTGGCACAAATGTTGTCCAGGATGTACTATTTAAGAAAAGTACGTTATCCAGCTGAAAATCCAAAATGGCCGCCAGTTTTCAAGATGGTCGCCCCGTCAAATGCAAAAAAAAGGTTTTTGAAGTAGAACTTGAATAAATAGAAATAAATTAACGATCCAAACATCAAAATGAATGTATACTGACTGGAAGAACTCAATAGTGTCAATTGAATTCCAATATGGCCGCCAGCTTTCAAGTCTCAATATAACGTGACTCAATATTAGCATTTTCGGAAGCTGTCTGATCAAAGATCAGTGTTTCCCCTACCATTATATTGTTGTAAACCTTGTTGTCTGCCAATGATGTCTATGCTTTGTAAGTTAAAGCAATATTATGCAGCAATAGCTAATCGCAAACGAAATGCTAGCCACTAAAACTAGTGAAACCTGTTGAAATGAGCTTTCTTAGATAATATGAAAAACTAGTTAGTCAATAACTGTCCTAATACAGTCAAACATCAAGCAAGTGCAACACGAGACAAAACAAGACGACAAATAAGAGGGCAAATAAGTTACTCGCTAGTCAGGCAGAGAGTAGTCCCGGGCCGCTTCCAGAAAACTCTATAGTGCAGTTATTTGCTTGTTGACCTCGGTATGGCAGTAGCGATAAGCTCATTCTCCACACTAAACATTTTTTAAAAGCTGTTTTTGTAAGGTAAAATCTCTAACCCTAACCCTATTTCTTAGGGTAAAAGAGTTACATAGTGTTGCTTTAACGTAAGCCTACAATGTCACTCAGTTGAATGCAAATCGTTTTGGGAAGGGTTAGAAACTGTCTCCAGTGACTGTGAAACAGGCTACGCAACTAATCTGTCTCTTTTTAATGAAATAATTATGCTACAGTAGCACCCATCTCAGCAGATGCCTTCAATATGTTTATTTGTGTTTATATGTGCTATATTTTAAATCTAAATGTGTTAATTTCTCTTCCTTAAACCCACTAGAGGACACTATTGAAAAGGATATTTTCAAAAAAATTATTATGGGGGAGAATGCCCCCAGACCCTCCTACTTTTGTCACAGGACAAATTATAGGTTTTATCCAGCCCCGCCCCCTCAAAGCTGTAAACCTGGGGGAAACACTGAAGATATTGCATTAAGTTGAAGGGCAACATCCATGATCACTCATAGAAATCCTGTGGTCAAGCCGCACCTGATTTGACAGGCTCCAGTTAACTGGATGATGTACAGATTGCACAGGACCTAAACCTAGTTGCATCCCATATTTCTTTTATGTGCTTTTATGATTTTTACAGTTGAGTGCTAAAAGGATAAACCCTCGGCCTTTAACAAAAAAGATGTCTTCCAGTAATCCATTGAGTTGCACCACTAAAACTGACTGGAGGAAGTGTTGCCTCTGTCAGACAGATACCAAAGAGGAGTTGAAGTCTCCCCCTACCCGTTATGAGTGTAGTTCTGACGGCTATTCCATGATAGCCAAAAACATACCACAATTTCAGGCAATTAATCTGTTGCCCATCAGGTTAGACCCATCCAGATTGGATGATGGAGGTGGTATTGAGGATACATTGAAGCAAAACAGTGCAAAGTATCACCAAAATTGTCGCCAAATGTTTAGCAACAGCAAACTTGAGCGTGCCACTAAAAAGGCAGCTCAAGTTCATAAGGATTCTCGTGAAGGACACTCAAAATTGCAAAGGACTAGCATTGAAGTGCATCGGTGTTTCTTATGCGAAAAGATGGAACCAACATCAGAGCTGCGACAAGCCATGACCATGCAGCTTAATGAAAGGCTCAATGAATGTGCTCATAATCTTAATGATGGTAAACTTCTGGCTTTATTGAGTGGGGGAGATGTGGTGGCCCTGGAACTTAAATACCACTGCTCTTGTTTAACAGCCCTGTATAACAAAGAGAGGGCACACATTGCAGCGAAGAACAAAGAAAAACTTCAGTCGTCTCAAGAAAAGGAAGCCCTTCCTTTGGTATTTTGTGAACTTCTGACCTATGTCATTGAGACCGAAAAAAACAGCGATGAGCCCTCTGTGTTCCGACTTGCTGAATTGGTTAGTCTTTACAGGGAGAGACTTGAGCAGTTTGGTACAGACATACCTGACATAAACTCGACCCGACTGAAAGAGAGGCTTTTGGCAGAGATACCTGGACTGGTAGCCTACAAGAAAGGGCGAGATATACTTCTGACATTTGAAAAAGACGTTGGACCAGTCTTGTCAGAAGCATCATCCTATACTGATGCCATTATTCTCACCAAAGCTGCTAAGATATTGCGCAGGCACATGGTTGAACACAAATATAAGTTTGAGGGCAATCTCGATGAGAGTTCAGTGTTTGCTTCCTTGCCTCCAGCTTTGCTTCAGTTTGTCTGTATGATTGAGCATGGGGCAGACATTAAATCTCAGCTGAGGTTTGGAGCGACTACAACTGACCTGGCAATGGCTCAGCTCCTTCAACACAACTGCTTTGACAAGTACAAAGAAGGTGCTGCCACAC
The DNA here is from genome assembly GCA_036785325.1 of Urophycis tenuis. Lineage (NCBI taxonomy): Eukaryota > Metazoa > Chordata > Actinopteri > Gadiformes > Phycidae > Urophycis > Urophycis tenuis. The sequence continues at coordinate 3,082,617 of JAXIVH010000008.1, forward strand.
AAAGGCATTCCAGAGACAGAGAAACCCCATTACCAGTCTACATAGGAATGTCTGTTCATGCTAAGACCAGAAAGAGGCACATTGTGGAAATGCTTCATGACCATGGTCTTAGTATTCCATATGATCGAGTTCTTGACATATCAGCTCAGCTGGGAGATGCGGTTGTAAACAGATACATTGAAGATGGTGTGGTTTGTCCCCCCAAACTGAGGAAAGGCCTCTTCTGTACAAGTGCAATGGATAACATCGATCATAACCCCTCATCTACAACTGCGACTTCATCATTTCATGGAACCAGCATCTCCATCTTCCAACATACAACATCAGAAAATCAAGGCGAAGTTCGAGAACCAATTCAAATAAATAAGAACAGCAGTGTGAAGAAAGTCCCAGAACTTCCTGATTCCTACACAAATGTCCATCCTGCTTTCTTCACAAGAAAGAATCCATCTCCACCCAAGGGTAATGTCACATATGCATTTCTGTCTCCCCCTTACAAATGAATATGACTGCAGATGGCTGCAGAAGGTTAGCCTCACACAAAGTGTAGATGATGAGGTTAACATCACTTGGTCAGCCCACCACGCAGAGAAGAAGCGAGGTCTTGAATTTGAAGTGAGCATTACCTCACTCTTGCCCCTTCTTCGTGATGAGGCCCATTCTGTTGCCACAGTGAGGCATTCCATGAACAAAGTCAGGGATGCTATTGCACACCTGAACCCAGACCAGGTTCCTGTGATAACTGCAGACCAGCCCATTTATGCTCTTGCCAAACAAGTCCAGTGGCACTGGCCTGATCTGTATGGTGAGGACAAATTTGTTGTAATGTTTGGCGGTCTCCATATAGAGATGGCTGCATTCAGATCACTTGGGACCCTGCTTCGGAGTAGCGGGTGGACAGGTGCTCTTGTGGAAGCTGAGGTGGCTTCTTCTGGAACAGCTGACTCCTTTCTTTCTGCCTCAAGTGTCACAAGAACACGCCACATGCACCAAGTTACAGCATGCTGTCTGTACATGCTCCAAAAGGAAGCATATGAGCATCGTGAAGATAACGAAGGAGCCCTGAATTTCAATGACTGGTGTGAGAAACGTAGGAAGGAGAGTCCTCAGTTTCAATTCTGGGAGCTTGTGTTGTCGATGGAATTGGTGGTTTTCTCATTGGTCAGATCATTCAGAGAGGCTAACTTCAACTTGTATTGTCAAGCACTGTCTGCTCTAATCCCCTTCTTCTTCGCAAACAACAATGTGAACTATGCTTGATGGCTGCCCATCCACCTCAGAGACATGGTTTCTTTGGAGCAAACTCATCCTCAGGTGTTCAATGAATTTCAGCTGGGAAAGTTTGTGGTCCACAAGACTCACAGGGAGTTCTCAGGCTTAGCAATTGATCAAGCTCACGAGCAGGCCAATGCAGTTGTTAAAGGTGATGGTGGTGCCATTGGAATAACTGAGGATCCATCTGCACTGAGGCGGTGGATGGTGTCTGGACCAGAAGTTAGCCAGTTAGTCAACCAGTATGAGTTGGCATCTCAGGTCAAAGTAGTGAATGAAGATATCAGGCATCATGAGCAGACCAGTCAATCTCAGAGGTCCTTCACTGACAAGGTCCAGAAGTTGTTTGGTGTGATGAAGGATCTGGGCAATCCTTTCCAGGAAGAGTCCAAAGATCTGCTCACATTGGACACAAAAACCATTGCACATCCCAGTGCTGCTGAGCTTGTAAGAACTCACTTTGAGAAAGGTCAAATTGCCTTCAGAGACTTTTTCAATGGTCTGGATGATGAGGCTTCCTTCTACAGGCCCATCAAAAAGAACAAAGTTGACTTCTTTTGCCAACAGGCAGCTGCAGCTTCCAGGGACATGAAGAAGCAGGTACTCAAAGACGACTGTCGTCTGTTCTCGCAGCTCTTTATATCGTGCCAATCACGAGAGTGTGACCTGCTTGAGTTCTTTAAGCATGAAAATCAGTCTTTCCCTGCAGCACTGAGCGACACTGAAACTCCACTCCGGTCAGAAGTCTCAGCTTGCAAAAATTCTCGAAGCTACCATTTCTCCTCCTGACAAACAACCAGAATGTGATGCTATCATTGTTGATGGTTCCTCTCTTCTATATTCATTGTCTCCAAAGAGATCAAAGACCTTTGAGGAATATGCTGTCCAAGATGTAGTTCCAAAGATCCAGGCATACTCCTCAAAGTATGAGCGAACAGACATAGTTTTTGATGTCTACTGGACTTCAAGCCTGAAGTCTGAAACAAGGTTGAACAGAGGTAAGGGTGATCGACGTAGAGTGACAGACAAAACCAAAGTACCAACCAACTGGAAAAGCTTCCTGCGAGACAGCAATAACAAGACTGAGCTCTTTGGGTTCCTAGCTGATAAAATAGTGACCCTGTGTCCCGACAATATCATAGTGGTGACCAAAGGAGAGCGGGCTCTTTCAAACAAACTCATCAGCCTTGAAGGCTTATGTCCTTGCAACCACGAAGAAGCTGACTCCAGAATCTTCACACATGCTCTTCATGCAGCCAAGCAACAAATGAAGTCTGTGTTGATTAAGGCATGTGACACGGATATACTTGTTGTTGCAGTCAGTGTTTTTGCGACTCTTCAGGAAGCAGGCTTAGAGATGATTTGGGTAGAATTTGGCCAGGGTCAGTCCATTAGGTGGTTGCCAATTCATAATATGGTGGTAAATCTTGGCCCAGAGAAATCCAGTGGCATGTTGTTCTTTCACGCCTTCACTGGCTGTGATGTTGTGTCAGCTTTTCGTAGTAAAGGCAAGAAAACTGCATGGCAAGCATGGGAGGTTTGCCCTGAAGTGAGCCCTGTCTTCAAAAAGCTCAGTCAATACCCACCTAACATAGAAACTGCAGACCTCAACATCCTTGAGAAGTTTGTCATCACCATGTATGACAAGCACAGCACTACAGGCAAGGTTGATGAGGCAAGACTGGACTTGTTTGCTCGGAAGCAAAGGTCTTATGATGCCATTCCACCGACAAGCGCATCCCTCGTTCAGCATGTGAAACGGTCTGCCTTCCAAGCTGCCTGCATATGGGGCCAGGCAACAGTGTGCAAAATGCAAACTGAAAGCCCTGCCAACTGGGGCTGGAAAAAAGATGGTGAGGTCTGGCAAGTTCTCTGGACAACCCTTCCACCTATTGCTCAGACTTGTGAGCAGTTGACAAAATGCAGCTGCAAGACTGAGTGCCGAGGTCGATGCAAATGTTATCGCTTCATCCTGAAGTGTACGCTGTTGTGTGCATGCAAATGTGAGGACTAAATGAAGAACCCATCTGAAAAAATTAAAATAAAAAAGAGAGCTTTTGGATGTTCTATTTGTATGTTCTGTTTTGTTCTAATAAAAAAGAAAAGAAAAAAAAAAGTTTTTTTCACATTGTTCGTAAAACCCAGAATCAAAGTTAACATTACCCTATAAATCGGAAAAAGTTTATTCATATTTCTAATGCACTGGTCAACCCAGATAAGCCACGTCCACGTCTCTACATTAGGTGGTCACGTACCTAGACATCACAGAGTGTTTTTTCGTTTAATTCCCATTTTTACCTCCGTCAAGGAGATTATGTTTTCGGTCGTGTTGGTTTGTCTGTCTGTCTGTTTGTTTGTTTGTTTGTTTGTCTGTCAGCAGGATAACTCAAAAAGTTGTGAACGGATTTTGATGAAATTTTGTGGAGTTGTTGGAAATGACAAAAGAAACAAGTCATTAAATCTTGGTGGTGATCCGGATATCAGTGACCCCATGGCCTTGGCGGAGGTTTGCACTCTCTGAGTGCTTCTAGTTTCTTAATAATATTCAATCAATTTTATTTTTGAAATGCAGAATTGGATTCCTCATACTCAAAAACAGATGTTTTGATATATAAATAATCAAAATAGGATAATTCAATCAAAATATAGTTCAAACACAGTTTACAACCACTCCGAATGGCGGCCATCTTGAAAAATGGCAGCCATTTTTTTTTTTCAAGTGGATAACGTACTTTTCTGAGAGAGTAGGTTCTGAAGTACTTGTGTGCCAAATTTGGTGTTTGTATCACCAAGTGAACGATTGTCTCAGTAATCTGCTCCACTAATAGACTGTATATAACTAATGGACAAACCCTCCGTGACGTCACCCATAGACATTCTTAACAGCGGAGATGAAGCCTAAAATTGAGCTTCTGGGCGCCGCCATCTTGGACATTTCAGTCTGTGTTCTAAGCCCGCCTACCTCCGGCCAGACCAATCAAAGCATCGAATCCGTGAAGGTCATGCCGTGATGACAGATGACAGCTGCCAATCAAGTTGACCACGCCCTTAATTATTCATAAAATAAATCCTTCTCTGTGCATTAAAATAATGGATTCTAAAAAAATTCACCCCCCTCACAGTTGTCATGGACTCGAACACTACTGAAAGACACCAAAACCGTTTTTTGAACCAGGCTGTAAACATGTTTATTTTGGCTGTAAAGTTGGACATTTTAACATGGGTGTCTATGGGAGTTGACTCCTTTCTGCAGCCAGCCTCAAGCGGCCAGTCGAGGAACTGCAAGTTTTTGCACTTCCGCATGGGCTTCATTTTTCAGCATGGAATGTTGCCGCTTGGCTGCAATACGCGAGGGGGGCGGGGCAAAAAATATAAACGAACCCTATTTGATGCAAATTGCGTTTTTTTTGCGAAAGCCAATCCGAACGAAGGAGGCGTGGCGGCCGCGAAACTTCAGAAAATAATCCAACATGGTGGACCACGTTGGCGAGAGATAGGATTATGGATATATCTAACGAATGTGACTTTACCCTGGTATGTGCTTCAAAATCTATCGAGAAATAAATGTTGTTAACCCAGAAAACGTCATGGGTATGGCTGGACATTTTTTCAACGTCAATTGTTTTCGAGCTGACAGGGTTCAATACCATCGCTACAGAACCGCCTGCTTTAACAATCTGTTAAAAATGGGTGAGCAATTTATTGTCGCGGTCTCATGCCATCCCGTGTTATTCGACTTAACTTTAGATGACTATAGGAATACCAACATTACATTAGATGCATGGCAGAAGGTAGCAGAGGAGATGGGGTTGACTGATATGTATCATACATACATTTGATTTGATAAACGCAGGTTTGCTTGCAACATTGAAGCCATAAACAATAACTGAGTGGAGGACATTCACATGGCACTTCCTAAAGTAAACTAACAAGCACAGACACGCCCCCGGAACGCCCACCAGGCGAATATCGCCCAGCACCAATACGCTGGCCAATGTGAGTGTAGGGTAGAGTAGAGCATTGAAGGACATTGATATCACTGGCAGATGTTGATTGGGTTAAAACAGCTGAAAGTGAAAGCAGACACACAAAAAATAACTGTTACAGATAGTGATGATAAATATGACGACACAGTACACAGATGATTAGTGATGGCGAGACGAAGCTTCATGAACCGTTGAAGTAGTGATGGCGAGACGAAGCTTCATGAACCGTTGAAGCCTTTCGGCCAGATGTGTTGAAAAGTGGTTGATTTCTCGAGGCTTCGAGTGCACGCTAGTGACACCTACAGGGCAATAAAAATACAATATGCTGAAAACCTGCACCAAAACAATAGCATCAGAATGTGTTATGTGGTCTGCGAATGCTTTTATGTTAATGTAAATTAGCGGAAAAAGACAACTTCGTCTTTCTGTGATATTTCTAACACAAAGTCAAAAATTAAAAAAAATTAAACGACGCATTATGTCAGAATTGAACGCGGGTCGCCGGATTACTTGCACATCACCCTACCCATTACACCACTGTATCTTGTATCTCTTACAGCACTGGATTTAACAACACTAATTTATGTCATTGGATATTGTATTATTGGGAGAAATCAAATCAAAGTGCTCCCAAACAGGTGAAAACTTTCTCTTGTTCCTAGCTGGCTCCATCGCAAATAAATTCTTGAAGTACACAAACCACCGCAAAAACCACTGCTCAACTCCGAGTAACAAAAACCCACGAGTTCGTATCCAGATACGGGACATCTTTATGGAGCCGAAACGTCCGACAAAATTGAACCACATTTCTTCTCTCTATGGCACTGGTACCTACACCGGCCTCATCAACAAGGCCCGGACCCCCGCTGACACGGACCCTCCCCCCTCCCCCCACACTCACCGCACGTCACATTTATTTATTAACAGATATACCGCCCATATTGTATACTGTATTACTTGTGGTGATATCGGTAGTTCCACTTCTTACCACAAGGTGTCAGTACCAGTTCTATTACTATGAGTGATTACTGTCATATAGAGCAGATTTAGTACTGAGATCATACAGTGAAGTCGCATGTAAGATGCTCCGTTATTTACAATAAATGACAAGTGCTAAACACGGATTCTTTAATGAAATTAAGAACAAAACATGGTACCAGGAGTGAACAACGTAAAGTGAGTGAGTTTCGGTTTTGGAAAGTGGACTGTAACCAAGATATTCGACGATGGAGTTGAGAGAGTTGATGAAACCTCCGGCACACCTGAAGCTAACGGGGAACGTCGACAGCAATTGGCATACTTTTCAGCAGCAGTTTCGGCTCTACATCGAGGCATTGGGGCTGGACAACAAACCGGATGCAAGAAAGGTAGCGTTATTACTCACTGTAGCTGGGCCACAAGCCATCGAAGTGTACAATACCTTCGTATATGGAGAGGAGGAAGACCAAACCAAGTTTGATACTGTGCTAGCCAAATTCGAAGCTCATTGCTCTCCTAAGAAAAACGAGACATACAAGAGATATGTATTCCGTTCAAGGCTACAACAGCCAGGAGAAAGTTTTGACAACTTCGTCACGGACCTGAAAATAAAAGCACAGTCATGTAACTTTGGCACTCTCAAGGATTCCATGATAAGGGATCAAATTGTGTTTGGAATTGATGATAAGAAGGTTAGGGAAAGACTGCTAAGGGAGACTGAACTAAAGCTAGACGCAGCAGTGAAGATTGCCCAAGCTAGCGAGCTTAGCAAAAAGCATGTGCGATCGTTCAGTGAAGCAGCACCTAGCAATGCAAACCTGCGAGAAACGGCAGAGGTTGGCGCCATATCGAAGCACCACAATGTACGTCACGGAAATTCTAGCGGGCAGAAAACAGGACAGTTTCAGTGCAAACGGTGCGGCACACAGCATAAGCCCAGAGAATGCCCTGCTTTCGGCAAGCAATGCAGCAATTGCCAGGGCAAGAATCACTTCGCCAAACAGTGTTTTTCAAAACGAAAAGACAAACAGAGAGGAAGATCTGTGAATGTCGTGGAAGACACAGAATTAGGTGAAACATTCTTTATTGACATGGTGAACTGTGAAGATGAACCAAAAGCACAGATAAATGCAGTTAAATCAGACAAATGGATAGCACCACTGCAAATTAATTGGACTGTAGTTACACTGAAGCTAGATACAGGTGCTAAAGCAAACTTGATCAGCATGTCAGATGTGAAGGCAATGAGAGAAAAACCAAAAATACAGAAGAAAACACTCGCACTAAAAGACTACAATGGACAGAGCATTGAGTGCTTAGGCACATGTAAGCTGAAAGTCATAGTCAAGGATAAAGTGCATCACCTGCTCTTCTCAGTTGTTCCTGAAGGACTCGATTCACTGCTAGGAGACAAAGCGTGTGAAAACCTGGAGCTTGTGAAAAGAGTGTACCGGATCAACTCCAGCATGACTGACTCACCTGACTCTGCTGACACGATCGTGCAGAACTTCTCCGACGTGTTCAGAGGTTTCGGTACGCTGCCATGCACATACAAAATTCAGCTGAAAGACAACGCACAGCCAGTTGTTCATGCCGCAAGAAGAGTTCCACTGGCACTCAGAGACAGCTTGAAAAAAGAGCTGGAGCGGATGACGGCGCTTGGAGTGATAAAGAAGATCGAAAAACCGACGGAGTGGGTCAACTCCATGGTCTGCGTAAAGAAAAAAAGTGGAGAGCTGAGGATATGCATGGATCCAAAAGACCTCAACGAAAACATCAAGCGTGAACACTACCAAATACCCAAGCGGGAGGAGATCACCAGTGAGATGGCAGGAGCCAGATACTTTTCCAAACTTGATGCATCACAAGGTTTTTGGCAATTGAGGCTGGATGAGAGTAGCACCAAGATGTGTAAGTTCAATACACCCTTTGGACGATACTGTTTTCAGAGGCTGCCCTTTGGAATCATATCCGCCTCTGAAATCTTTCATAGGGCAATGGAGCACATCATCGAAGGCCTGGATGGAGTAAGAGCCTATGTAGATGACATAATTATAGGGGGGTTCCACAATCCAGCAGCACAATCAGAGACTGACCAATGTGCTAGAGCGAATACAAAAAAATGGATTAAAGCTCAACAAAAACAAATGCCAGTTTGCTGCTCAAGAGATCGTGTTCCTCGGAGACAAGCTCTCAGCTCAGGGCATACAGCCAGATGAAGAAAAGATAAACGCCATACTGAAAATGCCAAGACCCACAGACAAACCAGGTGGCCTACGCGTCATGGGAATGGTAAACTTCATTGGGAAATTCATACCCAATCTCTCAGTGAAAACAACTTACCTGCGTGAGCTCCTCCACAAAGAAAACAACTTCAACTGGACAGCCAACCATGAGCGCGAGTGGCAAACGCTCAAAAATGCCCTCACTGCCACACCCGTGCTGACATTCTTCGACCCAACCAAAAGAATCAAGGTGTCTACACATGCTTCGAGAGATGGAATCGGTGCAGTACTACTACAAGCCGAAGGTGAGCACTGGAAACCTGTAGCATATGCGTCTAGGTCAATGACAGAGACTGAGTGCAGATATGCACAAATTGAGAAAGAATGTCTCGGATTAGTGTTTGGCCTTGAAAAGTTTCACAGCCACGTATATGGCCTACCCACCTTCACAGTTGAGACTGACCATCGTCCACTCGTTGCAATAATGAAAAAGAACCTGAATGAAATGTCACCGCGGATACAGCGCATGATGATGAAGATGCAGAGGTATGACATTGAACTCATCTACACACCAGGCAAACACCTCATTCTCGCCGACGCACTGTCTAGAGCTACTGTCAAGGGTTGTGCGAGCACGACTGAAGAAGATGTCCAGGTGCACGTCAACACGGTGTCCGCAGCGCTTCCTGTGTCCGACGCCAAGACCCGGCAGATCATCGACGAGACGGCGAAAGATCCAGAGCTGCAGCGCGTGATGGAGAACATGCGGAATGGATGGGCTGCAGGATCCTGTCCACAGTTCTTCGACGTCAGAGGTGAGCTGAGTGTAGTGAATGGACTTTTGCTGAAGCAAAACAGAATAGTCATTCCACGCACACTTAGACAAGAAATACTGCAGAGAATACATGAAGGACATTTAGGTGTTGAAAAATGTAAAAGAAGGGCAAGAGACACAGTATATTGGCCAGGACTTAACAAAGACATTAGTCAAAGTCAAAGTCAAAGCCTTTATTGTCATTATATGACGGTGCATACAACGAAATTGGGAGCGCTGCTCCACTTGGTGTATCAATAAAAAATAAAAATAAAAATAAAAATGAATAATAATATTATAACAGACAAAAAGACGGTAAAGCTCAATATAAATAAAAATATTAATATAAATAATTGTCCGAAATTTTAGGTATGCCAATAAATAATATACGACAATATAGACAATATAGTATATATATAAGAATAAGAACAAATAATATAAATAATATAATAAATGTAATAAATAATACAAATATATATATATATATATATAATAATAATATATAATTAATATATATATAATAATAATAAATAATATACACATATAAATATATATATAAAATATATATGATACATTATGATATAGGACAATATAAAAGGTATAAACAATCTAAAACAACACAACACACAACAATATATACATATATGCTCTGAGGTAGGTTAGATGGGTTTAAAAATTGCACTTATTTTTGTGGTAATTGCACAAGATATAATATGATTTGATAATTGCACATGTTTATGGTCGGAGTAGAATTGTAATAGTTGTGACAGTTATTGCACATGATGTCATGGGTGGTGGATATAATTTATGTACCGTTCAGAGCACGGATGGCTCTGGGGTAGAAACTGTCCCTGAATCTGTTTGTCCGTGTTTTATGGATCCTGTAGCGCCTACCGGAGGGCAACAGGTTGAACAGTTTGTGACCGGGGTGAAAACAGTCCATGCATATTTTTCTAGCTCTGCTGAGGTAGCGAGAGCTAGCTATGGTGTCCAGTGAAGGCAGAGAGCGGCCAGTGATCCTCTGGGCGGTGTTTATCACTCTCTGCAGTGCTCTCCTGTCTGCTGCAGTGCACCCCCAGTACCACACTGTGATGCAGTACGTGAGGATGCTCTCTACAGTGGCTCTGTAAAATGACACCAGCAGTTCCTTCTTCAGGTTGTTTCTCCTGAGTACTCTCAGGAAGTGGAGTCTTTGCTGGGCCTTCTTCACCACTGCTGTGGTGTTGACAGACCAGGAGAGCTTGTCGGTGATGTAAACCCCCAGAAATTTGAATGAATTGACCCTTTCCACACACTCTCCGTTTATGAGCAGTGGGGCCGGGTCTGTATTGTTCTTCCGAAAGTCCAGGACTATTTCTTTTGTTTTTGTGGTGTTGAGTGTGAGATTGTTCACCCCACACCATGCTGCCAGTTTGCCAATCTCATCTCTGTAGGCGGACTCATTCCCGTCTGAGATGAGTCCGACCACAGTGGTGTCATCAGCAAACTTTATGATGGAGTTGGTGAGATGGGTTGGTGTGCAGTCGAGGGTGTACAGTGAATACAGTAGAGGACTCAGCACACACCCCTGAGGGGAGCCTGTGCTGAGCGTGATGGTGGAGGAGAGGTGGGAGCCTAGTCTGACAGTTTGTGGGCGGTTTGTAAGAAAGTCCTTAATCCAGCTGATTATGGAGGGGGATAGTCCAAGGAGAGAAAGTTTGTCTGTCAGGATATCTGGTATGATTGTGTTGAACGCTGAGCTGTAATCAATGAAGAGCATCCTCACATAGTTCCCCGGGTGTTCCAGGTGGTTCAGTGCAGTGTGAAGAGCTACCTGAATGGCGTCGTCAGTAGACCGGTTTGCTCTGTAAGCAAACTGGTGGGGGTCAACTGAGGGTGGAAGAGAGTCCCTGATGTGATGTGCGACCAACCTCTCAAAGCACTTCATGATCACAGGCGTAAGTGCAACAGGCCTGTAGTCATTCAGGTCTTTAGTGGCTGGTTTCTTTGGTACAGGGATGATTGTGGCAGATTTCAGGCAAGAGGGGATGATGGATTGTTGCAGGGAGCGGTTAAAAATCCGTGTGAAGACCCCAGTCAGTTGGTCAGCACAGGCTTTGAGTACCTTCCCAGGTACTCCATCCGGGCCGGCAGCCTTACTGGTGTTTACAGTCCTTAGCACACGTCTCACTTCGTGTTCCTGAAGTGTCAGTGTGCTACAGGAGGGGGATGGGTGTGGTGTGGCTGAGCCTGAGCCTGCTCTGTCAGTCTCAAAGCGAGCAAAGAAGCGGTTTAGCTCCTCTGCAAGCGAGGCATCTGCGTTTACAGACACCCTGTTATTGTCATTGTAGTTTGTGATGTGCTGTAGACCCTGCCACATTTTCCGGGGGTTATTTCCAGTGAAATGTTCCTCAATTTTCCGTTTGTAGGCCCGCTTGGCCTCTTTGATGCCTCTTTTCAGGTCAGCTCTAGCAGCACTGTAGAGGGACTGGTCTCCTGACCTGAAGGCAGTGTTGCGGGATTTGAGGAGTGCCTGGATTTCACTGGTCATCCAGGGTTTTTGATTTGGGAAAACCCGGATTTGTTTGGTTACTGTTACCGTGTCCATGCAGTATTTGATGTAGGAAAGCACAGTGTCTGTGTATTCCTGTAGGTTGTGGTTTCCAAATAAATCCCAATGAGTGCGTGAAAAACAGTTTTGTAACTGTGGGATAGCGTCCTCAGGCCATGTGGTGATAGTCCTTTTCTGTGGCTTTGTTTTCCTCCGGAGGGGGGTGTAGGAGGGGGTGAGAGCCAGGCAGAGGTGATCAGATCCAGCTAGGTGGGGGAGGGGGGTGGCCTTGTAAGCATGCTTAATGTTGGAATAAACATGGTCCAAGGTTTTGTCTCCTCTGGTGGCACACTCCACATACTGGACGAATTTGGGTAGAACAGTCTTTAGACACGCTTGGTTGAAGTCACCGGCAACGATCAGTACACCATCGGGGTTAGCGAGCTGCTGTTTGTTTACAATCTCTAGCAGCCGGCTGAGGGCTGTGCTAACGTTAGCATCCGGCGGTATGTAAACAGCTAACACAGTGACTACCGTTAGCTCCCTCGGTAGATAGAAGGGTCTGCACGAGACTGCCAGAACCTCTAAATCAGGAGAGCAGTGAGTGTCAATGATCCTGCTGTTATTACACCAGTCGGTGTGCACGTAGATGCAGAGCCCCCCTCCTTTGCTCTTACCGGAGTTTCTGGTTCTGTCGTACCGGTGAAGCGTTCGGCAAGCTATCGTCACTGCAGCGTCGGGAATCAGCGGGTTAAGCCACGTCTCCGTGATGAAAATAACACTGCAGTTCCGTACAAAGCTGTTCGTTGCGAGTTGAAGTTCCAATTCGTCCATCTTGTGAGTGACGGATCTGGCGTTGGTCAGAAAGATGCTGGGAAGCGGTGGTCTATGGGGCTGCCTCCTTAGCCTAGCCGCTAGGCCCGACCTGCAGCCTCGCTTCTGTTTCCTTTCCCACCGCCGTCTCCGTCGCTTGATGGGAGGCATGACCATCCACGGAGATCCCGGTATCCTCGCTATGTCTGCCGGTATGTGTTTTGTGCGCTGGTATTCTGCAGTTACTGGTTGGTAGAGTCCGAAACCGATGTTGATTAAATCCTGTCTACTGTAGGTGACGTCTGCATCGCTAAACTGAACAAATATTAACGAGAAAATAATAAATAAAAAACACCAAGCTGGAGAGCTAAGAGCCGCTGCACCCGTGCGCGCCGCCATCTAGCATGACAATAACAACATGGCAGGCAAATGCGAGACATGCCTCAAATACAGAAACAAACAAACAAAAGAGCCAATGACTGTAGCTGATGTGACAACAACACCTTGGCACAAAGTAGGAATGGACTTGTTCCACCTGAAAGGAAAGGACTACTTAGTAGTAATTGACTATTTCTCAAATTACCCTGAGATGGCATTACTCTCAAGTACAACATCCAACTGTGTCATTAGACATGCCAAGTCCATCTTCGCCAGACATGGCATTCCGCATACAGTAATGAGTGACAATGGACCATGCTTCAATAGCAAAGAGTGGCAAGACTTCTCAAAGGTCTATGATTTCAAGCATGTCACATCTAGTCCACTGTATGCACAGTCCAATGGCAAAGCGGAGAAAGGCGTTCACATCCTGAAGCAGCTATTGAAAAAGGCTGCAGACAGTGCTTCCGATCCTTACCTGGCTCTACTGAGCTACAGAGCATCACCTCTGGAATGCGGACTGTCACCTGCTGAGCTGCTGATGAATAGAAAGCTCAGAACCACGCTTCCAAGCTGTGCAAAGCAAAAGAAACGCCCAAAGCTGGAACGAAAGCTGAAACATCAGAAAATGAAACAAAAGACTTTCTATGACAGAACAGCAAAGCCGCTTCCACCACTGTCCAGGGACGACGCAGTCAGGATTGAAAGTCCTGAAGGATGGACGACGAAAGCCACTGTTCTTCAAGAGGTCGCCCCACAGTCCTACACTGTGAAAACACCAGAAGGACAGATCATCAGGCGAAACCGGCGCAGTCTCCTGAAAACACCAGCGACACCATCTGTTCCAGACCAAGAGCTCAGTCAAACCCAAGCTGAGTCTGAGTCAATCTCTACACATAATGCACACTGCAACACAGACACACACACTGATAATCTAACCAATACTTCTCTTCCAGGTGAAATGCTGATAAGAAGATCCGCAAAAAATATCAAGAAACCTGAGAGACTTGACCTGTAAAAAAAAAAAAAGGGAAATGAGTTAATGATACTTACCTTACAGGGAAAAAGGACAAGAAAAGAAAAGTTGATGAGTTAATGTGTTGTGTTATGGCATTAATGTTTAAGTTTAGTTACAGTAAGTAATTTGCCATTGTGTCCTACAGTAACTACCAAGAATGAGTTATGATGTTTGTTGCTACTACTTATAATGAAATAAGTTGTCCATGCAGTTTAATTGAAAAGTTGTCTAAGGTAAATACTGACACTTTTGATGTGTTTAGTTTTTCATGCTTCAGAGAAAGGGGGATGTGGTGATATCGGTAGTTCCACTTCTTACCACAAGGTGTCAGTACCGGTTCTATTACTATGAGTGATTACTGTCATATAGAGCAGATTTAGTACTGAGATCATACAGTGAAGTCGCATGTAAGATGCTCCGTTATTTACAATAAATGACGTGCTAAACACGGATTCTTTAATGAAATGAAGAACAAAACATTACTGGAAATATTGTTATTTCTATTTCTATTAAATTTTTTACAGTACTTCCATTTTACTTCCCTTTTACTTTTTAATTGCGAACCAATACACTGCAGCAAATTCCTTGTATGCAAAAATAAATAAAATAAATAAAATAAATCGATTCTGATTCCTGATTCCTATTATAATTTTGTAGGCAGCTTCTGCTGTGAGGTTCTGTGCACTTTACCTTTTGAACCAACAGGTGCCTTTGGATCAGTAAAGTCTATTTTGCTGCATATTTGTAGCCCTGGTAATCTTTTATTTGCCATGTTGGTGAGATTATTTATAGGACCATTTCTCAGTGTTTTTGTTCTTTTACTTAATTTTTTCTTCAGTAATAACTTCATATTTAACATATTACTCAGGAAAATCGCAAATCGCAACTTTCACTTCCTCTTGCACTGTAATCGCAACAAACAAAAAAAAAACACTGCAACTTTCATCGCAATTTTTTGGAAAAGCTCACGCAACCTCAGGCATTTTAGGCCGCAACAATCTATAAAAAGGCCCGCCAAATCTTGGAAGGACTGGTTATACGTGGTTAAAGAGATACTGTTTGTTATGGGTGTGGATGCAGGATGCAGGAACCAGGATTTGCATCCTGGGTTCCATTCACCACAGTCATGTGCGGGAATGTTTCAAAAGAACAACAAAGTCTCACCTGCCACACAAAGTCAGCGCCTCGTTCCATCCATCATCCCAGAAGGACTCATTTGCTCAGAATATTGCAGCCATGAGAAACGAAGGTGAGGGCGTTCAGTCGGTCTTCATGGCTCATTGGAGTGACCTCAAATCTCAGTCACACTGATTGAATGTTTTCTGTCCACGTTGTGCTGGTGTAGTTCTGATTGTGTACATCGCCACTGTCACCACTTTCACTGTGTTGCTGGCAGAGTTCTACCAGCCTGCTGGACAGAGAAGAATCCTACAGACTTTGCCTCGTGAGGACATTTTGATATTTTAAATACTGGATTTACCCTCGTTAATCCTTGGATCATCAGACTATTCTCATACTTGTTGTTTTCATTGCAGAAACGGATCAAAGGGTTGGAAGCAGTCATACTGGTATGGTATTCGGTTCAGCATCCCTCAAATGTTTTTCCTTGAAACAATGTGACGAAGGGCACTGAGCTTGCATGTGTTGCACCCATAGAGTGCAAGTTGACTCAAGGGTCGGCATATTTTAGAGAGGAAATTATTCTGGGAAAAATAAATAAATAAATAAATAAAAAAAGACAATTGAGTCGGCTGGTCTTCAGTGGCTTTACTGGTTCCAGTTAACTGTCGACTGGACTTAAGTGGAAAAATACAATTTACAATAATAAAACAATAACACTATAATATTAAGATCTCAATATTTAAAAATACGGTAATAATCATGCAACTTTAAACGTGAGAAAGCTGCCATCGCATGCAAAAGAATAAAGGGCAGGCATACATATGATGTTATAGGCTTTGAAATGGAACAGATTCACTCAGCATTTGGCCTTCACATAGAATCACCGCCACCGTTACAGACAACGGGTCTAATTTTGTTAAAGCTTTCAAGATGTATGCACCCCCTGAGCCTAACGAGGCGGAGGATAACGACGAGCAAGGTGTAGTTTTCACAGATGTGGAAGAGTTGCTTGGGACCACAGAAGGACAGTTTTCTCTTCCGCCGCCTTTCAGGTGTGCTTCACATACACTCAATTTGATCTCGTGCAATGACATCGACAAATGGTTGTCCTCCAAAAGTGACTCAAAATGTGTGTAGGCCTACAGGAGTTCAACGGCGCGCTGCTCTTTGGACAAAGGCAAGCCGCTCTACTGTGGCCTCTGAGATTGTCAATGAAATCTGTGGGAAAAAAGGATTGTGCCGACATCAACAAGGTGGAATTCGTTCCACGATGCCCTGTCCCTCATCAGTGACATCCCGGCCCAAGATTTGAATACGCTTTGTACTAGACTGGACATCAGAGCCCCGACAGAGTGCGAACATCTGTTTCTAAAGGAATACTGCAGTCTTTTGAAACCCCTGACAGTAGCACTGGATATATTGCAAGGGAAAGACAACTGCTATGGTAGTCTTCTACCAACCCTGGAGACCCTGATGTCCAGGACGCTGGCACTCCAAAATGGAGTGTCGAGGATGACAGCAAACCTACCGGGTGTAATTGTACAGGTAAGCCGATTCTTAATAGCCTATCTGAAAATTAGTAGCCTAGGCATATACATCATAGCCTACGATGTCTAAGATATAAATGTATATGCCTATCCATTAACGTGCATTTCTTCATACATATTCTAAAGATAAATCAATGCATTATGCCTCCCTGATAGAGCTCTAATGAGTCGTGTGTCTGAAAACTAGGCTTGTGTCTTCTATATCATTTTGTCCTAGGCTATCAAGACGCGATTCACACCAAAGCAGGGAAAGCAGGGAAGCTTTATTGGCTGCCTTGACGTTGCCGAAGTTCGATGGCTAGGGGGAGCGGAGAGATGCCGCGCATGCGCTGCTCGTCGCGGAGTGTCGCACTCTACCCCATGACGAAGAGCCAGCTGAGAATAAAAACCGAGAAGTTGCCGCACACACTATAGCGCCAATGAGAATTACTTCTTTTCGTTTGACGAGGAAGAGGAAGACGTAATGTCCTTTAGCGCAGACTCGGAGGTGCTTGAGTAGGCCTACATGAGATCAGGCCCAGAGTTAGAAGTCCTCGACTGTTTCCCCCAAGTGAAAGCTGTGTCCATGAAATCCAACACTGCTACACCATCCAGTGCACCGGTGGAGAGGCTGTTCAGCCTGGGAGGTATTGTGCTCACCCCCAGAAGAAACAGACTCTCAGATAAACGTTGTGAAAGACTGCTCCTGATGAGGTATAATCACACATGTTGTACTGATGTGGAATAGGTTGCCTGCAACCCATGCTGTAAAAATAGCTCAAGCCTAGCTATGCCTAATATCCTCCTTTTTTTTATCTGCCATCATGCTGTGAAGAAGGGCCAGCATATTCAGTGACCATAGCCTTTTAATTCTGAGGCCAGTCCTGCTTTAAGTTGTTATTGATTTTATTTTGGCTAAAATGTCTTTGCTTCCAAGTTGTATTATGCTATTTTATTTTATTTACACACGCCATCGATATCAAGTTATTTTTATGTTGGATTTACATGAGGCATGTTTTATTTTGAGACACATGAGCCATTTTGAGGTTTTCATCATGTTGTTCCTAAGGTTCAAAGGTTCAAAGGTTTTTATTGTCATATGCTCAACAGATACAGCGTACATGTTGGCAATGAAAATCTTAAGTCCCAGGCACCCAAAAACAACTCTAAACTAGTGCAATAAAAAATACAACATGATAATAATATAAACATTAAAACATTAAAACATTGTAAGGTGCAAAAGTGTTATATTTACATGTGCAGTTTGGATTAGCAGCAGTTATGGGGAGGTATGAACAGATATGAATTAAATAACGTAATATAAAAATAAATCTGAAAATAAATATGTACCTATAAACAGATGTAGTGACCTTCACAGAGCTCAGGAGTTCAACAGTCTTACAGCCTGTGGGATGAAACTGTCCCTGAGTCTGGTGGTCCTGGTCCGGATGCTGCGGTACCGTCTGCCAGACGGCAGCAGACAGAACAGTTTGTTGCTGGGGTGATGGGGGTCTTTTAGAATCCTGTAGGCCTTCTTCCTACACCGCTGGGTATAGAGGTCCTCCATGGATGGCAGCTCCGTCCTGGTGATGTGCTGAGCAGTTTTCACCACCCTCTGTAGAGTCTTACGGTTGAGGGCGGTGCAGCTGCCATACCAGGCCGTGATGCAGCCGGTCAGGATACTCTCGATGGTGCACCTGTAGAAGTTACAGAGTATCCTGGAGTCCATGTTGAACCTCCGCAGCCTGCGGAGGAAGAAGAGCCTCTGACGGGCTGTCTTGGTGATGATGTTGGTGTGATGAGTCCATGTCAGGTCCTCAGTGATGAGAACCCCGAGGAACCTGAAGCTGCTGACTCTCTCCACAGGAGTCCCGTCGATGGTGATGGGGGCGTGTCCACCTCTCTGTTTCTTCCTGTAATCCACAATCAGTTCCTTGGTTTTGCTGATGTTGAGAAGGAGGTTGTTGTCCTGGCACCAAGATGTCAGGGCTCTGACCTCCTCTCTGTACGCCGTCTCGTTGCCGTCGGTGATCAGGCAGATGACGGTCGTGTCGTCAGCAAACTTAATGATGGAGTTGGAGCTGTGTGTGGCCACGCAGTCGTGCGTGAACAGGGAGTAGAGGAGAGGGCTGAGCACGCAACCCTGGGGGGCTCCGGTGTTGAGGGTCTGGCTGGAGGATGTGATGTTACCCATCCGCACTGCCTGGCGTCTGCCCGTCAGGAAGTTCAGGATCCAGTCACAGAGGGCGCTGTTAAGCCCGAGGTCCCTGAGCTTGATGACGAGCTTGGAAGGCACAATGGTGTTGAATGCTGAACTGTAATCAATGAACAGCATTCTCACATACGTGTTCCTCCAGGTGGGAGAGGGCAGTGTGGAGGGTGAGGGTGATAGCATCGGCTGTGGACCTGTTTTTCGGAGCCTATTGATATGATTTGCACTAGCTTTGCACCTATTTTGGGGCTAGCCTGTTTAATGATTATTAAAGATTCAAGATTCAAGTATCTTTATTGTCAAATGTGCTACATGGCAGGCATATAGCACAGATGAAATTGCAGTCCTCTCAGACCTGGTGCAAAATAAACAATGGACAGACAAACGGACACCGTACAGACAAAAACACAGAAACACAGAAAAGTACGAAAAAGTGAGGTAGCGCGTTGATAAATGGAAAATGGAAAATTGAATAGTGCAAAAATTATGATTATGATTATGATTAGGATTATTATGATTAAGATTATGATTTTATATTGATATTGTTTGATATTATTGTTTAGTGGTGGTGTTGAAGCCTATAGCCTAATGTTTTGTTAAGTGCTCTGTGGCATTTTTCATAATAAAGAGCAAAAAATAAATATCTGTTATGTCCTCCATAGTAGAACTTTATGTAAGCCTACACATTGAGGAACAGAGATGGGGTTCTGCCCAAAGTCGAGCAACATAAAAGTAACGTAAAAATAACGAGTAACGTAAAAAGTTACTTTCCTTGGAGGGTAACTAAGTAAAGTAAGGGATTACTTTTTTAAAGAAGTAACAAGTAACGAGCAAACACTACTTTTTAAAAGTAACTTCCCCAACACTGGCTCTGGTGCCTTTAATACTCTCAATAGAAATGTCCTCCAATTGAATGGGGGTGTCTGTAAAAATGCAAAATAAAGTGCATACCTATAAAATAACACATTTAAGTAAGTGGCAATAAAAGGCCTATACAAATATCCTACAAATATCCTCTGTGCCACCACAGACCCCCGCTGAGGACCCTCTGTACCGTCATCCTGTCAGACCTCAGAGGAGACTAGTCCTGTCTGTCAGACCTCAGAGGAGACTAGTCCTGTCTGTCAGACCTCAGAAGAGGAGACTAGTCCTGTCTGTCAGACCACAGAGGAGGAGACTAGTCCTGTCTGTCAGACCACAGAGGAGGAGACTAGTCCTGTCTGTCAGACCACAGAGGAGACTAGTCCTGTCTGTCAGACCACAGAGGAGACTAGTCCTGTCTGTCAGACCACAGAGGAGGAGACTAGTCCTGTCTGTCAGACCACAGAGGAGGAGACTAGTCCTGTCGGTCAGACCACAGAGGAGGAGACTAGTCCTGTCTGTCAGACCACAGAGGAGACTAGTCCTGTCTGTCAGACCACAGAGGAGACTAGTCCTGTCTGTCAGACCACAGAGGAGGAGACTAGTCCTGTCTGTCAGACCACAGAGGAGGAGACTAGTCCTGTCTGTCAGACCACAGAGGAGACTAGTCCTGTCTGTCAGACCACAGAGGAGACTAGTCCTGTCTGTGGGACCTCAGAGGAGACTAGTCCTGTCTGTCAGACCACAGAGGAGGAGACTAGTCCTGTCTGTCAGACCACAGAGGAGGAGACTAGTCCTGTCTGTCAGACCACAGAGGAGACTAGTCCTGTCTGTCAGACCACAGAGGAGGAGACTAGTCCTGTCTGTCAGACCACAGAGGAGACTAGTCCTGTCTGTCAGACCACAGAGGAGGAGACTAGTCCTGTCTGTCAGACCACAGAGGAGGAGACTAGTCCTGTCTGTCAGACCACAGAGGAGACTAGTCCTGTCTGTCAGACCACAGAGGAGGAGACTAGTCCTGTCTGTCAGACCACAGAGGAGGAGACTAGTCCTGTCTGTCAGACCACAGAGGAGACTAGTCCTGTCTGTCAGACCACAGAGGAGGAGACTAGTCCTGTCTGTCAGACCACAGAGGAGGAGACTAGTCCTGTCGTTTCTCCCCAGCTTTACTCCGGGACGTGCGGAGGTGCGACCTCTCCAAGGCCTGCCCTCCGACCCACTACGGCGTCCGCATCACGGCCGGCGCGGCCGACGCCGTGGGCCCGACCATCTGCTTCCATGGAGACGTGTACGTTCTGTTTCTGGATGGATCCATTTTCTTTCTTTTTTTTTGTCAAAAATGATAAATAACGTATTTGCGATCCTTCTCGTGAACGATTTCACTTCTGTCGACAGCATCGTGAGTCAGGGCTTGAGAAACGTGGGCCCAGGACTCAATGTTGTACAAGTTCAAGGCAAGTTGAAGGATTTTTGGTGACTGTTTGCCCAACAATTGCAAACGCGCAACTTTATGCGTTTGTTGGAGATGTATCACAGCACCTGGAAAAGGTAACGTGTTCTGACGGTGTTCTGTGTTCTGACGCTGTGTTCTGTCTTCTGACGCTGTGTTCTGTGTTCTGAGGCTGTGTTCAGTGTTCTGTCTTCTGACGCTGTGTTCTGTCTTCTGACGCTGTGTTCTGTCTTCTGACACTGTGTTCTGTGTTCTGTGTTCTGACGCTGTGTTCTGTGTTCTGACGCTGTGTTCTGTGTTCTGACGCTGTGTTCTGTGTTCTGTGTTCTGACGCTGTGTTCTGTGTTCTGTGTTCTGACGCTGTGTTCTGTGTTCTGTGTTCTGTGTTCTGTGTTCTGTGTTCTGACGCTGTGTTCTGTCTCCGGCAGCGCGGAGGCAGTGCTGCTGACCCACTGAATGTTAGCACGGCTGTGACAACAAGTTAACAAGTTAACAAGTTAACAAGCCCGCAACAACAAACAATACTTTTCTTGTTTGAATTAATTTTGGATTTGGGACAAGACTACACTAGTTTGCCACTAAAAATAAGCATTGACATAGTTCTTTAATAACAATATGTTCAGATTCTCTGATAAAGATACTGCCCTGGGACACTTTAAACAACACCATGGAAGTTATGCCTGGGACCCTCGTTTTGGCAGCATCTTTTGATGACATTTCTACAGTGTAAGTGTCACACACACACACACACACATTACACACATACATTACACACACACACACACATACATTACACACATACATTACACACACACACACACACATTGCACACATACATTACACACACACACACACTGAACCATTGGATGGCTTCATGTAGTGGGATTGATTATGCTTCTCAGGATGACAGAACAAGTGAAGGATGTATTCGTTGGATTAGGAAGCACGCTCATCAAACGCATCAAATACAGAGACAGCTGGGCCTTCGCCGGTTGGTCAGCCGTGAACATGACCCGCCCATTTGAAGAGGTAAGCATTCCTGGCCGTTGCACCAAGTCTCACACACTGTGTGTGTGTGGCTGACACATTCCTTACCCTCGTTGTCTCTCGATTGACAACTCTATTAACCAATGTCTGTCCTTGTTTGTAATTTGGGTCGGATGAAACCATGTTAAATTAACTAAAGGAAAAACAATTCAGTCATTGTGAAAAGTTAAGTAAGAAATTGTTCTTTTCATGTACTATTAAATTACAGCCGGTTACATTTAGATACAGCTTAGAAATGGCTGCTGGTTACAGAATAGATTTTAGGTGTTAGGTCAAGGATGTGTTTGTGTGTCTGTGCATAATTCAGGGATTCAGGGTTCAACCCGGTTTGCCTCCTATGTATCCCTACAGAACAATGTTCTATACTTCATATAGAACATTGTTCTGTAGGAATGGGCTTCAGAGAGAGGCTGGTGATAAGAGTACACAGCCCATTAGTGTCAAGGCAGGACGGGGCACCATCTTACTGCGTCCGTCCAGC
Organism: Urophycis tenuis; assembly: GCA_036785325.1. Lineage (NCBI taxonomy): Eukaryota > Metazoa > Chordata > Actinopteri > Gadiformes > Phycidae > Urophycis > Urophycis tenuis. Next base: position 3,105,330 of record JAXIVH010000008.1, read on the forward strand.
CTGTCTGTCAGTAGCTCGGCCCCGTGCACGCTGGCGTGACGCAGGATGTCTGCGGTGTTTCAGCTCCGCCCCAGCCGTGAGAGGACCAACCGGTACGGAGGCTGGCCAGAGGTGGCCCAGGTGGCTGGCTGCTTCCCCAGGACGCCCTGATCAGAACCAGGAGCTGCCGACGTCGGGAGCACTTCACGATACGAGCACGTTCATAAGCCATTAGCCCCTGCATTGTTGTATAGCGTTAGTATAGGGGCTAGTGGCAGTGGGTTAGGGTTAACCCTCTCCCTGTTACTGTCTTAATGAATACCTTCGTTAGCATGAGCACCATTAGTAAATGATGACCACATCCTTTAGTCTGCTTATTACTGCAGGAACTAGTGTTATAATAAATGGTTGATTACTCCATGCTGGGAGCGTTTTTCATTTATTCGGGAGATGTGTGAAGTTAATATGTGAACACATAAACTGAAGACAGTGAGGATACACAGTGTATTATTAGTGGTAATAGCAGTGTTATAGCGATTGGGTCATTCCAAGCATACTGCTCTACTGATTGTTATTGCTGTATTCATAACATAACAATGAGACTCACTTGTTCACATTGGAATGCTTGAAACTTGTTCTGGTGACTTGCTTGCTGTATTTGCAGCAATGAAGTCTTTCACAATATGCTTATTGTAAGTCGCTTTGGACAAAAGCGTCTGCTAAATGCCCTCAGTGTAAATGTAAACAGTCAGTGAGGTCTGTATCACCTGGCCAGATATACCTGTTGGCTCTGGGCGTTTCCCTCAGTGGTTTGCAGCGATGTGCTGAAACACACACAGAGCTGAACAGTGGTTTGGCTAACACTCGCCTCATCATCTGTTTTTATCAGTTCAGGAGAGAGTAACTCATGCCTTACATGGTGAGAGCTACAGAGGACATGAGCTGTCCCAGGGACAGATTATTCATTATTGAAGAGTGAAACAAATTCAGACTTTGCCCAAGCCACTGTAAAAGTTCAATAATAATTTCTACAGATTTCAGCGACTTCCATAACAAGGGATTTGCTTGCATGTGTTATATCTTTTAAGTTCTCTTATTTTGATTTCAAAATAAGAGCCATTATTAGCAGATTTACAGATAACACACACTTTCTGCTAATACAAACAACACATCCCATTCTCATGTGTATTATACACACACACACACTATGAATATTGAGTCACAACAGAACATTTCCTCTGGGAGCAGAAGCCTGGCTCCATCACACCATGGTTAACAGAAGAAGCATGGCTCGCTGTACATTTAGAAGGGACCATATGAATTAAAGATAAAAGGGGAACAGGTGAATATAAACGCATGGTAGTTGGGGAGAAATGAATGGACCGTCGCGCCCATCGCACCGACACATAAACACCAACAGGGGGAGACAGAACGGAGAGGGAGAGAACACCAGGGCTTACCAGGGCCGTGGCCATAGCCCTGATGTTACTGGGCTTACTGTTCATAGCCCTGATGTTACTGGGCTTACTGTTCATAGCCCTGATGTTACTGGGCTTACTGTTCATAGCCCTGATGTTACTGGGCTTACTGTTCATAGCCCTGATGTTACTGGGCTTACTGTTCATAGCCCTGATGTTACTGGGCTTGGCCATAGCGCTGACATTCACACCATTTTGGGAGGGTTACTCTGCTCACATTTCAAGTGGTGCTACGGTGAACAGGCTGGGCCATCGATGTTACACTGCGAGAGGCTTGTCTCGCCATCACTTCTCTGTCAGGCTTCGTCCAGCAATCAGGGTTGTGTGTATTCATTGTCATTGTTACACCTTTATGGGACTTTTGTATTGTATTTTTATGGTAAATCTTGTCAGGTTTACGTGGATTCATAAAGCTTTAATGTAAATCCTACCATTCTAAAGTCTTCATTTAGTATAGGGTTAAAGTTACTTAATCTGAGTGCTGTCATTAGTTTACACTAGCTTCGAGTACAATTGACAAACAGAGCCATGCTAATGCTACATAATTATTCCATTTAGTGGAAACTCAGACGGAAACACAGCCTAATGTATGGGCTGCTGATATGGTTTAATTAAAAGGATTAACAAAAACTGCCTGCAAATCTATTGAGCTTGTATGAGAGGAAGTGCTAATTGCATGCATAATTCATGCACAGGTTTTTATTTATCTATTTATGTATTTATGTTTCACACCAGCATGTGTTCTCCATTGCCATAGATTTGCATCTGTTTCCTTTCTCTGGCAGCAACAATGATTTGTTATATTCCAGGGGTGCGATGAATATTATTTCAGCATGCTTGTTGTTCAGTTGTCGCTATATTGGGAAAGGTGTTTCTTTATTCTGACTCGCTGACTAGTTTGACCTATTTGTAATTCGGGATAATGCGAGCAGGCTTACAATCTCAAGTGGCCCAACGAGGCAGCTCCACACGTGAGTCCCCGTCAATGAACCGACGTTCCACACAGTGGGACAAGAGAGAATGGATTTATTATGGCCAACAGTAAACTGAGATGACCAAGGAGAGTTTCAGACTCATTTATTGGGAACCAAAACTAATTGCTTATTAGTCATTCATTTTGAATAAAAAACGACTTCACCTGGATACTCGTCCTACGGAAAGTAGGCCGAGACATTATGCTGACGCTGACGACAAGACTAAAAATGCACACATAATGGGTGGCCTTTATGAATATTATTATATTCCGAATATTATTGAAATACGTAAGTCACAGCTACTTATTCTAAAGGCTGGGTTATGCTTCGTTTATACTTCCGCGTCGACGCGACGCTGGGGGACGGCGGACCCTTTGCGGACCTTACGTCCTCGACGTGCACCTCCCCAACGCTTTGGCTTTGGCTGTGATTGAACTACATTGGCTGGAGATCGCTTTTCCGGTTTCCACTCGTAAACACCGCCACGGTGTAAACACAGCCTTGATAAATGCTTCGACTGATTGGCGACTATATATATATATATATATATATATATATATATATATATATATATATATATATATATATATATATATATATATATATATATAACTTTTGCCTTCATTTCTGTAAGTCAAGTCATGTCATGTCTCTAAAGTCATATCATATGCACGTTTCGGCGTCGTAGTTACTTTGTTTCCTCGCTAGATGGCAGAGGAGCCTTTGTTCGTCTTTTTCTAACTAGGTCAACATTCACACACGTTTGACAAATTGTTCTACATTTGAAGTATACGTATACTGTTTACTCAAATGACACATTTATTCAATTGTATTTGCGTATATACGCTCTGCCATAAAGGAATGTATTTTTTTATTTTGTATTTACTAATATATTTGTTTAAATTCTCATCAACAAACCAAATAACCTGTCAACAACAGGGAAACAATTATGGCTGTTGCAGAGTTGTCTAAGCATGTCACCTGTGTGTGTGTGTGTGTGTGTGTGTGTGTGTGTGTGTGTGTGTGTGTGTGTGTGTGTGTGTGTGTGTGTGTGTATGTGTGTCTACCTAGCTGTGTGTCAACGTACCTGTGTGTCTACCTTACCTGTGTGTGTGTGTGTCTCTACCTACCTGTGTCTACCTACCTGTCTCTCTACCTTGCCTATGTGTGTGTGTCTACCTACCTGTGTGTGTGTCTACCTTACCTATGTGTGTGTGTCTACCTACCTGTGTGTCTACCTTACCAATGTGTGTGTGTCTACCTACCTGTGTGTCTACCTTACCTATGTGTGTGTGTCTACCTTACCAATGTGTGTGTGTCTACCTACCTGTGTGTCTACCTTACCTATGTGTGTGTGTCTACCTACCTGTGTGTCTCTTCCCATGCACTCACTGCACATGACCGGAGTCTTCCACAAGGCGAGGCAGACCTGTTGCTAAAGCTAGTGAGCTACTGCAATGTTTTGGTGGCGTGTCTTTGGAGGTTGGCCTAAAGAGAGGGATGGGATTGGGATCAACCTTACTCTGGCTGCTTCCAAATTTGCCTCCCCGAGCCTTAAGAATATAAGCGACATAAACTCCACATGGAAAAAAGTAGAAAACAAGAGAGAAAATGCATAGACAAGAAGTTTTATTTCATTCCCTGCATTCATGTCTTTGTGGGTACAAATCTTCTTGCATGTTGATCAATGTCCCATGATGCACTGCATCCATACATTTGAGCTCAAAACAGCTGTTACAAAAAAGGATATACAATATATATGTATATTTATATATATATAATATACATGTGTTTCTTTATGTGTTTGAATGGGTCAAATAAACGTCTTAAAAAACACAGCCAAGTGAAAGCTCTAATACCCCAGATTAGGTTCAAGGTAAAGTCATTACTAAACCAAGTCATTAACATCAACTATCTAACTATTTTACATGAAACACAAAGCCCTTCATGCACAATTTGCATATCTTTCACAATTACAGTCATGGAAAGCAGAGTGATTGCCCTCCATTTCCTCTGTGTGATGACAGCTGTGACTCTATGCTATGACTCTGAGACGGGCCAATGGGAGCAGGAATTGAACCAAATGAACGAGTCTCTGTTAGCTTCATACCTGTAGGTACAGGTACGCTGTGAGCACCACCACCTCTCCATTGATGTTGGTCGTTAACAATCGTGGCCGTCTTTGTTGGGAATGGTATGACCCACCAGAAGACTGGACACCGGCCCCTGGCTCACAGTCAACGGTGTCGGGCTTCTTCTACATTGTATTTTACAATACTAGAACTCTCTGCCTCACCAAATGGCGGAGTATCGCCAACAAAAATCCCATGATGCATTCTGATGTACAAGTCCTACAGGCCTTTATGGCAGAGGTGTCGGGGCAAACATCTCCATCTACATCTCCAACAGACAGTCTGTCTGTATGTCTGTCATTTTATGACCGTCATTATGGGCACTGGCATTGCTTATCTTGACCAGCTTGCACCTGTTCTCTGTTCTGTTCTGTTCGCTGTTCTTTTCTGTTCTGTTCGCTGTTCTGTTTTGTTCTCAGCCCTACTCTTCCTCCTCTGCACACCACCCCCTCCCGTTCACTGGATCTAGAGATCGGATGAAAGATGGTGGTTGAAAAGAACGCTAATGGTGCAACATATAGACCTTAACTTAAAGAATGATGCCAACAGAAGGTGTCGACTGACAGTACAGGACTTCAGGTGTTTGTGGGGAGAGTGCTCCCTTCATCCCCGATGCAGAGGTCTGTAGAAGGTGGTCCAGTCCTGTCCCTTTAGGTTCGCTTTTTTTTCTTCATGTATCAACAACATTACTTCTGGTATTACTCACTTCACATTATATAGTTCAGAATTACAGTATTACATCATCTTCAATCAATACAACAGAGTAATAAGTAGCGTGTGTGTGCGTGTCTTAATAATAACAACGGATCTTCGCTCATGTAAACATATTCATTCCACCGGGTCATGCAAACAGGAGACCAAAACGAAACTCAATCAATCAATCAATCAATAAGGTGTTCCAGTGAAGGTGCACTGTACAGGTTGATCTGAGAGCTCCGAGCCCTCAGAGTGTGTGTGTGTGTGTGTGTGTGTGTGTGTGTGTGTGTGTGTGTGTGTGTGTGTGTGTGTGTGTGTGTGTGTGTGTGAGTGTGTGTGTGTGTGTGTGTGTGAGTGTGTGTGTGTGTGTGTGTGTGTGTGTGTGTGTGGTTGTGTGTGTGTGAGTGTGTGCGTTTGTGTGTGTGTGTGTGTGTGTGTGGGACCAGATGACAGTGGGTGGGTGGGGTAAATAACATTCAGTCATAAGTCATTTACAAGCTTTTAGTTAATGATGAACTAATCATGACCAAAACCCGCCCACCATGCACCTGGGTGGACACGCCCACTTTGAGGGCAGAGTTCAACATCATGGCTTGTACTGGCTAATCACAGCTGGTTTGTAAAGCAGGGGCCTGTTAACGTAGCAGTCATCACTCATCTACAGATGGATGTGGATGTGTGGTTGATGACTAGTTCACCGTTAGCTGAAGCCTTGCGGATGACGTGACTGAGTGCTATCAGGAGGAATGGGGGATGTTTTCATCCTCGCACTCTGAGGTCCATTTGGATCCTAGTTTGAGCCTCTGCCAAAGGAAAATAAAAACACTACATCCCTTTTGATACGAATGCTGCTCCCCCCAGAAGCGTTCATCGTAGCTTCAACTTCCCAACTTGTCTGCTGAGCTCACACAACAACAACAACAACAACAACAACAAAGGGTGATTAAAGGGTGACAACAAAGGTGATTAAAGGGGCCTGTGCCTTTAACTTAACCCAACATGGCCGCAATACTCGGGTGGTGGTCCGGTTGGCCGACACAGTGAGACTGAGTCTGACGGAGCCGGGGGCCGTCGTGGCAACAGCCTCCCAGTGGGCTGGGCATGGAAACAACATGAAGGAAGTGGACAGACACAGACAGGACCTGACGCACCCAGGATGTGTGGAACACACCAGGGCTGGTGGTGTGGGGGTGGGGGTGGGGTCAATGTCAGGACAGAACCACAGACATGACAAACTCAGCTCCACCATCGGGACACCCTCTCTGTACGTTCAATCACTTGTTTATATTCATTCAGCGTGGAATAGATGAGGCCAATTCATGTTGCGAGGGCATTACGAGGGCTTTGTGGACAAGCCTGCTGCTTAGCACACTTTAGCATTGAGCTGCTGGGGTGGGGGGGGCAAAGGGGGGGGGCGGGGGGGGTATCTGGCACCGGACACTGCCTGGTACCTCGCCACGTCAGGGCGGGCAGCAGGGGCGTGGCCTGCGGGGGCCCGGGGGCTCAGACGCGGCTGGCAGGCCTGCAGCAGTAGGTGCAGCTCCTCAGACTGTCCCGGTCCACACTGCCATCCGCGCTGCCACGGCGACCGTCATCATAGTGGGACACTGGAGGGAGAGAGCGAGGAGAGAGAGAGAGAGAGAGAGAGAGAGAGAGAGAGAGAGAGAGAGAGAGAGAGAGAGAGAGAGAGAGAGAGGCAACAAGAGAGAGAGTGATGAGGGGGTAGTAGAGGAACAGGAACACAAGTGTGTGTGTGTTTTTCATGCTATATACATTAGCGTTCAGGGTGTTTGACTCCCAGTCCCTCCCCAAGAAGAAAACCCTTCATTAACGACTCAATACAAAAAGGCTCACAGCTCTCTTGCTCTCCGTGGCCGGCATCGTCCTCCTCATCCTCCTCCTCCTCTGGCAGCATGAGGGCGTGGCAGGGGCTGGGGGGCGTGGTCTGGCTGGGCCCATCCAGGGTGGTGGTCAGCTGCAGCCGGCGCATGTGCCTCACCACCGCTGTAGCATTGAAGGCTTGCTGGGGTGGGGGAGAGAGGGAGAGAGAGAGAGAGAGAGATAGATAGAGAGAGAGAGAGATAGAGAGAGAGAGAGAGAGAGAAATAGAGAGAGAGAGAGATAGAGAGAGAGAGAGAGAGAGAGAGAGAGAGAGAGAGAGAGAGAGAGAGAGAGAGAGAGAGAGAGAGGGAGGGAGGGAGGGCGAGAGGGAAAGAGAGGGAGATAGAGAGAGAGAGATAGGGAGAGAGAGGGAGAGAGAGAGAGATAGGGAGATAGGGAGAGAGAGAGAGAGAGATAGAGAGAGAGAGAGGGAGAGAGAGAGAGAGAGAGAAAGATAGAGAGAGAGAGAGAGAGAGAGGGAGGGAGGGAGGGGCGAGAGGGAAAGAGAGGGAGATAGAGAGAGAGAGATAGGGAGATAGGGAGAGAGAGGGAAAGAGAGAGAGAGATAGGGAGATAGGGAGAGAGAGAGAGAGTGAGAGATAGGACATAGGGAGAGAGAGAGAGAGCGAGAGATAGGAGATAGGGAGAGAGAGAGCGAGAGATAGGAGATAGGGAGAGAGAGAGAGAGCGAGAGATAGGAGATAGGGAGAGAGAGAGAGAGGCTCACACAATCGGATACTGGAACAAACGTTCAGGAACATCTGAGCCTCTACTCTAAAGACACAATATGTTTGACTTCCTCAGGGTTCACAGCATATTCCTTCACTGTCCGTTTGTTCTCCATTTGTCTTTGATCAGTGTCGCTCATTGTCCTTTCCTTATCTTTAAATAGGATTCTCTGTGGATGGCCACTAAAGGGTGTGAGTGGCCTCTCCTGAATGGAGCTTTTCTTAGCGTCAGATACCTTCGTCTGCATGTCTCACAGGTCAGACTCTTTCTACAAGGCACCCACCTTCCATTTGCTTTTAGCAAAGTTCTTCTTGATCTGAGCACTGACGGACTCATGGATGTTCTTGTCCAGCGCTGTGTCCCCACAGATCCTGCCGAAGACCCCCAAGAATAGTGTTGTCAAAGGGGACAGCATGATGACAATCACATACGCACAGATCATATAAACATAATGTGGAAATGTATGAGTCATGGTGTTTGTGTGTGTGTGTGTGTGTGTGTGTGTGTGTGTGTGTGTGTGTGTGTGTGAGTGTGTATGTGGGTGGAGGTTCTACCAGGGGTGTTGGAGGGCCAGCTCACAGGTGTATCTCTTCAGAGGCTCTTTCTCCATCAGGTGACAGATAAAGTCTTTGGCTGCCAAACGAAGACTATTGTTTACATTTCCCATCCGTACAGACATACAGCAGCTCCTTAATACCACCTCTCATGAAGCTTGTATCACCGTTTGAAACATCATAACTTAAAAGCTACCAGACTGGAGCAGAGAGGATCTGGTTAAGAACCTTATCTCCATATTATTTTTACCAGGAAGGATTAGATGTGGATTCTTCTGGGGACAAAAGAAAGCTAGCGAGAAAAACCTTGATGCTAACAGGAGACCTTCTGCTTTAATGATCCACTCGGTCTCACTCCCATCCTCCTTTAATCCTCCCCAGGTTATAGCTCACACATTCTCCTATGTAGTTCTATGTACTTCTGTGTAGTTCTATGTAAGTGTGTGTAGTTCTATGTACTCCTGTGTAGTTCTATGTACTCCTGTGTAGTCCTATGTACTCCTGTGTAGTTCTATGTACTCCTGTACAGTTCTATGTACTCATGTACAGTTCTATGTACTCCTGTGTAGTTCTATGTACTCCTGTGCAGTTCTATGTACTTCTGTGTAGTTATATGTACTCCTGTGTAGTTCTATGTACTCCTGTACAGATCTATGTACTCCTGTGTAGTTCTATGTACTCCTGTGTAGTTCTATGTACTCATGTGCAGTTCTATGTACTTCTGTGCAGTTCTATGTACTTTTATGTAGTTCTATATACTCCTGTGTATTTCTATGTACGTCCAGGAAGCAGCCATACCTGAGTCTGAGATGTCGTCCCAGTAAGGAGAGTCAAACTCATACTCCGCCTTGAGAATCTGCTCAAACAGCTTGGCATCGTTTTCGTCATAAAACGGAGGGTATCCACAGAGTCTGAGTGGAGTCAGAGCAAGGAATACAAATATCACCTTACAAATATCACCTGACAAATATCACCTTACAAATATCACCCCAATCACTGAACGTGCCATCAAGGTAGTTCAGAAACCAACTCACAGAATGTAAGAGATCACTCCTATAGACCAGCAATCCACTGCCTTGCTGTAGGGTTTCTGAGCTAGAACCTCTGGTGCTGAAATGAAATCCACACAACACAGCCTATTCACACAGAGACAAGAACCATTCACTCTTCAGGGCACTCAGCAAGGTTACACTAAACACTACCACAGTACTCATGAAGTACGGGCTTCCCATCAACGAGGGGTCAAACGGAGAGCGGGATCCACCACGAGACTGGAGAACCGGCAGTGGACCCGTCTTACCTACGTATCCGGGGGTACCGCATGCGGTGGACATCACAGTGCCAGAACCCTCTATCTTGGACAAGCCAAAGTCA
>JAXIVH010000008.1:3122826-3157826 GCA_036785325.1 Urophycis tenuis
TTTCCGCTCAACTCTCCCTGCATGCACACAACCCGCCCGCTACGGGCTAACAGCTAACAGCTAGCAGCTGGCTAGCGCAGCTCCAGTCACCGCTGACCAGAGCCAATCAAACTCCAAAGCATTCATGCTATGTTTTGTACCACGCTAGAGCACGTTATCTTCTTCTTCTTCTTCTTCTTCTTCTTCTTCGTACCGTGACAGAGCAGTGTTTCTGAAAGTAAGCCACGCTCTGAACGTGTTTCCTGTTCCCTCGTGTCTCCCAGCATCTGCGCCCCTCCCCCCCCTCCCCCCGAGCTGATTCAGTACAAGATGAGGACCACAATGTCCGGGCCGTGGATCAGACGTCAGGATGGCAGCGCGGCGCCCTGAGGAGACGGCGGCGGCGCTGCCCCCGAGGGCCTGCTGCTGCTGCCTGCGCCGTGTGTTCATATTCATGTGCACACGTGTGGAGTGAATGCCGGATGGTGCATGAAGGCGCGGGGGTTATGGAATGTACGTGGGCCTGCTGTGTTTGTGGCGGCAGTGCTGTCGACCCGTGGTGGAACAGCACAAAGGGAAGGAGGGACCAACTATTTTCCTCCTTACTGAAATGACAACGCAAAGCCCTTATGAATGGAGGCCCGCTGGTGGTGAATGGAGCACCTCCTGAAACACATCCTGAGTACACTGCCTGTGAAACACAGCCCTCATGACCACGCTGCCTCACAGGGCACCTCCTGAAACACATGAGTACACTGCCTGTGAAACACAGCCCTCATGACCACGCTGCCTCACAGGGCACCTCCTGAAACACATGAGTACACTGCCTGTGAAACACAGCCCTCATGACCACGCTGCCTGACAGGGCACCTCCTGAAACACATGAGTACACTGCCTGTGAAACACAGCCCTCATGACCACGCTGCCTCACAGGGCACCTCCTGAAACACATGAGTACACTGCCTGTGAAACACAGCCCTCATGACCACGCTGCCTCACAGGGCACCTCCTGAAACACATGAGTACACTGCCTGTGAAACACAGCCCTCATGACCACGCTGCCTGACAGGGCACCTCCTGAAACACATGAGTACACTGCCTGTGAAACACAGCCCTCATGACCACGCTGCCTCACAGGGCACCTCCTGAAACACATGAGTACACTGCCTGTGAAACACAGCCCTCATGACCACGCTGCCTGACAGGGCACCTCCTGAAACACATCCTGAGTACACTGCCTGTGAAACACAGCCCTCATGACCACGCTGCCTCACAGGGCACCTCCTGAAACACATGAGTACACTGCCTGTGAAACACAGCCCTCATGACCACGCTGCCTCACAGGGCACCTCCTGAAACACATGAGTACACTGCCTGTGAAACACAGCCCTCATGACCACGCTGCCTGACAGGGCACCTCCTGAAACACATGAGTACACTGCCTGTGAAACACAGCCCTCATGACCACGCTGCCTGACAGGGCACCTCCTGAAACACATGAGTACACTGCCTGTGAAACACAGCCCTCATGACCACGCTGCCTCACAGGGCACCTCCTGAAACACATGAGTACACTGCCTGTGAAACACAGCCCTCATGACCACGCTGCCTCACAGGGCACCTCCTGAAACACATGAGTACACTGCCTGTGAAACACAGCCCTCATGACCACGCTGCCTGACACCCAGCCAGGACAACATACATGCAGGCCACAATGGAATCCGTGATCACATGGCAGACAGGTGAATGAAGGTGTGTGGATGTGTGCGTGTGCATGTATACTTTGTGTGGGGGTCCGTGTAGGGGTGTCCATAATGGGACAAGTGTTCCAAACCACTTTGTGTCATAAAAACAAAATGGAGCGCCCTGCTTCTAATGTCTGAAGAAGTACTAAATGACTTACTCTAAATGTAATGGCCTTTCTCTGACTGCCCCACTTTTACCTTCACATTACAGCAGTCCCCTTCATCAAAATACACATTTCTACTCTGCAGTGCTTTGAAACAGCAAGTTTGGAAAAAATGGCAAGAATGAATGGACTCACGATGAACGCGTTGAAATGACAGTGGAAGCATAAGTGAGTGTGTGTGTGTGTGTGTACGTGCGTGCGTGCGCGTGCGTGTGTGTGTGTGCATGCGTGCCTGTGTGTGTGTGTGTGTGCGTGCCTGTGCACCTCACTGCACCCACCTCATCACTTTCGCTGCCTACAAAGTCCTGGTCCAGTGGGGCTCCATTACGACTGCGGGGTTCAGTCAGTAGCTCGGGGCCTCGCTCCTTCTGCCCACCTCCTGCCTGGCCCCGCCTGGCCGAGTGGGGAGGAGACGTGAACCTGAACACCTCCTCCTCCTCCGCCCCCCCGCCAAGAGTGAGCTGGGGCTCGCAGCCTTCGCTCACACCCTCATCATCGTCATCATCACTCTCGCCCAGGGAGCGCCACCCTGCAAGCCACCCGGAAAAAGAAGAGGAAGAAAAGAAAGAGCGAGTCATCCTGCAGCCGGGACCGCGGGCGCCCCCCCGGACCGGGACCGGGACCAGAACCGGGACCAGGTGGGACCAGGACCGGGACCAGGACCAGGACCGGGACCAGGCGGGACCAGGACCGGGACCGGGACCCGGGGCAGGAAGGAGGGCCATCACAGGAAATAACAAACATCAACTCGTTGATAGATCTTTTATTCAGGTCTTTTATTCAGACATGACTATTTCTGTATTTCCCATTACCTTAATTGCGTTTCCCAATAAAGTCATTATGGGGATTATGCCACAGTACTGAGAATCTAAAATGAAAACATTATTCTGATTCAGAACGCACGACAACAACAATCCTCTCACGTTGCTCTCGGGCCATGACCAAATACAGAACAATAAAGAAAATCTATTTACAGTCGTAATTCTCCATGCTTCTCTGTTTCTACATCATCACCTCCTGTTAACGAACACAAAATATGCAAATACAACTCCAATTACGATACGGGGAATTCAAATGAGTGATGGCGGTGAAAGGGGAGCGCGTCCCTTCACCCTCCAGAAGACGTCTAGCTGTGTTGAACGCGCTGCAATGCAAACCCCTTCATGAGACCCTTCAGAGCCAGAGCCCAGCCCAGTGCAGAGCTGAACGCAACATCACTTCACGTTGGAAAACGTAGCGCAGCATCACGTCCAGACAAGCTAAAGTATGGTTTGGAAGCCCCGCAGCCAGAGGGACTTGACGTGTGGCGCTCCTTTACTGCTGCAAGACCAACGTCCCAACCGGGGAGGGGAGTCTCAGAGGAGTCACTGGATCCTACAACACATTGCTCTTATCCGCCGCGGGCTAACTAGCCTAGCGAGGCCGCCGACCCAAACCTCAGAGAATTTCCAGTAACGTAAAACATTTTTTTTAAAACAACAACAGCCAAGCTCCTGCAGCAGAATGAAAGACGTGAGAACCACTCCAGCTCTGATGGAGTGAACTCATTTCCACATCTTGAAATGTGTAATCACTTTAATCACTGTGTAGCCAGGCCTAGGGGCCCACTAGGTACCCTCTGACTTTTACTTAATGTGCTGCATTACCATTAATGGACTTCACTGCTTTCTGTCTGTGGGCAGAGCGGCTGTGGCGACGCTCATCGCCATGGGGACCTGGCCCTACATCATCACCAGAGCCGGCCAAGGCCACTTGGGCAGGGAGACGGTATATACCTGAACTCTAACAGTGCTCCGGGCTCCACATGGGTTATTCAAAATGATGTTTAAAGAAAGAAAAAAAGCAGTCCTAATGATTAGTTCAAAGTAAATGTTGTGCTGCAACCTTGAGCCACGAGTGGAGGTGACATGAGTCTGAGTGGCTCATCTCTCTGGTGTAAATACCTTTCAGTATGGCGTCAGAGAGCCCGCCCTGTCACTTAGTGACATCACAAGTGGCAGAGTCCACTCAGATGTACGCTGGATGGATCGGTCCACCGGCCCACCCAGTGGACCGTACCAACTAGCTAGGCTACATCTCGGTACCGTCTAATCCGGCTCACGCCGGGCGGTACAGTGGGTACTGTTAGTGACCCGTCTGTTCTGAGGCCTGCTCTGGGCCTCTGGGGGCTGCTGAGGCTGACCTGCTGTCTGATGTCTCCTCAGGTCGTCTCCCTGGGTCAGAGGTCGTCTGGGGTCCCCCGGCCCACTGGCCGGCCCCCCCCGGGCCCTCGGGGGCCCCGGGCCCGGAACCGGAGGGTTCTGACCCACAATCAGGGAGACTGGTGAACCACAGTGCACACGGCACATTGATGCACACTGTATTACACACTCACATACACATACACACTCACGCACATACACACAAACACCACATACACACACACACCACATACACACACACACTATATAAACACACACACTCACGCACATACACACACACACCACATACACACACACACTACATACACACATACACACATGTACATACACACAGACACACACACACACTCAAACACGACATACACACACACACACACATTCACACGCACATACACACACACACCACATACACACACACACCACATACACACACACACTACATACACACCAACACTCACGCACATACACACACACACCACATACACACACACACTCACACGCACATACACACACACTCGCGCACACACACACACTCACACACACACACACGCACTCACATACATACAAACACACACGCACAATCATCAAATCCACAAATGCATACACACACACAAACACACACACACGCACAAACCCATACACATTAATATATACATATGCGCAAATGGACACACATGGACACCTGCGCACACACGCACGCACGCAGGCACGCACGCACGCACGCACGCACACACACACACACACACACACACACACACACACTACATAATGCATTTGGCTCACCTGACAGTGGTTTTTTCCATCCAGCACTTGGAAGCCGCAGCTTTAGTGTGGCCAGCGCTGCGTGCTGAGGGGGGCGGGGCTTCTGGCCGCCCTGAGGGGGGCGGGGCCTCAGGCCGCCCGGCCTGCCTGCACGTACACAGCCAACGTGAGCCACGCTTCGATAAGGTGCATGGAAACCATGGAAACCAAATAATAATCCTTCAGTCACTCAAGCTTTCGCTAGAAGCCTGCCAGATGCTTGTTATGCGCATTGCGCGAATCATAATTCATAAAAGGTATGTCATTACCTCAACTCCTTTACATTCATTCAACATCCAAATGATAGGCTGGCTGCGTTACACCACGCCGGCTGTTTTAACGGCGGCTCTGCCTTCAATCATTCTTGAAAGGTAAATTCGAGGGCCGTATTGATTATTGGTGAGTGACACTTAGCTGTTCAGCAAGGTTTCACTTGAAACACTGAATGACTGAATGACTTCATTGATAACATCTCTGAGACACGCAGCGCGCAGGCCGGGCACCACGCCACGCCTCCCGGTCCTCCTCACCCAGAACTTCAATGGCGCCGGGACGGGGAGCGGCGTCTGATGAGCCCACGCTGTGGCGGTCTCTGGCAGTCTGGCCGGCGCTCCCCCCGGGGCTGAGCCGGGACCCCTGTGGTGGGCGGAGCATGAGGAGAGAGAGAGACGAAGCCAAGGTCACGACACACCATACAGAGGGAGCCTGGATCTCTGAGATCACACTGAACAACAGAACGGTGTTGAGCAGGGAAGGTATGGTAGTAAAAGCAGGGCCACAGACTAGCATCATCTTCATACATCTTCTTATATCTCAGCTCCAGTTCTCCACCTGCTCGGCTGAACACTGCCTCACACATGCATCGACCCGCATCGAATATTTACCAAGCCAAAGGTGTTAAAAAATGGAGTTAAGTAGCAAGGGGTCACTGCATTCACCCTCACGTGCGCCTCCTGGCGGGATCGGGCGCTCCTCCTGCCATGATGAGGAAGAGGAGGAGCAGGAGGAGCAGGAGGGGGGAGGCCCAGGACCCGGGAGCCGAAGGCTAGGTGGGACACGGAGGACAGCTTGCGGAGAGCGGGCGGCCCGGGTGGTCCGGTGGGGGGCTGCTGAGGACCTGGGAACACACAGGGCTGTCAGGTCTCACGGTACTGGGGAGGAGGGCACTGCATTCAGGAGGGTCTCATGGTACTGGGGAGGAGGGCACTGCATTCAGGAGGGTCTCACGGTACTGGGGAGGAGGGCAGTGCATTCAGGAGGGTCTCACGGTACTGGGGAGGAGGGCAGTGCATTCAGGAGGGTCTCACGGTACTGGGGAGGAGGGCAGTGCATTCAGGAGGGTCTCACGGTACTGGGGAGGAGGGCAGTGCATTCAGGAGGGTCTCATGGTACTGGGGAGGAGGGCACTGCATTCAGGAGGGTCTCATGGTACTGGGGAGGAGGGCACTGCATTCAGGAGGGTCTCACGGTACTGGGGAGGAGGGCACTGCATTCAGGAGGGTCTCACGGTACTGGGGAGGAGGGCACTGCATTCAGGAGGGTCTCACGGTACTGGGGAGGAGGGCACTGCATTCAGGAGGGTCTCGCGGTACTGGGGAGGAGGGCAGTGCATTCAGGAGGGTCTCATGGTACTGGGGAGGAGTGCAGTGCATTCAGGAGGGTCTCATGGTACTGGGGAGGAGGGCACTGCATTCAGGAGGGTCTCATGGTACTGGGGAGGAGTGCACTGCATTCAGGAGGGTCTCACGGTACTGGGGAGAAGGGCACTGCATTCAGGAGGGTCTCACGGTACTGGGGAGGAGTGCACTGCATTCAGGAGGGTCTCACGGTACTGGGGAGGAGTGCACTGCATTCAGGAGGGTCTCACGGTACTGGGGAGGAGGGCAGTGCATTCAGGAGGGTCTCACGGTACTGGGGAGGAGGGCACTGCATTCAGGAGGGTCTCACGGTACTGGGGAGGAGTGCAGTGCATTCAGGAGGGTCTCACGGTACTAAGGAGGAGTGCAGTGCATTCAGGAGGGTCTCACGGTAGTGGGGAGGAGGGCAGTGCATTCAGGAGGGTCTCACGGTACTAAGGAGGAGTGCAGTGAATTCAGGAGGGTCTCACGGTACTGGGGAGGAGGGCAGTGCATTCAGGAGGGTCTCACGGTACTGGGGAGGAGGGCAGTGCATTCAGGAGGGTCTCACGGTACTGGGGAGGAGTGCAGTGCATTCAGGAGGGTCTCACGGTACTAAGGAGGAGTGCAGTGCATTCAGGAGGGTCTCACGGTACTAAGGAGGAGTGCAGTGCATTCAGGAGGGTCTCACGGTACTGGGGAGGAGTGCAGTGCATTCAGGAGGGTCTCACGGTACTGGGGAGGAGTGCAGTGCATTCAGGAGGGTCTCACGGTACTGGGGAGGAGTGCACTGTATTCAGGAACTCACTCTCTGAAGAGTCAGCTACTCAGGGAAAAAAACGCAAAGGAAAAAGTTGCTGGGCCCCAACTTGCAACGAATAGGTTCAAGCGTTACAAAATATCCCCCGCAAAATCAGAGCCATTTAAAGAGGCCAGTGATGCAAGAGTTTTGTTAGAAACCAAACACTCATTAAAGTGAAACTAAACCTTTTGGCAATGTGTCCATAGAGAGTTGAGTACAGAAACAGCTTGGGCTTCAGGTCATGTTATGTGTTTCTCTATCGCAGCCATTCTTTAGGAATCTCTTTGATGGGACATTCATGTTATTTAGAAGAATTCAAGGTCAGAGAGCACAATAAAGTTTAAAGAACAAACATTTAGTAAACAGTAGGACTTGGCCATGCTTGTGCATAATCTTGTGTGAACGCTCGTGTGTACTCTGGTGTGTACACTCGTGTGTAGTGTGTGTAGTGTGTGTGTACTCTGGTGTGTACGCCTGTGTGTAGTGTGTGTTGCGTGTGTGTACTCTGGTGTGTACGCTTGTGTGTAGTGTGTGTGTACTCTGGTGTGTACGCTTGTGTGTAGTAAGTGTGTGTGTACTCTGGTGTGTACGCTCGTGTGTAGTGTGTGTGCTTGCATGATGTAGCACACAGGCGAAGCAAGACAATCCCCTTGCACAGAAAACAAATAGAAAATGAAAGTATTATCAGGGTCAACGCTAACCCGTATCAGTTGAGCCACAGTGTGGGTGAAGCGCTCTGGTTTGAAACGCTCCACAGCTTTGTGTCGCGACCAGACTGAGGCCACCGTGTGTCCACGGTTACCTCTCCAGGAAGGTGTCCACCCCCCCCTTTGTGCATGCTAACCTCCGGTGAGCCGGCCCCCCTCGACCCCGCCCCCCCCCCCCCCCCCCCCCCCCCTCCCCGGGCCCCCTGGCGTGCTCCCCCCGGAGGCCCGGCCTGAACCCCGGTTCAAACGAGGGAACGAGGAATGACATCATCTCTCCCGTTCAGAGGCGTCCGCGTGAGTCACAGCACATGGCGGCGCCGCCGTTTGGAGCACTGCGAGTGCGTGGAAGGACCGGAGCGCTGCGAGTGCGTGGAAGGACCGGAGCGCTGCGAGTGCGTGGAAGGACTCCACAATCAGTGAGAAGAACAGAAGGTCATGTGAGGAGGAGGACCCCGGGTCCAGAACACACTGAAGCCAAACGCTCCTTTGTCCGCTGGGCCCTCAGCTCTACACCGCGCCGCCGCCACAGCAATCATTACACTGGGAGATTGCATGGCCACTTTAATAGCAATCTGAGTAATTATTATTAGGCTGCGTGTTATGCTAATAGCGGAGCCACTTGCAATGAAAGCGTGTATGTGTGTGTGTGTGGTGCCAGCGCGGCCTCCCTCCCCCTCCCTCCCCCCTCTCCCCCTCCTCCCATCCGCGCCGCGCAGTGACTCAACATGAAGGAGACAGCTGTCAGGACAAATAAATACGGGGCGATAAGAAAGGCCAGGGAGGCACGGAGGAAAACACTGGGGCAGAATTACTGCTGCTTGTCTTTGTGTTATGAGCCCATAATTACTGTTTGCGAGCGGACCAATTGGAAGCGAGGAATCGTGCCCAAATATGCCTCTCGTTAAGGCCGAGGGGGGGCAATTGCCACCTCCATGTCTGGGCGTGTGCAGCGGCGCTAGGCGTGTGCAGCGGCGCCAGGCGTGTGCAGCGGCGCCAGGCGTGTGGCAGCGCCAGGCGTGTGCAGCGCCAGGCGTGTGCAGCGGTGCCAGGCGTGTACAACGGCGCCAGGTGTGTGGCAGCGCCAGGTGTGTGCAGCGGCGCTAGGCGTGTGCAGCGGTGCCAGGCGTGTGCAGCGGCGCCAGGCGTGTGGCAGTGCCAGGTGTGTGCAGCGCTAGGCGTGTGCAGCGGTGCCAGGCGTGTGCAGCGGCGCCAGGCGTGTGCAGCGGCGCCAGGCGTGTGCAGCGGCGCCAGGCGTGTGCAGCGCCAGGCGTGTGCAGCGCTAGGCGTGTGCAGCGGCGCTAGGCGTGTGCAGCGGTGCCAGGCGTGTGCAGCGGCGCCAGGCGTGTGCAGCGCCAGGCGTGTGCAGCGGCGCCAGGCGGCTGCGGGTAGGAGGAGCCTATCGCTGTCTCCGGCACAACGCATGTCTTGGCCGCTGTCCCCGGGAAGAAATATCAACGTATAAATAAATAGATGTAATTATTTATATTATTGCGTGCTAATCAACGTTTCAGTTTCCACAACAATGTCAACACGCTAACAGATTAGCTCATTTCCCCCAAAACTACACAGACTCAGTTGTTGTCCATCTGGAGGGCGTCCAGCGCAGCGCCACGGGCTGGAGTCAGAGTCAGCACCACGGGCTGGAGTCAGAGTCAGTGCCACGGGCTGGAGTCAGAGTCAGCACCACGGGCTGGAGTCAGAGTCAGTGCCACGGGCTGGAGTCAGAGTCAGTGCCACAGGGAGCTGCTCCTGGGCTTGTTTTCCTACAGACCGCCAGAGTGACCCATTTCTTTAGTCACCATGCCGTTACCCACCGGAGTCAGAGTTCAGGGGTTTAGCGGGCGCCGTCTGCCGCGCCACCTCCAGGCTGAACATCTGGGTCACGTGGCGGACGTCTGGCGGGAAGCGGCAGCTACGCGGGATCACTTCCTGCAGGCTGCTCTCGCCGGCCGGGCCGTCTGCGGGCGCACAGAGGGAGGACAGGGGAGACGCCTGAGAGGACGCGCTTTCATCCTCTTCCCGGTGTCGCTTCAGTCAGAGGCTGTTATCCAGCGTCATTAAAATGCAAGGTGAGGGGGCGGGCCTCCGGCTCCCCCACGCCTCCATGCAGGCATCAGGGATCAACCATGGAACCTCCCAGGAGTAGCCCCTCCGGCCTGTCCTCCAACACCACAATGGAAATGGCTTAATATGAACACATGAGCATCATAATGCTTGATATGAACACATGAGCATCATAGCGTTAATATAAACACATGAGCATCATAATGCTTGATATGAACACATGAGCATCATAGCGTTAATATAAACACATGAGCATCATAATGCTTGATATGAACACATGAGCATCATAATGCTTAATATGAACACATGAGCATCATAATGCTTGATATGAACACATGAGCATCATAACGCTTAATATGAACACATGAGCATCATAATGCTTAATATGAACACATGAGCATCATAACACTCTGTGCTGGGAAGCAGGTGGCGCGGGGACAGTGGAGGTACAGGTGCAAATGTGCAACATTGGGGTGAGACAAAATAACTACTGTGAAGATAAATCCACAACCACTGCAGGAAATGGGCAATTATGTTGTTTACTTCCTCCCGGCCTCACGCCCACGCCGCCCGGCGGCGCGGCGGAGGGCAGAGGTGCAGCCGCCATGACGGCTGGGTGGGAGGGGGGGGGGGGGGGGGGGGGGGGGGGGGGGGGCGCCCTCTGTTTACATCTCCTCCTCCAGGTCCCCTCCAGGTGAGGCCGCGGTGTCTCGCCCCGCCGGCCGGCACAGGGTGGCGTCTAGGTTACAACATTTTTTCGGACGGCCTTTGGACCCCCTCCCCCCCCCTCCCCCCCCCCCCCCCCCCCCCTCATACCGCCAGCCTGGTCAGCGCCATGTGCCGGGCCGCCCCCCACCGCCGCCCTCATGGTGAAGATCCTCCGTAGTTTACAGGTGGCGCCCACAGAGATGCCGTCCAGGGCCTGGAAGGCGGCCGTCTTGAAGAGCTCAGCGGCGAAGGAGACGACGTCGATGCACAGATTACACCACTGGGAGGAGAGAGACGGGGCCATTATGTCTCCGCTTAGAAAACAGCTCAATGTTTCATTGTGAAGCACGGCCTGTAATCACACAGAAACCAAACAGTGTGTTTGGTTGATTTGATTTCTGGGGGGTATTGGGGGGTATTTGCTGCGGTCCAGACAGCAGGACGGGGATGCCACAGGGAGAGGTGGAACACTCACAATGTTTTGTCTCAGTGAAACAAAAGGGACGCGTGCATGCAGAGGTGTGGCGGAGAAGTCTTTATGCGCAGTCGAGAGATGCAGTCTCTTCTTGAGATGGGTTGAATCGCTTATTCTGTTGATTAAAAGGAAACAAGGGGAAGAGCAGTGAAAGAAAAACACTTTCCGAGACCCCTAGAGTTCTGGGAGTCAGGAGGTCTCCGGGAAAACTTTCTCCAAACATGCATTATTGATGAACACATCTATTTAATAAATCTTAATTAAATTCATAATTTTACAGGGACTTCAAACATGATTTTTTTTCCCCAGAACACATCATTGTTAGGAAGAAAAACAAATACCGTCAGGAAACTAAACTCTCGTTGGTATTCCTTGGCCTTTGTACTGCTAGAAATTAATAAATTAGCAGCAGAAAAGGAGAGACACATTTGTGATTGTTTTCTACTGCAGAGCTCAGTTCTTAGTATAGACAGTGAGCCTGCTGTAGACTATAGGAGCTCAGTTCTTAGTATAGACAGTGAGCCTGCTGTAGACTATAGGAGCTCAGTTCTTAGTATAGACGTGAGCCTGCTGTAGACTATAGCGAGGGTGCTTGGCTAACCAGCCACAGCAGCTGTAGCAGGGATGTCTACCCATCAGCACATAACATTTCTGACATGAAAACCCATTTGTAAAACATGTGCATGCATTTGGGTTCTGGGTGTCTGCTGTTGGCATCAGGGTACAGCTTCATAGCCTCATAGAAGTCACATCCATTGGCCAGTCACAGTGATGAAGGTGAACTCATGACTTCCATTCAAATGTGTGTGTGAGTGAAAAATGATACACATTTGAAAGGAAGTTAGACTGTATAATACATGGATGAAAACAAGGTTGTGAACTTATATTTTAAACATCACCAATAGCTCCACGTTACCTTGGTCGCTGGCTATATATGTGATTATTGACGGCAACCGGGCTAACATAACAGGATGTGTACTTCTACAAAACAGCTTTACATAACCATCCACACGCACACGCACACACACGCATACGCACGCACACACACACACACACACACGCGCGCACACACACGCACACACATACACCAACCAACCAACAAAATGTCGTGTTCACTGTGGATAACCATGGCAGTACTTATTCACTCACATGAGCTCAACGGAGAAGTCTCTACACGCAGGAACATTCACCTGAAGGACGAGGAAGCGTTGAAGGAGCCCAACTAACAAAGAATACAGACTGAGCGGTAAACAACCCAACAACTATTAAATAGACAATTCCAACAAGAGTAGGCCTACGTAAGCAAGTCACTTACGCGAGGTTTTACCGTCCTCCGGAATTTGCATCTTAACAGTTTGGCTGCTCCCTTCCACGCAGTAAACAAATCCGTTCACTTCTTTATCAAAAACCTTGAGATGGGAAAAAGGAAACACAGAAATAAAGACATCCACGGAACACCATGCCATTGTCTTGGAACCTGTCTTAATTGACCGGGTCACCCATACAAACCAAGCCCACACAACACAGAGAACAGACGGAAATGTCTTTAATTCCGCCGTATTAAACGTCATGGACTGAAAGTACATTTCCCTCAGAAAGGTTGAACTCACTTTCCTTATGGACGCTGGTGCGCCCTGGAGCCTCCATCCGGCCGCAGGGTCCTTCCCCTGCGCGCTGAACACCTCCACCACAGCTCCACCCTGGAAAACACGTCGTTCAGAAGTACACACACATCCACAGCTCCACCCTGGAAAACACGTCGTTCAGAAGTACACACACATCCACAGCTCCACCCTGGAAAACACGTCGTTCAGAAGTACACACACATCCGTTTAGTAGCACACACATCAGTTAAGTTATCAAGTCTGCGTTAACGACGCGTCAGGCAAAGCCAGCGTGGAAGAAAATCACACAACGAAACGGCCTGGAGCTCTATTCTGTAGTATTGTGATGGGCGCCTACCTGGTAATTATTTTTGAACATTGTGTTTAGTTAACCAGCCAGCGTATGTATGACAACCTGTTGGCTAATAGAACAGAACCGACCATCCCTGACTAAACCACGGTTAATGTCCTGCTAACTACTGCTAACTACTGCTAACTCCTAGCGAGGACAAACAAGGAACAACAATGGATTTGGAAGTTTGCAAACACGCTTGACAGAAGCAGGGACGAGAGACTTTGTCCGCTTCACGTATTCAAAAAGTCTTGCATTAGCGCAGCTAGCGAAGTCTGCTCCGTGTGTTGTGGTCTCCTGAGGTTGCCATGGCGACCGGTTCAACGGTCCTGGTTACCATGGTTACCGGCTCAAGGTAACCCAGCTCGGGCCGCCGCCTTGCTACCTGGTTATGTGTTTCACACGGTGGGTAGGTAGCCTGTATGTTTCTTACAGGGCTACAGTATTTATTATTTTTACTTTGTTAACATAGTACAACACACAAATAGTGGTCCCTGGAGACAATCTGCGTTTTGTTTTGTTTTGTTTTATTCTACCCATTTATCACCAACCGTTACTCCCCCATAACAACATTCACGGAGCACATAGTTGTGTTCACATAAAACCTGTACGAATTTCTGCAAAATCCCAATAGCTGCATAATTTTCCTCGTTTAGAGACAGCATTCTCCACAAATTGCAGCACTTACCCTCATGGGGAGACATTGACATCTGCTCATGCAAATTCTGCGTAGCCTGACAACACCTGACCCATTATCTTTTCCGGTTCAACTTCAGTATTTTGTTATTCTAGGTGACAGCAGCTTTCAATCAGCGAAGTCTGCACTCATCTTTCCTGTTACTTTGTGTACGGTCTAGTGAGCATGTAGGCTGATGCATAGGGGTATAGGCATATGATATTAAAAACTATGATGATCTCCCTATTTGAAGTATTCTTCCTGGTTTCTTAATGAATAAACAGATACATGCATTGTGACTGGTGGTAAGGCTTGCTTTGAGAAATGAGCAGATGACATGCCTTCAGTGATGCCAACAGCCTGTGTCATTGACCACCAGTAGTTCTGAACGGACCACTCCTCACATCAACAGAACATGAGTATGCCACAGTGAATACGCCAGGCTAATCCTTAGCGGTACACTCTAAGGGCGCCTTAACATCCAGAACGCTGCAGCGTCTTGAGACCAGCCAGACAGTCATGTTTGCGTTACAAAGAAACATAAACAGAATGTGAACTTGCAGGATCAGGGGCACTGGAAGCAGGCTAACAGAATCAGCACACAATGTGTGTCTCATCAACACTGAGAGGTGTACCATTGGGCCATCAGGTGACCAGACCACTCTGAGGTGTGTGTCTCATCAACACTGAGAGGTGTACCATTGGGCCATCAGGTGACCAGACCACTCTGAGGTGTGTGTCTCATCAACACTGAGAGGTGTACCATTGGGCCATCAGGTGACCAGACCACTCTGAGGTGTGTGTCTCATCAACACTGAGAGGTGTACCATTGGGCCATCAGGTGACCAGACCACTCTGAGGTGTGTATTCTATTAATAACATGTTCTGTAACATTTCAAAATGCACACAAAACAATTGCATCTTAATAGTATTTTCTAAACCTATTCAGGAAGTAGCCTATAGACGTTGACAGAAAAAGAAAACATTCCCAATTACACACAGCGCTGACAAACCCTCCAAACAGTTGTTCTGATCCCGCTGTATTGATGCTGGCTGTGAGCATGCTGGAGCAGCAGCATGATACCTGGGTTTGCAGTGTACGTGCCAACCAGGCCTGGGGTGAAGTGTATGGTGCTCTGAATACCTCCTATTGGATGAGGAATAAGCCTTCCCAACATTCGCTTTGACAAATATTAATAACACTGAACAGCTGCACAAAACCCTCTCTCTTCCCGGTGCCTATTGTATTGTTGAGACCACTTCTCGTAATGTATTTCTTTATTTGTAAACAGCACTTAACATAAATCTGATGGTGCTTGCAATATTTATATTACAGTCTGGTTATGGGCCTGTAATGGACAGATAAAGGTGTTAGGAAACGTATTTGAAACTTGCAAGTGGGCTAACACATCTCTCTCCAGTGGCTTTAAGCAACTAATCTGTGGGGATAGCAAAGAAAGGAGGATAGCTTTAGCTAAATGTGTTGCCACTTCATCCTCTATGTTTTTCAAACAAAGATAAGAGCAATATGTACAGAACAGCTAACGGCTAAACGTTCTTCTGCACAACCAAACACTCTCATACTCTCATACTAGCAAATGAAATGGCTCAATATGTTTAAGTGAATAATTATTCAAATTGCTTGATAAAATGTCTTTATGAGCCACAATTGCAACACAGTGTTTATTGTAGAGAGAGTATGGGCTGTTACCTGAAGATGATCAAAGTGAGGCATAGCAAAGTGATAGCAGGTGTGAGGCCTTTTGGCTGTGAGATGGCCGTCCATCAGGCCCTTATTCACATGGCTGTGTGCCGCCTTTCTTCCCATTGCCACAAATAACTCCGCCCACCGTATGCACCAATCAGAAGCCTGTTCCATGTGAGTCAGTAATACTACCCTCTCACAAGTAGCAAATACAAGACATTTCTGTTAACCCCTTAACAGACCTGCGGCCAGGAGGGAAAAGTGATGACAGCACCACAATTCACTTTCATATTGAAATATCTACATTTCATATTTATAACATTTATACTTGCCAAGGTTCATGTATGTACTAATTAGGAAGTGATGTTCTCAGTAGAACTTCCATTTCATCATTTTACATCATTACATCGTCATTGAGTAGAACTCTGTTACATTAAAGCCTTCTTCTGGGCTTCCTGGAAATTGCCAGTAGTACAATGTACAAGTCATATGTTAACTACACGCACTGAAAGGGAAAATCACCCGCAAAGGAGGCATCACGTTGTCATTTAAAAGGTGTCCTCATTAGGTTCCATCTACTCTCCTGCTGTCTGCCTGCTATAGGCTCCTGGAGGAGGAGAGTGCTCAGTCTCCCAGAACCGAGAGCTCCATCTCTCTGGGGGGGGGGGGTTCTGGGTTGACATCCAACCCAGCACCGGCTGGTCCACTCATCCTCAGCTCGGCACAGAGAAAGTGGTCACAATAGAGCCGAGTAAAAGACAGACAGGTGGCACTCGGTGGCACGCACACAGACAAGTAGGCTGCCCCTGTTCAGGAGAGGGTTCACTTCTCTGACTGATCTTGGTGTCTCTTCACACAGTATAAGTATATATAAGTATATACAGAAGTACTGAGAGAGGATTGTGAGCGCGAGGCTGCCGAGTGCAGTGCCCTGTGGTCCGTCAACGCGTGGCGGTGCATCCATCGCTCCGAGACGAATCCTTTACCGAGAAGTGAGACGGGTTGTTTCACTGTTTTTTGTTTTGTCGTTCTGTGAAAAAGAATCTAAAAGCGTGTTTGATAGCAGAGGTGTGTGGAGCGTGAACCGCTCTCTGCAGTGGACGTTGCTGCGGTCGCACTGCACGCCACACCGGCTGACAGGAGGCACCCTGGGCCTCTGCTCTGAGAGGTCCCCTCCCTCTGAGAGGTCCCCTCCCTCTGCCTCAGAGAGGTCCCCTCCTCAGAGAGGTCCCCTCCCTCTGAGAGGTCCCCTCCTCAGAGAGGTCCCCTCCCTCTGAGAGGTCCCCTCCTCTGCCTCAGAGAGGTCCCCTCCTCTGAGAGGTCCCCTCCTCAGAGAGGTCCCCTCCCTCTGCCTCAGAGAGGTCCCCTCCTCAGAGAGGTCCCCTCCCTCTGCTCTGAGAGGTCCCCTCCTCAGAGAGGTCCCCTCCCTCTGCTCTGAGAGGTCCCCTCCCTCTGAGAGGTCCCCTCCTCTGCCTCTGAGAGGTCCCCTCCTCAGAGAGGTCCCCTCCCTCTGCCTCAGAGAGGTCCCCTCCTCAGAGAGGTCCCCTCCCTCTGCTCTGAGAGGTCCCCTCCTCAGAGAGGTCCCCTCCCTCTGCCTCTGAGAGGTCCCCTCCTCAGAGAGGTCCCCTCCCTCTGCTCTGAGAGGTCCCCTCCCTCTGAGAGGTCCCCTCCCTCTGAGAGGTCCCCTCCTCAGAGAGGTCCCCTCCCTCTGCTCTGAGAGGTCCCCTCCCCCTCCCTCTCCGTCAGAGAGGTCCCCTCCCCCTGCCCTCTCTTCCCTCTCTGAGCCTTCAGCAGCACTCCGGGGGTCCGGCCACGCCACGCGCTGAGGCAAAGAGCTTCCTGAGCACAGCTTGTCCTGTTTGGAGGGGTCTTCATTCCTCCAAACACGGCGAAGCATTGGAGAAGGGGTGCAGGCAGGGTGGGGGGGTGCAGGCAGGGGTGGGGGGCTGGGGGGGCTAGGGGCGGTTTGTCTTGGCCCAGTTGCGAAAAAGGGAGTCTGTCACAATGATGGCCTCTTGGCTGACCCGGCCTGAACCCCTGGCAGACTGCAGCAAGTGAACAGCGAGAGAACCCTGCCCTTCTGTTCCCTCCCAGAGGCCAGCGGTCTACTTCTCAAAATGACTGAGGCCATTCCTGCTAACATTTAGAGGGTGAGCCGGGAAGGGCGGGGGGAGGGCGGGGGTGTGGGGGGGAGTCCACGCGGGCGGGGGTGTGAGGGGGAGTCCATGCGGGCGGGGGAGTGGGGGGGACGTGTGCACGCCTGTTCCCCGTTCACCACATGTCTTCCTTGTTCGGGATCTCTGGAAAAGATAAGAAAGGAATAAAGAATTAAGTTAAGTTTAGTTAATCAACCTCTTCAACGTGGGAAACTAATCTCACGTGGTTTATTGGCAGACTATTGTGTCAAATGGAGCACTAATCTCGCTGGTCACTCTTCATTCTCTTACTGATAGTTGGCACTCCTTAATATAACAATTAGAGAAACAGCCATGGATTTGGGTTATCCTGCGCTGGCGTCTGGCGGGTGAAATCAACACATTCTGGTCTCGGTCGACCAGGACCATGAGGCTGCCTCATGGTGCCGTTCACACTGTCTCTCATGGTGCTGCCTCTTATGGTGCTGCCTCTCATGGTGCTGTCTCTCATGGGGCTGTCTCTCATGGTCCTGCCTCTCATGGTCCTGCCTCTCATGGTCCTGCCTCTCATGGGGCTGCCTCACGCTGCCTCTCATGGTGCTGCCTCTTATGGTGCTGCCTCTCATGGTGCTGTCTCTCATGGTGCTGCCTCTCATGGTCCTGCCTCTCATGGTCCTGCCTCTCATGGGGCTGCCTCACGCTGCCTCTCATGGTGCTGCCTCTCATGGTGCTGTCTCTCATGGTGCTGCCTCTCATGGTCCTGCCTCTCATGGTCCTGCCTCTCATGGGGCTGCCTCACGCTGCCTCTCATGGTGCTGCCTCTCATGGTGCTGTCTCTCATGGTGCTGCCTCTCATGGTGCTGTCTCTCATGGTGCTGTCTCTCATGGTGCTGCCTCTCATGGTGCTGCCTCTCATGGTGCTGTCTCTCATGGTGCTGTCTCTCATGGTGCTGCCTCTCATGGTCCTGCCTCTCATGGTGCTGTCTCTCATGGTGCTGCCTCTCATGGTCCTGCCTCTCATGGGGCTGCCTCACGCTGCCTCTCATGGTGCTGTCTCTCATGGTGCTGCCTCTCATGGGGCTGCCTCACACTGTCTCTCATGGTGCTGTCTCTCATGGTGCTGCCTCACACTGTCTCTCATGGTGCTGTCTCTCATGGTGCTGTCTCTCATGGTGCTGTCTCTCATGGTGCTGCCTCTCATGGTGCTGTCTCTCATGGTCCTGCCTCTCATGGGGCTGCCTCACGCTGCCTCTCATGGTGCTGCCTCTCATAGTGCTGTCTCTCATGGTGCTGTCTCTCATGGTGCTGTCTCTCATGGTCCTGCCTCTCATGGTGCTGTCTCTCATGGTGTTGCCTCTCATGGCGGTCATCAGGTCCGTCTCCTGGGCACCGTGGGCGGCCATCAGAGGGGGCGTTCCTGTCCTCGTGGGCCAGGCCATGGGCAGGTTTGGGTGATCCTGTATGCAGTGTGTAGGTTGTGCTGACATCAAGGGGCCGTACGTTCAGCGCTGAAGTTCTGCAGCAGTGAGTCACGGGCGAGCAAAGCAGATGGCTGCTCGCACTGCTGCCACTTCATCAGCCGCCGCAGCCAGAGACTCATATTCCACACAAACTTCTGCTGGGCGGCCTTTGCCCCGCGTGGTGGACAGTTTCCTTACTGAAGCATCTCCTCTCAGGTTCATGTTAATGTGAGGCTCCCAACAATAACAATGAAAGAAAAAAAACGGTGAAATGATAACGAACAAAATATCCTCCGAGATTTATTTGCAAACTATATGCAAAGTGGTGCAAAAAAAAATCTGCCGATCAGTGTTATTCAGAAAGTGCTACTCGTTAACATTTTTTGGTGTAAAATACATTCTGACAACTTGCTGCGGAAAATAAATATATATATACTAAATATTCTATAAGAACAGTATCTTTTGTGAACCGGCGAACACCAAATCCACTTTAAAATGTAGGATTTTCCACGGGGAGTGGAAAACATCAGCTTCATGTCCTGGTAACCAGGTTTGTGTGAGAAGGAGATCTTTCTGCACTAAATCAGCGCCACGCGTCCACCAGGCGTCCCTGCTCCCCGTGTCCCTTCGCACAAAGGGAGATGAAAACAAGCATGATTAGATTTTCTCAGGCAACACATTAATCTTACCCGACGACACAATTTTCTACAAGATCATAGGCCAGGCCCACAAAACCAATCATATCTGTGCTCAATTTGCAATTCTAAAATCTTGTAACTACGAACCTGTTCTCATGTGACACAGAAAATGCCACAATGTGTTGCACACGTTTCTGTTTAAATTACCTATTGGGGTCACCCCCACATTTGTCAGTGTTAGTCTGGGATCAATTCTGCTCAGTTAGTCTTGACTCTGACCCGATCAATATTATTTATTTGATGTTATTTGACGTTATTTGATACTAAAGTTATGTTATATACTGTTATATACTATGTTATATACTGAGTTATATACTGTATATGATATCATATGTATGAATGAGAACATGCATAGAGATATCATATGTTGCATGTGTGATATTTTTCAGCGTATTTCTTTGTATTTCTACATGTATGATTGCATGTTTTGGTGATAGAAACAGGATGTGCGTGTGAGAGAGAGACAGTGGGAGAGACAAAGAGAGAGAGCGAGGCTGATGTGTTTGTAATTACATGCAGCCTGCCAGCTCACTGTGCCACATAACAGCCACAGTCTCCACTGAGGGATGATGTTCATGTCTGACAGTATGTCTTCAAGTTAGCAGAATGACGGCCATGGCTTCACTTCCCGCCGTGTGCTGCTGATCAGCTCCAGCAGGCCGCGGCCGTGCTGCGCTCTGCGGCGGGCGGAGCAGAGGTCGTCCGCTCTGGCTGGTGTTCCTCCGCTCTGGCTGGTGTTCCTCCGCTCTGGCTGGTGTTCCTCTGCTCTGGCTGGTGTTCCTCTGCTCTGGCTGGTGTTCCTCCGCTCTGGCTGGTGTTCCTCTGCTCTGGCTGGTGTTCCTCCGCTCTGGCTGGTGTTCCTCCGCTCTGGCTGGTGTTCCTCTGCTCTGGCTGGTGTTCCTCCGCTCTGGCTGGTGTTCCTCTGCTCTGGCTGGTGTTCCTCCGCTCTGGCTGGTGTTCCTCTGCTCTGGCTGGTGTTCCTCTGCTCTGGCTGGTGTTCCTCTGCTCTGGCTGGTGTTCCTCCGCTCTGGCTGGTGTTCCTCTGCTCTGGCTGGTGTTCCTCTGCTCTGGCTGGTGTTCCTCTGCTCTGGCTGGTGTTCCTCCGGCTGGTGTTCCTCCGCTCTGGCTGGTGTTCCTCCGCTCTGGCTGGTGTTCCTCCGCTCTGGCTGGTGTTCCTCTGCTCTCTCCCAGAGGGGTACAGGCGTTTCATGGTGTGTGCAGGGGGCTGCAGCCCACACCCTGCACACGTGTAGATACAGCCCACATGTTCTGGAGCACACAACACAGAGCGCACATGCAGAGGATCACTCATAAGGTCATCACACATGCAAAGAAAAGCTGCTTTCATCATGATTGATAAGCAGTGAGAACCGCTCTGATATAGAGAATATATTGCATTGAGGAAAACTACAGAACCCCCTTAATGCATTTTTTATTGGGGTTTTCTACAAGGGAAAACTCATTGCGTAATCCCCTGGCTGTCTCTATAACACCATTTGCCTCGATAGATAGCAGACCACGTTTCATTCCAAACCTCAGTGGCACAGCCAGGGATTCTGTCTTGCAGAAGACCGACGTGTCTTATTTTGTTTGTTTGTTAATTCTTAAGCTAATCACAGTTCAAGCCTATTATCTAGGAGCAGCTGTGACCGAGTGTGCTGCTCCACTTTGACACGTGGACTAAAGGCAGTAAAACAGCATCTCTGTTACACTGCCCAGAGCCCCGCGGGAGAAGAAGAGAAGAGAAGAGAGCGGGTACGACAGCTTGACCCAAAGGAAGCTACGTGGTGGAATCATCTTTAATATCATTATTTCTGTCTGTCTGTCTGTCTGTCTGTCTGTCTGTCTGTCTGTCTGTCTGTCTGTCTGTCTGTCTGTCTGTCTGTAATACCGCTACCCCCTGTGGGGGAAGGGAAATGGAAAAGGCAGAATCGTCTCACCGGGTCGGCGGCGTGCGTGGAGACGCTCAGCGTCACGCAGAACCTCTGCTGCCGGCGCTGGAACCAACCCCCCGCTAACATGTAGCCCCTGGGACCGTCCCCCGCTAACATGTAGCCCCTGGGACCGTCCCCCGCTAACATGTAGCCCCTGGGACCGCCCCCCGCTAACATGTAGCCCCTGGAACCAACCCCCCGCTAACATGTAGCCCCTGGGACCGTCCCCCGCTAACATGTAGCCCCTGGGACCGTCCCCCGCTAACATGTAGCCCCTGGGACTGCCCCCCGCTAACATGTAGCCCCTGGGACCGTCCCCCCGCTAACATGTAGCCCCTGGGACCGCCCCCCCGCTAACATGTAGCCCCTGGGACCACCCCCCGCTAACGTGTAGCCCCTGGGACCGCCCCCCCGCTAACATGTAGCCCCTGGGACCGCCCCCCCGCTAACATGTAGCCCCTGGGACCACCCCCCGCTAACATGTAGCCCCTGGGACCGCCCCCCCCGCTAACATGTAGCCCCTGGGACCGCCCCCCACTAACATGTAGCCCCTGGGACCGCCCCCCCGCTAACATGTAGCCCCTGGGACCGCCCCCCACTAACATGTAGCCCCTGGGACCGCCCCCCCGCTAACATGTAGCCCCTGGGACCGCCCCCCCGCTAACATGTAGCCCCCGGGGACCCCGCGGTGCCCAGGGGCTACAGCCCGGACCCCGCGGTGCTTTACCACATCACATCTGAAGAGGCCGGTCTTAACTGCAAGGTTTAAGAACCGAGCAGATGTGAGTGTAATTCATCATTTATATTGATGCCTTCCATTTGCCTTGATTCGTTTTTATATATTCTATCTGTTTTTTCTGTTATTAGTCTATCAGCGGCTGTTTTTTTATACCTCAGCTTGCCACCAAAAAAGCATTGATATTTTTTATATTATGATTTCCTCTGGAGATAATTAGAAATTTCTAACTGAATACTGGGTGTCATGATATGTTGTTGTTACTCAGGTGTATTTCTGTATTTATTCATTCTCAGTGTAGTCACCTTTCTCGCATTAGAAAACGCAAAACTGCACTAAAAAGCTGTTTTTTTTTAAGCAACTAGAATAGAAATGCTAGAGCACTGGCAGATCATAAATGAGTTTTGTTATTTCAATCCCCGATGTCCTGAAGAAATGTGAAGCATGCCATTGTGAATTATGACAACTGTTCATTTAATGTCGTCTAATATTAGCCAAGAAGAAAGAGGGAACGTCTCTGCAGACGTCTGTTGTCTCACCAGCCTGCCCAGAGGAACACCTCCCAACCCTCACAGAGGGGAGATCTCAACCCTCTAAAGTTCTCCCTGCAGCCACCGGGGCTGACTGGGTCGACATCTCGTTGGGGAGATGAAGATTGCTAGTGAGCCCAAAAGTACAAACCATGGTGCTGGATGAAATGCTCCCTTTTTTAACTTAAGGGTTTAGCTGCTTCTCTGCCTGCATCCAGTGTGTGTGTGTGTGTGTGTGTGTGTGTGTGTGTGTGTGTGTGTGTGTGTGTGTGTGTGTGTATGTTTAACGAATGCAACTTTAATAATAGAAGAATTGAAGGAAATGTCTCCCTGGAAATGTCTTCGACTGGGGTTCATTTGCTCTGTTTGGCTGTTTTGTACACATTGAGAGAATCCACTCAGACCTCTGCTGCATTGCTTGTTTTTTCAATGCCAAATACAAAAATGAAGTAGTGTTCTGCAAAAGTCTGCTTGAGAGAAATGAGGTAACAGTTTTTTGCAACAGCCAAAACATTTTTGCGGAAGTGGTTGTGTTTCAGACAGCGCTGTCTCTCCATTTGTGTCATCGTCTCTCATTGTAGACGGTGTAAACCTTCTGCATTCACCTGAGGACCACAGCAGCTCTCTCGTTGGCTCAGCGTGAGGCTGCGGACACCTTGGTTGATAAGTTCGGTGTTGAGAGCTATATTTGCATCTTTTTTTGTGTTTCATGTTGTTTGTGTGGAGAATGAAGTGGGAAGGGTGACGGATGCCAATGGTTTGTTTCTCTTGAGCCATCAATGTCCTCCAAAACATCTGTTGTAACCCACCTAAGGGCTACGCAAAACACAAAAAGAAGTTGCCTGGGAACCAGACGAATCTGCAGGCTCATATTTTATTTGCCCTGACATATCCACCTGGCCCCGCCTCCCGGCTGACCTGGCCCCGCCTCCCAGCTGACCTGGCCCCGCCTCCCGTTCAGAGAGACTCCCGGCTGACCTGGCCCCGCCTCCCAGCTGACCTGGCCCCACCTCCCGTTCAGAGAGACTCCCGGCTGACCTGGCCCCGCCTCCCGGGCTGACCTGGCCCCGCCTCCCGGCTGACCTGGCCCCGCCTCCCGGGCTGACCTGGCCCCGCCTCCCGGCTGACCTGGCCCCGCCTCCCAGCTGACCTGGCCCCGCCTCCTGGGGCCTGGTGGGTAGAGCGGGTCGACTGCTGACCGGAGGGCAGTAGTCGACAAAAGCGTCTTTGGACAAAAGCGTCTGCTAAACGCCCTTCTTCTTCTATAAGATGGGTTTGATGCTGCACAGAGGTCGCCCACAACAGAAGCAACCGAGATGGTGTCACACAGTGCTCTGATTGGTTGTAGGTTTTTTCAACCTGAGACCCGTTCTGGTCTGTCTGTGTGTCTGTCTGTGTGAGAGGGTCCAGACTACTGCGCCTTTGTGAATTGGTCTGGCGATATCAGCCTAGTGTTTAAAGGGTAATTATCACTCCGCAAAGTCAATAGACATGCATTTGTTGAAAATCGATTATGTTTTTTGTTAAATGCCCATCCAAAGTCGCTCCAGACTTTTAATAATATAAAACATGAAAACGAATTTTCTTTTAATGTCTGCGTCACAAAGAGAAACGAATGAACAGGATAATTCTTCACATCAGAGAGAGCACAATCACAGCTCACATTTAAACTGGAGGAGTGAAGTCCATATAAGGGGGTCATGTATTCACTTCATTTCTATAATTGGCTGTAGGGGCCTACTGCTCATGTGAGTCGCTTCCCGTGGCGTATGGCTGTCAAAACTCAGAGCCACTCACTTAATTAAATGTGTCAGGTAGTCGTTGCCCTTTGCATTGACGCCACCTCCAGGGGGACTTTTGGTAGATGTAGCGTTTTGCCAGTCTGGATTTTTCTGGGCTTCTGCTCCCCTAGACATTGGCTGAAACCAGCAGTTCTGCATTGCCTTTAATACGACCTAATGTGTTTTATAGTGTGAATGATTGCTCACAGATGACACTGGGAGCCCCAGAAATGGATACATAGACAGTAAATCTCACCCACGAGGCGAACACAAGGTCAACATCCAACTGAACATTGAAATGTAATTTATCAACATCATGGGCACATAATTACCAAAGGGTGGTGGCATCTTAGCGGATGGCTGGCTCACGATGTCGCGTGGTAGAGCGGTAATCTTCCTGACATTGATCCTCGACCCTCAATATATGACTCACCGATGCCTTGCAGCCGAAGATGTCACACATCCTCAATACGGGAACTTATTACCAAAAGGAGCCCTGAAGGTGCAGTGGTCTTCAGGACGTGTGAAGGAAACCCATTTCTGACCCAGAGGAGAGAGTCAACATGTGATGAGTCCTCACCTCATGCAGCACTTTGATCACCACCTTGTAATCGCAAACACACGTGGAAACCTACTTTCTGTCAACAGAGTCAACAGAGAAACATCCATCGTCGTCCTATGTCTTCATTTACACACGTGTCGCTTGACGTTCATGACCACGTCGCGTGACGTTCATAACCGTGTCGCGTGACGTTCATTACTGCGTCGCGTGACGTTCATAACTGCGTCGCGTGACGTTCATAACTGCGTCGCGTGACGTTCATAACTGCGTCGCGTGACGTTCATAACTGTCATGTGACGTTCATGACTGCGTCACGTGACGTTCACGACTGCGTCGCGTGACGTTCACGACCGCGTCGCATGACGTTCATGAGCACGCCACGCCAGCTGCTCTCGGTGTGGCGCCCGCAGGGCCGGGCGCAGCCTGGCGGGGAGGAGACTGAACGAGCCGAGGTGAAGCGTGGCCGGGCTGCTTGTTTTACAACTCGACAGCGGAGCTTTGTTTGGACACTAAAGTTTATACTGCACCGCGGGATGTCTGACCAATAAAGGAGCCATAAAGTGCACTTCGCAGCAACAACAAAAAATGCGAATGATTTTGCAGTCAGTGTGTACCTCACAGCCTGTCATTAAGAACGTTAAAACCATCGATCATTCCCGTTACAAACTGCAGTAGATCCTGCCGCCCCTCAGGCCCGTGCAGCCCGTCTCTTTCCTTCCAAAACAGCTCTGCTATTGGTCCCCTGGAAGCGCGAGGAGGCGGATCATCCTACTGCCCGTCCAATGGCCACCGCGGTGGGCAGGGCTCCCCGGGTGACGACAGCCAATCACCGGCTGATCTCATTTGGCTAAGCTGTCCCTGCGGGGCCGGAGCTGTCTGTCTGTCTGTTCTGCCTGTCTGTCTGTCTGTCTGTCTGTCTGTCTGTCTGTCTGTCTGTCTGTCAGTTCAGTCTGTCTGTCTGTCTGTCTGTCTGTCTGTTCTGTCTGTCTGTTCTGTCTGTCTGTCTGTCTGTTCTGTCTGTCTGTTCAGTCTGTCTGTCTGTCTGTCTGTCTGAGCGCTCGGTTCACAGTGATCCCCGAGTGGCCTTCCTTCCCCATCGTCTCTCTGTACGTCTGTCTGTCTCCGGGCCGTGGGTCCACTGCTGCTGTTAGCTCCCGGCCGCCGCGGACGGCAGAGCGCCACCAGCTGTGATTGATGTTGTTTGTTTCTTCACGCGTTGAGGGCTGTGTGGCAGCGGGGCCATGGCGGGGCTGACCGAGGCCAGGGCGGGGCTGACCGGGGCCACGGCGGGGCTGACCGGGGCCACGACGGGGCTGACCGGGGCCACGGCGGGGCTGACCGGGGCCACGGCGGGGCTGACCGAGGCCACGGCGGGGCTGACCGGGGCCACGGCGGGGCTGACCGGGGCCACGGCTGGGCTGACCGGGGCCACGGCGGGGCTGACCGGGGCCACCCGGCCCCAGGGTTGTAGCCCCCAGGCCCGCCCAGCCCCCAGGCCCGAGAAGATGCGCTGGCGGCCGGGTGGTTTCCTGTGACCTCGTGGATGAGAGGAGAGCAGGGAGGAGAAGAAGAGGGAGGAGGAGGAGGATGTGGAGGACGAGGAGGAGGAGGAGGAGGAGGAAGAGGAGGAAGAGGAGGAGATCCACAGTCCCTTCAGCTGCTATTTCAGGCTGAGTTTGATGACCTCCACTCTGCTGTTTACCAGCTGAACAAAGCAAAACGTGTTGGTTCTGAGACAAGAAGACGAGGGATCAGAAAAGCCGTCAGTGTTTGGTTTGAACCTCCGATCCACCAGAGAGGATGAAAGCCTGAGAATCAGAGACTCAGTCACCTGCCTCTAAAATTAAATTAATCATAAAAAAACTAAAACATTTGCATTGCACTTCAACAGAGCTGTGATGTGTTAAAACACTTGATTAAGTGCATATATCTATCAATATGCTGATGTGTGTGTTTATTTATAGGCCTGGTCTTTTGTAATATGCATTTATTAAACACCTGGGCTACAGCTCGCATGTTTTCACGGGGCAATTATCAATATCGAGAAACTACACCGACTGCCAGAGAGAGAGAGAGAGGGGGAGGGAGGGGGAGAGAGGGGGAGAGGGGGGGGCGGGAGGGGGAGAGAGCGCTGACAGCAGCACATCTCTGGTAGAGCCATGATGTCACCAGAGAAGGACATGGTAGCTGGAGAAGGACACGGCTCCATCTCTAGTCAGCGCCAGCGAGAGCTTCTCCTCTCTCTACATCATAAGTCAATATCTTTCATCTCAGGTAAGTGAGATCTGATCTGGAATCAATCCCCCACTCATTGATTGGCTCCACGCCTTACTATCCAACTAATTAGTCACGTTCCTACAGCACTGCACAGGGACGCAGACACGTCAACATCACACCTCTCAATTGACCGGAGAACTCGTCGGTGCCAACAGGCCAGAGTTTAGTGAGAAGAAGAAGAGAAGAAGTGAAGAAGAGGGAGAAGAAAACAAGTGAAGAAGAGAAGACCTTTCACTCTTTCTCAGTATTTTTTAGATATGGGAACAAAATTTGTCCCATTTGACCCATCCTATGGTATAGGAGCAGTGGGCTGCTATGTTCAGCTCCCGGGGAGCAAGTTGGGGTTCAGTGTCTTGCTCAAGGACACTTGAACTGACATGTGGACAGTTGGATCGAGGGGATCGAACCGCCGACCCTACCGTTAGTGGACGACCCGCTCTGTCCACCCGCTCTGTCCACTGAGCTGCTGACAGGGTTCCACCTGCAGTGGAACCCTGTCTTAGGGTTCCACTGCAGGTGAAGCAGAACGCTGTGACACTGCTGCCCTGGCGAGAGATGCAGCGGGTCAATGACTCAATAGGCTTCTTGAGAACACTTGTGTCTCCGTAATGAGCATCTTAATGAATACATAGCAGCCCAACACATAATATGAATGGTGATGTATTCTAAAGACGGCTGCTGTTCAGCACTAACATAATGCAGCGCGGCCATTATTCCTGCCCAGGTGTTTGATTTCCACAGATACATTAGTCAGTGTGATTTTGCCGACATTTCAAACAGATAAACATTCCCATAATTAATTCATCAGCATTATCCCTAGATAATGAATGTACTTTTTAAATCGTGGGTTTTTTGCTGATGATGTTTATTTTTATTTTCTCCAGGTATGATAAGAAGAAGGACTCAGAAAAGGCCCTGAAATGGGCAGCAGGCTCCAGCAGCATCCATGTGTGCAGCAGTTCTCCGGAAATCAGCATGCCACATTTTGATGTTGGTTCAATTAATTTTGTCATTTTTATTTTATTTATTTATTTTTTCCCTTCTATTTCTGGAGGTATTTCTGAGCAGTGTCTGGAGGGCCCGAGACTCCACTGAGCACCCACTCGCCGTCACCCGTTTGATTCTTCACGCCATCTTCACGCGTGTTTGCGGTGATGCTGAAACCCACTCGGGCCCCCGAGGAGAAACATCTCGTTAGCGACGGCCTGCTCAGGACCTGAAGGTGGGATTGTTCTTGGAGACGCTGGCCGCTCCGAGCGGAGGACACGCATGATTAGAGACGTCAGCCCCACACGGCAGCGGCCAGCCCCTCCCCCTGCAGGACGCGTCCGTGCGTCCGTCTCCGCGGGGCGTCGCGGACGCCGCCTGTATGGACGCCGCTGGCTCTCTGAGGAGCGTGTTTTTAATCCATCCTCCTTCTCCGTTTTCAACTGTGACTTTTGCTTCCTGGTTAAAGCAGTTCTTTGGTCTTGTGGGAGTCTCATCGAGCGACACAAACAAACGTCTCTCGAGAGAATCAATCCGGTTAAATAATTGTGTACAATCAAGCTACACGCCTCAGCTCCAATGCATGAAGTCTGAAGCTCTGAGAGAGGCTGGAGTCCAGGCTGCTTCTGTTCAATGCTGTGATCAACCTCTGATTCTTAATCAACAAACAAAACAGCTTTTGATGCCGAATGGTGAATAACGTGATTTAACAAATGAATACAAATTGTGTCGGCAGATTCTCCAATTAAATGGGTTTTCATGGCGGTGCAGACAGCAGTGATGTGCACCTCCAGGCCATGCTCCTATGTACATCACCCCCAGCAAGTTTTAATCAGCATTTGCAAAACAAAGAGTGTGCTGCATATTAAACAGGGAGCGTCCCATAAGAAGTGTTTTCATTGTTCAGAAGTCCAACCCAAGGCTAGGGACACACTGAAGAGGAGGGGGGAGGAAGAGGAGGGTTTCCCCGACGCAGGTGACAGCTTCCGTCAGCTCCCGTCTGTACATCCCGACAGCCACAACAGATGTCCCGTTCCCCCTCCTGACCCTGCTCTCTCATGGATCCCTCCGGAATAACCGAGGACATCCGGGTATGTCAGGCGTTGCAGGGATGGGAACGGGACGGGAACGGGACCGGACTCAGGCAGGTCAGGTGGCAGCGCCGTTTCCATTGGTTACTGGTCGGCAGAATCCAGATATTGTGGAGCTCCGGGGGTGTGGGGTTCATCAGCGCACAGCGGAGGAGAACCGCCCACCGCTCATTTGCATGATTAAAGAGCGCCCGATGAGCGGCGTGGGCGGGCCGCTCGGCCGGTCAAGCCCACGGCTGCGGTGGAGCCATCGCCTCGTTGCTCTGGGAGACGAGATGGGGATGCAGCATGGGCGAGCTTCATCGGGCCTATTAATCATTAAAGGGAAGGAAAAAAAGCAACAGCAGCGATGGAGATGCATCAGACTGCTACAGCAGTACACCTCCACGCCAGTGTACTGCGGACCGCTGTCAACATGTCTCCCCCTCTCTCTCTCTCTCTCTCTCTTTCTCTCTCTCTCTATCTCTGGATCTCTCTCTCTCTCTCTCTCTCTCTCTCTCTCTCTCTCTCTCTCTCTCTCTCTCTCTCTCTCTCTCTCTCTCTCTCTCTCTCTCTCTCTCTCTCTATCTATCTATCTCTGGATCTCTCTCTCTGTCTCTCTCTCTCTCTCTCTGTGATGGATGGCTTGAGGGCACTTCTTGTCACCGGTACACTTCCTCTGCCATTCAGGTGCATTAGCTCCCCTTTCTATCTCCATTTCTCCAATCTGGCAGCCGTCCAATATAGACACATGCTCTCCCCCATCAGAGAGAGCGCTGCAAGAACTTTCTCCCTCTCTCTCTTGCTCTCACTCACTGTCTTTTTCTCTCTCCCTCTCTCTCGCTCTCTCTCTCTCTCTCTCTCTCTCTGTCTCTCTGTCTCTCTCTCTCTCTCGCTCTCTCTCTCTCTCTCTCTCTCTCTCTCTCTCTCTCTCTCTCTCTCTCTCTCCTCATGAATCAAATTCAAATTCACATTTAAAGTTTTTGAAAGTTTCACAGGCTCCATCTCGAACTTTCCCCAGCGTTTCCAAAAACTCTTCTTCTGGTGGACTACATGTGTCTAGAAGTGTCGTTTGGACCGTTTGCCCCAGAGGGATTTTAGACGTCGGGTTCAGAGACACGTCGTTGAAGGGGGGGACATCGGGCTGAAGACATCGGGCCTGAAGACA
Organism: Urophycis tenuis; assembly: GCA_036785325.1. NCBI lineage: Eukaryota > Metazoa > Chordata > Actinopteri > Gadiformes > Phycidae > Urophycis > Urophycis tenuis. The sequence goes on from JAXIVH010000008.1 coordinate 3,153,764, forward strand.
TCGGGCCAGGGAGACATCGGGCCGTGGAGACATCGGGCCTGAAGACACCGGGCCTGAAGACATCGGGCCAGGGAGACATCGGGCCGTGGAGACATCGGGGCCTGAAGACATCGGGCCTGAAGACATCAGGCAGTGGAGACATCGGGCCTGAAGACATCGGGCCTGAAGACATCGGGCCGTGGAGACATCGGGCCTGAAGACATCGGGCCAGGGAGACATCGGGCCTGAAGACATCGGGCCTGAAGACATCGGCCAGAAGACATCGGGCCGTGGAGACATCGGGCCTGAAGACATCGGGCCGTGGAGACATCGGGCCGTGGACCGAGCCCCACTCAAGGTGGTCCGAGATACCAGGGAAGGTGGTCCCAGATACCAGGGAAGGTGGTACCAGATACCAGGGAAGGTTGTCCCAGATACCAGGGAAGGTGGTCCCAGATACCAGGGAAGGTGGTACCAGATACCAGGGAAGGTGGTGCCAGATACCAGGGAAGGTGGTGCCAGATACCAGGAAGGTGGTACCAGATACCAGGGAAGGGTACCAGATACCAGGAAGGTGGTCCCAGATACCAGGGAAGGTGGTGCCAGATACCAGGGAAGGTGGTGCCAGATACCAGGGAGGTGGTACCAGATACCAGGGAAGGTGGTCCCAGATACCAGGGAAGGTGGTGCCAGATACCAGGGAAGGTGGTCCCAGATACCAGGGAAGGGTGGTGCAGATACCAGGGAAGGTGGTACCAGATACCAGGGAAGGTGGTGCCAGATACCAGGGAAGGTGGTGCCAGATACCAGGGAAGGTGGTCCCAGATACCAGGGAAGGTGGTGCCAGATACCAGGGAAGGTAGTACCAGATACCAGGGAAGGTGGTGCCAGATACCAGGGAAGGTGGTCCCAGATACCAGGCAGCAGCTGCTGTCGTCGCCTGTTTCCACGTGTGAAGTTAGCTAGCTTGTCCCGGGTGAGTTTGAGTTACACATGAGAGTAAATAATACATTGAGACGCGTGGGGGGGAGGGGGGGGGGGGGGGGGGGGGTGGCAGATATGTGGCGTTCACTAGGAATCAGCAGTAATGGTGTCTCCGCCCCCCCGGGGTCATGGCCGGTGCATGCTGTCGCCCTGGGATACCACCTCAGAGGTCAAACCGTGGTGGTGTTGAGACGTCCACCAGCCCAATGAAGGAGGGAAGATCATTTTTTAGATAGTGAGTAAGAAAGATAGTTTTTTCTCTTTTTTTCTATGTGTGGGTCTTAAGTTGTATTCATTTATTCACATTTACTTTGAGGGTACATTACACCTCTCGATCTTCATCACTCTCTCTCTCACTCTGTCCCTCCTCATCCTCATCTCTTTTCCTCCTCTCTCGGTTGACAATTCAGTTCTCTCCCCTTGGGGTCCGTCCTGTCCTCTCCTCCTCACCTCTCCAGGACCTCTCCTCCTCACCTCTCCAGGACCTCTCCTCCTCCTCTCATCATCCTCTCCTCCTCCTCTCCTCCTCACCTCTCCAGGACCTCTCCTCCCCCTCTCCTCCTCCTCTCCTCCTCACCTCTCCAGGACCTCTCCTCCCCCTCTCCTCCTCCTCTCCTCCTCACCTCTCCAGGACCTCTCCTCCTCCTCTCCTCCTCACCTCTCCTCCTCCTCTCCTCCTCACCTCTCCAGGACCTCTCCTCCTCCTCTCATCATCCTCTCCTCCTCCTCTCCTCCTCACCTCCAGGACCTCTCCTCCCCTCTCCTCCTCACCTCTCCAGGACCTCTCCTCCCCCTCTCCTCCTCCTCTCCTCCTCACCTCTCCTCCTCCTCCTCCTCTCCTCCTCACCTCTCCAGGACCTCTCCTCCTCCTCTCCTCCTCACCTCTTCTCCTCCTCCTCCTCTCCTCCTCACCTCTCCAGGACCTCTCCTCCTCCTCTCCTCCTCCTCCTCTCCTCCTCCTCTCCCACAGGGCAATGGATCGTTATGGTACGGAGGTACCCCCCCCCCCCCCCCCTTCACACTCCCACGTCGGTGGGAGTGTGAAGGGAGGCCAGCAGGTGAAGACCGAGGGGCAGCCGCTTGGTTTTGGCTCACCATCAGGACCGCTGAGGGCCCAGCGCCGGCCCAGCCAGGGCCCAGCCAGGCCCAGCCAGGGCCCAGCCAGGCCCAGCGCCGGCCCGGTGGGACCGGCATGCTGATGAGAGCGCTGAGTGCGGTGTCACCGGCCCTGGGGGTGAGCGCTCGTTAAGACCATTCAATACTAATCACACACATCTTTAAAGGCTTCAATACTAATCACACACATCTTTAAAAGGCTTCAATACTAATCACACACATCTTTAAAAAGCTTCAATACTAATCACACACATCTTTAAAAGGCTTCAATACTAATCACACACATCTTTAAAAGGTTTCAATACTAATCACACACATCTTTAAAAGGCTTCAATACTAATCACACACATCTTTAAAAGGCTTCAATACTAATCACACACATCTTTAAAAAGGCTTCAATACTAATCATACACATCTTTAAAAGGTTTCAATACTAATCACACACATCTTTAAAAAGGCCTCAATACTAATCACACACATCTTTAAAAGGCTTCAATACTAATCACACACACCTTTAAAAATGCTTCAATACTAATCATACACATCTTTAAAAGGTTTCAATACTAATCACACACATCTTTAAAAGGCTTCAATACTAATCACACACATCTTTAAAAGGCTTCAATACTAATCACACACATCTTTAAAAGGCTTCAATACTAATCACACACATCTTTAAAAGGCTTCAATACTAATCACACACATCTTTAAAAGGCTTCAATACTAATCACACACATCTTTAAAAAGGCTTCAATACTAATCATACACATCTTTAAAAGGTTTCAATACTAATCACACACATCTTTAAAAAGGCCTCAATACTAATCACACACATCTTTAAAAGGCTTCAATACTAATCACACACACCTTTAAAAATGCTTCAATACTAATCATACACATCTTTAAAAGGTTTCAATACTAATCACACACATCTTTAAAAGGCTTCAATACTAATCACACACATCTTTAAAAGGCTTCAATACTAATCACACACATCTTTAAAAGGCTTCAATACTAATCACACACATCTTTAAAAAGCTTCAATACTAATCACACACATCTTTAAAAGGCTTCAATACTAATCACACACATCTTTAAAAGGTTTCAATACTAATCACACACATCTCTAAAAGGCTTCAATACTAATCACACACATCTTTAAAAGGCTTCAATACTAATCACACACATCTTTAAAAAGGCTTCAAAACTAATCATACACATCTTTAAAAGGTTTCAATACTAATCACACACATCTTTAAAAAGGCCTCAATACTAATCACACACATCTTTAAAAGGCTTCAATACTAATCACACACACCTTTAAAAATGCTTCAATACTAATCATACACATCTTTAAAAGGTTTCAATACTAATCACACACATCTTTAAAAGGCTTCAATACTAATCACACACATCTTTAAAAAGGCCTCAATACTAATCACACACACTGGGGGGGGCCACTTTTTATGTTGTGGGCTCAAATGGCTCTTTCATCCCATCAGCTATCAGGCTCTACAATACCTCAACCACCCGCTCCCAACGTCTCGGAAGCGCCAGTACCACCAGATAATGGATTTGTATACCACACCACACACCCCAGACTGTTTTCTAGCCGTTGTCATCTTAGGTCTGTTCATCTCATTGATAACCACTGTCCATCTGTCATCTCTCATTGTGTGGACCAGGCTGCTATGGATGGTCTACCAGTCTGCGGTGGCCAGTGTCACCTTCTTCACTGCCGTGTGCTGGGGAGGAAGCATTGGGAGCGGTGGTGCCAGTAAGCTGTAGGCTACAAGCCGGGGAGGAAGGCGAGCTCTGCGGTGGGGATGAAGCTGGACTGTGTGGAGGCGGCGACAGTGAGGAGGATGAGGGGAAAGCTGCTGGCGACCCGGAACTACCCTCTCACCCTCTCTATGCCGAACTGAAGCAACTCAGGAACACGTTCAGCCACATGCTCACTCAGCCAAGTGCCTCAAAGTGCTTG
>JAXIVH010000008.1:3162826-3167826 GCA_036785325.1 Urophycis tenuis
AATCAATATGATATTTTTTATTTCTTACAAATGTTAGCGTGCAAACATATGGTAACTTTAATCACATGAACAATGGAGACGCTTCATTGCAGCCACATGTCTGCCACAGGTACAGCTGCTGCTGAATTTTAAGCATCATCATAAATAAGCATATATGAATGTATTCTGAATAATATTACTGTGGAGCATCACATGATGAAACCGTTTGTGTGTTCCTCTGTTGCAAATAACTTGTTTCCGTTCTCAACCTGTCAGTGTGGACACACAAGAGCCATAAGTACGCATTTCAACTAATTGTCCATGCAAGTGCCATTAGTTTTACTGCACCATCCCTAAAACTTAAAATAATGACATAAAACCATCCCAGCTGCACTTCTGTCATCTCCCTTGCTAATCCTACTATCTTAGCACATTTCATTGTTCAACCCGCCAGAGAAATCCTGACATATTAAGATAAATGGAGTTAAAAACAGCGAGGATTATGGGTACTGCTAATTCTCTGTTCTCCTGCTTCCTCTCCTGTGTGGCTTAATTGTGCTTGTATATAACCAAACACTCTGAGGAAGAGCTTGTATTCCAAACACTCTTCCTCAGAGTATCTCCATCTGCTGCGCTAAGGAAGGTCAAACACAAGCTGTTTCTGCACATCTCAGTCACACACCTGGTACAAAGTAAAGGACTTTACCTCTTATAGGCAGTTTCAACAATGACATAAACGAGCCTCTTCTCTGTGTCTCCGTCGACTGTAACGCTGTGTAAACTGTTTCAGGAAGACGTGCAGCTCTCTGCTGATTCCCAGTGAGGCTGACCTTTAGGGAGAGCCATCCTCATTTCAACCTGAAATGTAATCACAAACTAAATATATGTATGGGTCTTTTTACATTTTCATTGTGGTAGCTTAAGTTACCTCGCAGCCTACACATCTACACACCCACCCAGCTAATTACCCACCCACACATTCCCACCCGTCTGTCTGCTAGTTTGTCCGTCTGTCTGTCTGTCTGTCTGTCTGTCTGTCTGTCTGTCCATCTGTCCGTCCACCGTTCTGTCTGTTGTGTATCTAGCACTGTACCTCCATGAAGGCGTGTCTGCCGTTATGTTATATCTCAGGTCTGTTTACTGAGACCTACATGAACCAGCAGCAGACCAAGAGGATCCCAGGGTGCAGAGCCAGCCGATGAACACCACATTACAGTCGTACCCGTTTGTCTCTGCTGTCGTCAACCAGCTGATCTGGAAGACAGTGGAACAAAATATGTAAAGTGGGCCTATAAAAAATAGCATCTTTGATGTGAACATAAGAGGAAAGTACATACCAAATTATCTTCCAATATAGCACAGTATGAACATAAGGGACGTGCTGTACTTTCATGGAACCTATATGATTCCCCTCATTATTACTTATTTTTATTCCTGTTACTGCAGACTGAATTTAAACCTTCCTCCATACAGCCTGTCCCCTAACATAACACATCCTACATATGTATGGAATCATTAGATTAAACAAGACCAGGTCCTGTGGTCCTGTGGTCCATGGTCCAGCGGTCCTGTGGTCCTGGTCCTATGGTCCTGGTCCTGTGGTCCTGGTCCTGGTTCTGTGGTCCTGTGGTCCTGTGGTCCAGCGGTCCTGGTCCTGTGGTCGTCTGGTCCAGCGGTCCTGGTCCTGGCCCTGTGGTTCTGTGGTCCTGTGTGGTCCTGGTCCTGTCGTCCTAGTCCTGGTCCTGTGGTCCTATGGTCCAGCGGTCCTAGTCCTGGTCCTATGGTCCTGGTCCTGTGATCAAGCGGTCCTTGTCCTGGTCCTGTGATCAAGCGGTCCTGGTCCTGTGTGGTCCTAGTCCTGTGGTTCTGGTCCTGGTCCTGGTCCTGTGGTCCTATGGTCCAGCGGTCCTAGTCCTGGTCCTGTGGTCCTATGGTCCTGGTCCTGTGATCAAGCGGTCCTGATCCTGTGGTCCTCTGGTCCAGCGGTCCTGTGGTCCTGGTCCTGTGTGGTCCTGGTCCTGTGGTCCTAGTCCTGTTGTTCTGGTCCTGGTCCTAGTCCTGTGGTCCTGGTCCTGTCCTGGTCCTGGGGTCCTGGTCCTGTGGTCCTGGTCCTGTGTGGTCCTGGTACTGTCATCCTAGTCCTGTGGTCCTGGTCCTGTCCTGGTCCTGTGGTCCTAGTCCTGTGATTCTGGTCCTGGTCCTGGTCCTGTGGTCCTAGTCCTGTGGTTCTGGTCCTGGTCCTGGTCCTGTGGTTCTGGTCCTGGTCCTAGTCCTGTGGTCCTAGTCCTGGTCCTAGTCCTGTGGTTCTGGTCCTGGTCCTGGTCCTAGTCCTGTGGTCCTGGTCCTGGTCCTGGTCCTGTGGTCCTAGTCCTGTGGTTCTGGTCCTGGTCCTAATCCTGTGGTCCTGGTCCTGTCCTGGTCCTGGGGTCCTGGTCCTGTCCTGTGGAAGTGGGATTTGATCTCCACTCACACCACATGGTGAGTGGTCCTGTGTGGTCCTGGTCCTGTGGTCCTAGTCCTGTGGTCCTAGTCCTGTGGTTCTGGTCCTGGTCCTAGTCCTGTGGTCCTGGTCCTGGTCCTAGTCCTGTGGTCCTAGTCCTGTGGTTCTGGTCCTGGTCCTGGTCCTGTGGTCCTAGTCCTGTGGTTCTGGTCCTGGTCCTAGTCCTGTGGTTCTGGTCCTGGTCCTGGTCCTGTGGTCCTAGTCCTGTGGTTCTGGTCCTGGTCCTGGTCCTGTGGTCCTGGTCCTGTGGTCCTAGTCCTGTGGTTCTGGTCCTGGTCCTGGTCCTGTGGTCCTAGTCCTGTGGTTCTGGTCCTGGTCCTGGTCCTGTGGTCCTAGTCCTGTGGTTCTGGTCCTGGTCCTGGTCCTGGTCCTAGTCCTGTGGTCCTGGTCCTGGTCCTAGTCCTGTGGTCCTAGTCCTGTGGTTCTGGTCCTGGTCCTGGTCCTGTGGTCCTAGTCCTGTGGTTCTGGTCCTGGTCCTGGTCCTGTGGTCCTAGTCCTGTGGTTCTGGTCCTGGTCCTGGTCCTGTGGTCCTGGTCCTGTGGTCCTAGTCCTGTGGTTCTGGTCCTGGTCCTGGTCCTGTGGTCCTAGTCCTGTGGTTCTGGTCCTGGTCCTGGTCCTGTGGTCCTAGTCCTGTGGTTCTGGTCCTGGTCCTGGTCCTGGTCCTAGTCCTGTGGTCCTGGTCCTGGTCCTGGTCCTGTGGTCCTAGTCCTGTGGTTCTGGTCCTGGTCCTAATCCTGTGGTCCTGGTCCTGTCCTGGTCCTGGGGTCCTGGTCCTGTCCTGTGGAAGTGGGATTTGATCTCCACTCACACCACATCACAGCAGCATTTGTTCCTGAAGTGTATTTTATGCGTGTTGTTGCATGCATTGATGCTAGAAGTAAATATTATTTTCATTTATTTTACTATAATTTAACAAATTATTTTCAACCAACAAACATGACAAGGCGAGCCGTGTTCCCACTCCGATCTCAAACGCTAACAACCAGCCTGACACAAACACGCTGACCTCATTTCCGGGTTATCTCTTTGCCGCGTCCCGAAACTCCGCCTCCAGCCGCTGACGGAAGCCGCGCGCCAAACAGGAACAGGAAGTGGATAAACGATGGGGGCGGCGGCACATCGGCTCAAATTAAAAAGGTCATCTGTGAACAATCACAATGGACGCCGCAAAGAGAGAGAGAGAGAGAGAGAGAGAGAGAGAGAGAGAGAGAGAGAGAGAGAGAGAGAGAGAGAGATGGAGAGAGATGGAGAGAGAGAGATAAAGACAGATGGAGAGAAAGAGATAAAGACAGATGGAGAGAGTTGGAGAGAGATAGAGAGATAAAGACAGATGAAAAGAGAGAGATGGAGCGACAGAGAGAAAGAGAGAGAGAGAGAGAGAGATAAAGACAGATGGAGAGAGAGAGATGGAGCGACAGAGAGAGAGAGAGAGAGAGAGAAAGATGAGATGATGAGAGATGGGCTCACCCTGAGCTTGTGTTGGGCCGGTCAGTAAGTTCTGAGCAGCATTACAAATCAAACAGATACGTTGAATAATCAGGCTGTCCATCTTTCAATTCTATACGTCAGCGTTCCTGTATTTCTTGTTTCTGATCGTGCTCTCCAAATGAAGATCTATATGGGTTCGGTCCAAACAGAGGAATTACCCGCCCTGAAGCCCTCCTGACATATAGTCATGAATCTCACTGGAGGAATCCTGGTTTTATGTTTTAAGCTGTTGGAAAACTGGTAGTGCTTTGATGTGTACTTGGAAGAAAGTAATTTATTATTTCTCAGATTTTGTTGACAATGGAAAACATGGGACTTACCATCTTCATTGGCAACAATCAATCATAGGAAATGATCTTCCAACATCCACTGAAACTACAACAACAATAAAAACATCAACGACAACAACAACTACAATAAAAACAACAACCACAACTACTACAACTACAACAACACAACCCTCGGCCATCTCAAAGACATACAACAAAGAGTTTTCCATGAAGATTAAATCCTGTGAAATTCAACAACGCAGTCTGGGCACAATCCCCGATGTCATGGAGAGGAACGGGGTCCACCCTGAGACAGGTGTGCACCCTGAGACAGGTGTCCATACTGAGACAGGTGTCCATCCTGAGGCAGGTGTGCACCCTGAGACAGGTGTGCACCCTGAGACAGGTGTGCACCCTGAGACAGGTGTCCATACTGAGGCAGGTGTCCATACTGAGGCAGGTGTCCATACTGAGACAGGTGTCCATACAGAAGCAGGTGTGCACACTGAGACAGGTGTCCATACTGAGGCAGGTGTGCACCGACAGCTCAGGCTTTCACCGGCACACTGAAGGTCGGAGGCTTTTGATTCGTTTTTATTCTTTCTTTATTTTCCGCTTTGAGTGTTTGTATCCACGTCATCCTGGATGAGTGTGATTACAAGTTGAGCCGGGCGAAGCCCAGGAGATGATTATTACACCATTCATCTAACAGGTAACAGAACAGTCAGAGAGGAGGTCTACTGCACGCCAGCGCTGGGTCTTAA
>JAXIVH010000008.1:3172826-3175326 GCA_036785325.1 Urophycis tenuis
AGGAGGAAACCCTGAGACCACATATTTCAGAAGCTTCTAGTGCAGACTGATTCATTTTTCATAATCATGTTTAATTTTCCAGAGGGACAGATATTTTTAGAAGTTAATGGAATACGTTCCTTATCATCATGCCAATCCTTCAGCTCTGATTTGAGATAAAGCAACTGGAAGTAACATTAATACCACAACATGTTCTGAAAGATTCATCCCAGCACACTAATGAGCCTGGAACACTCTCTGTTTGCATAATGAAATGCAGAGAGAATATAATACATTATTACCATAAGAAAAGGAAAACACAACACTGAAATAGAGACCAGGGTATAACAGGCAGAATGGAGAAAAAATTAGAAAGATTATCAAGGATTTATCCAGCAACGTCAACTCCAAAGCATAATGTTGTCCACTCTAATCCATATTTCATGTATTGTCTGCTAAAATGATGGTGAGAAATGTTCTATGCAAGACAAACGTGGCATTATTTTTCTCCATGTGGGTTTAAAAACTTGAGGCCAAGACAGCAGAGTTCACTCCTACATCATCTGTTCTTTAGCATGAGATGGAAAAACTAAATCTTCAACTCTAATTAAGGTGTAGGCTTATGTGTTGGCCAGATGGATGCGAGCACTCAGCCAATACTTTGGAGGCTACAGGGAATCACTGTTGCTCTGTGGTCGCTCTTCTGGCTGGGAAACATTGGTGTCTTGCAATCTGAAATGATGCACATCATGTCGAAATACTGATTTCTGGTTTGTTCCTGATATATCTCACAGAGATCAGTGTATGCACTGTACACAATGATGAGATGAGATCCACCTCATTCAAGTCTCATTGTTGTCAAGCATCAACCCTCGGCTTTTTGCCGTGACTTTGCATCAATCAGTAATTAGGATTTATTGATGAACTACAGTCAAAACAACCAGACAGAACAAAAAACAAAAAGCCTAGCATGTCTGTCATTTGTCTTTTCTCTGGCTGGAGGCTAAATTGTTTCTGTTTTATCGTCGATTCATATCAGAGGAAAGGCACACATTTGCATTTAGAATAACATGCGCAGGGTTTCTTTTTTTTTTGCCTTATCAGCCCCGTTTGACAGGATTAGTATCATCACTGACCGTATATTAGATCAAGTGAAATGAGGAAGAAACAATTAGAGCCCACAAAGTCATTACCCCAATTATTGCCACACAGAGTGTCCCAGAATTCATGTCGGCAATTGCATGGTTTACTGGCTGTGAAAGCAAAAATAAAACTCACAATCTAACCGCTATTAGGCAACTTGTGAATTAAATTAAAGCAGAGATGTGTCTTTCACAGAGTCCTTCGAAAGCATCAGTGGAAGCATCACTTCATTTCAGCTAACGCTGAGAGCGCTAATCACAAAACATTTGATATCTGTCCTTAAATCCACTGCCTAGCGGCCCGTTGCTACGCAGCTAGCGTGTCCATCATTACTGTAGCAGAACAGGAACAACAACTGTAATGTCATTGTGTTCCTCCAACCAACCGCAGAACCTGCTTCAGAATCTACGTCTCCATTGGATTTTAGGATTGATCCCAAAGAGGTTCTCTGTGAGTCCCTTGAAGTGAGTATTGGCCTGATTAGCTAAAGGACTCAACATGTGACAAACAGGGCTAAAAATAACCCTTTCAAACAGGTCGTTGTTCACTCAACGTGTACCTTTATAGAGGCAGGTTTGTATGAACACTAATTGAGGGGATGTCTCCGTGTAGTGAGCTAGTAATGAGTTGATAGTTAGCAGGAATATCAACCTGAGGCAGGTGTTCAACCTGCAGGGATTGTGTTAAACAACAGGAGGGATCTAGGGATTATTTATTTATTTTTAATAATAATAATAATGATATATCCAAAATGCACGATGAGGAGAAAATGTGTGGCTATATTTTCGTATTTTATTGCATAACGGCCTTTATAGAACTAATAATGTGAAAGCCTGACACTGAGACAATGACGAGCCGGACACCTGGCTGATGAGAACCTGATTGACTGATCGCAGACAGGAGGACTTTCAGACCGTCACCCGACTCCAGACAATCAAACCTATTTGGTTTCCCCAATATCTGGTTGTTTTACGATGAATAAAATCCCAATTTCTATACAGTAGGCTACCTGTAGGGTCGGATAATCTTGTTATGCACGCGAGTAATAACCACATAAACTGTACTGTAAACTGTGGTATATTTCTTTAATTATGGTTCAAATATAGGCACATTACTACAAGTCCCAGGTAACATGAATAGGTAAACACAGCCCCCTCCACGCCCCAGACACACCTGGCATGCTGCCTACGTACATTCTGCCTGTTGGGCTTTGTTCACACTGCAAGCTGAGCTTAGGGCTCACTTTACATTTATTGCTTTTCTTTGTTTGGCTGTTGACATTATTTTTTTTAAATGTGGCCAACATCAGATTCCAGTGAACTGGTCACTGTCCAAACTGACCCACATGCACACAAGATCAATACTGATCAATACTCAT
>JAXIVH010000008.1:3179173-3209173 GCA_036785325.1 Urophycis tenuis
GTTTCACTAACAGCTTTTGCAGGAGGTCAGGTAGTTTTCACACTAGAGGAGTAAATAAAATATGCATAGACGAAAGCATCACCAACTGTTTTACAGGTGCCAGATCAGTAGACTATGAAGTGCTAATTGTTTTCTGTGTTGAAATCTTCTGCTGTGAGATAATCCCAGTCACCTGGGATAAGATTCTTTATAATTATCACCAACAACAGAACAACAAAGGGGGCGTTCAGAGTGACTAACTTAAACAACAAACCCAGCCTTAACAAAATGACGTATGCAAATAGTGACAGTAAATCAAACCCAAGATGAGAATGGATGATACATTTTTCACCCCCCCCCCCCCCCCACACACACACACACACCATTAATACTAAACATAAATCATGGTTCGTTAAAAAAAACAACCTCAGATTATTCAGTTGGAAGTCAACAACTCTGACAAATAACCCTGAAAGTGTGAATATTCAGCCATTCAGCCAGCAAAGGATCCAGTCATCAGTAATCATGGGCTACACAAATAATAATAATAAAATGATATATATATATATATATATATATATATATATATATATATATACACAGTATATATATATATATAGATATACTGTAGATACACACACAGGCTGACAGGCAGATGAAATAAGACATCTTTTGGGGCTGCAGGGTGAAGAACGGCTGCTGGCAGCGTTACCTGGAGGGCCAGCGTGACCTTCAGGTGGCTCAGTGCTCCAGCAGCCATTCATCAATACCGCACGCCATCTCCGCCTTCAAGGGCACATAAACTAAAGGTTGAGCGCAACCGCTGAACCTCATTATGCTGATGGTGGCGGGACACTAAAAGCTGTGGGTCGTTAGCTCGTCTAAAGGGCCGCATGGCGTCCCCTGAGCGGCCCTGGAGACACGCCCGCTACGTCTTCATGCGGCCGCGGCATCAAGTGCACACGCACACGCCGAAAACCCCGCATGTGCGTGTCTGTCAGCGTGTGTGTGTGTTGATGTAGCGGTGTGTGTGTGTGTGCGTGTATAGATGAATTCATAATTTCATTGTATGTAAGTATGTATACATATACATATATATATATACACACATGTATATATGTACTGTACATATACATAGATATACAATATAAACATACATATATATACATATATACATATACACATAGAGTGCAATATAAACAGATGTGTTTGGGTCCTTAATGTGTGTCCTGTACATCAACCTGCTTCCAGCAGTGTCCTACCACAGCACTCTGATCCAGCAGACACCTGGCATTCAGGTGAAGGTGTCCATGTGACTCTTCTTTACTCTGCATCCAACAGCACACACACACACACACACACACGCACGCACGCACGCACGCACACACACACACACACACACACGCACACACACACACACACACACACACACACACACACGCAAACACGCACACACGCACGCACACACGCAAACACGCACACACGCACACACACACACACACACACACACACACACACACACACACACACACACACACACACGAACACAGCAAAGCAAAGCAAAGTGTGAGCTGGGCAGATGCCATTCCAGAAACAACAAGCTCAGAGAATGATCCCAGGCATAAATTATCAAACAATTATTCATCTAGAGGGGATGGAAACAGGTTGTCTGCCAAGTCCTGTTCTGAAAAACAAATAAACATGGCGGTCGGAATAGTCTTTGTTGGGATGGGCTGAAGGATAACATCGCTGTACCCTAAACCTGATTACAATCAGCAAGTGTCTGTTTCATCAATAGCACACTATACTTACTATACTATTGACTGTGATTTTGGTACTGTGGCATAAATATTTATAGGGATGGATATGTGTTACATGTTCAAGTATGACTTGAAACTCATTCTTGTGCAGTACAGTGTGACTCAGCGGTGCTCTACTTTCATTCATTCCTCAGTACTAATGACTTCTTCTTCTACCTGCGTGAGCTGCTGACGCCAAAGTAGACTGCACAGAGCGCCCTCTGCTGACCATACCGCTTTATCTGTAAATAACAGATACATGACAAAATAATGACATTGTAAAATTAGGTGTGTGTGTGTGTGTGTGCTGTTGGGGGGGGGGGGGGGGGGGGGGGCGAATATCACTGTCTTTACAAACACCCAGAGCCATATATGTGTGTGCACCGAATCCGTATTTGACTCCAGTGGTATCACTAATCCGCCATTCCCAGGCAGAGTGTGTGCTAAACTTGTGAGTATGAGCAGCAGATAGATAGCGTGGAACTATTAAACAGCACTAGAATGTTCCTCTCTGGAGTTCAGTGATCCATGTCGTGACAAAAATGCTTACAATTAACTGAAAGACAACATTGTTGTTTGAATATGACTTTTTTTGACAAAAGTTCGCAATAATTCGTATGTTATCGGATTTTTGGGTTAAACCACAAATAATCACAACAGTTCAATTCCCAGGCAGAGCCACTTTAAAACTGCCTCACCTACGACCCAGCAACATCCTCCTTACCTCGTCATGTCCTCCGACCACCGGCTGTGTGGTCTCAGCTCAGAGAACCTCCATGAGGAGTAGGCCGGTCTACGGGGACGCCCCGCCTACGGGGACGCCCACCCTGCTAAACCTGCATTTAAACCACACCAGTTGCCTGGCCGCAGCACACGTTCCCTGCACCACTTTTGCGACGGTACCGTGATGGCGACAGCAGCCGGCACGCCTCCGCCGCCAAAGGCAGCATGAAAGCCATCGATTGGTTTACCATTTCAAAGGTCAGGCAACAACATGCGTCCTCGGGTTGTCTGCGTGCCGCGTCGCCGAGCCCTGCTTGGTAAAACTGCGACCACCCGTGTGAATCCCGCGTGTCATCAAAGGGCCGCTGATTCCACCATGTTCTGCACATAAAATCTCCAGCCCCCCCATGACCACCGCGCACGTGTGCCTCGTTGCTAAGCGAACGCCCCTTCATCACACGGACCGTCCTGTCAGAATAACAGCGCCAGGGCCTGTACTGCAATGTACTGCAATCAGGGAAATATGGCATTCATTAGGCTGCTTTACGATTGGACAGGATGCTGTTATTGAAGAATATTGCAAAGTGGGTGTGCAGTGTATATCGTAAATGTCACTGTGGTATTCTCAGATATAAGACACAATTTAGACGACAACTCTATTTTCAGCCACTGGGCTCAGAGCTATGCCGATGCCTGGAACATCTCACAAATGACCAGGGTAGGGGAAATTCACTGCTGACTTAATGTCCTTTCATGGTACAAGAGATGATGATATACTGAATATTGCTACCATAAACTGGAAGCATCCTGACAGCTGTTGGCTCTGCAGGTCTCAACTGGTCACAACTGGCGATCACCTGAGTGACACTCCGACAGAAAGGCTGTGATGACGAGACAACTCGAACGTTTACGACTGGGGAGGCACACAAACTTTCATTTCACTTTCATTACAGTCCTCTAGTGCCACGCGGTTTATGACCAGAACAAATTGACCGAAAGTTTAGCTTTTTCTGACTCAAATATGAAATCAGGTGCATTGAAGTAGTTTCTGACTTGGAAACACTGAGTTTGAATGTTAATGGTCTCTCTGGAATATTTGAAAAGCCCTCTCTTTAAGACAAGACCCATCGCCAACGCGTTGTTCTCTTGTGAAGCCTCACCTTCTCTGCAGAACACATAGATCTGATCTATATGTTCTCCTGATGTTCTCTCCAGTCTCAGTTCATTTCCGCTGTGTTCTCGAAATCCTTTCTGGCCAAAAGGTGTCCCGTTATGACCCCATGCTCGTCCTTGGATGTATGTGTCCCCTTCCTCCCGTTCATCCTCCTCTTCATCCTCCCCTTCAGACACACGCCTCTTTGTGTGTCGCCCAGCAGAGGCGCCGCTGAGCCGCGGACCTTCGGAACCGCAAGCGAAGGCCGACGTGTTTATTGGGCCGACGTGGGGCCCGGAGCGGTGGGACAGCGAGCGTCTCCAGGTCTCCAGGCTTTGGGTCTGTGTTCTGGAAGACACTTTTCATGACATCAGCTTCACTGTCGTGTCAACATGTCCACTCTCCAGGGTAGATTGACTGTTAATTATTAACGGGTGAATTAAAAACAACCAGCCAATGATTACCCGTGACATGCGGAATACTAAACGCCTTTATTTAGCGTTCATTTAGGATTCAGGTTGTTTCGGACTACTTTCCTCTCCTCTACAAGTACAACTAAGGTCTTATGTTGACGCAGTCTATAGAATCAATAAGTGATGTGTGCTTTGAAAGCAGCGCTGCGAGGTTCCAGTGGCGGTTGTGAGGTCCTGATGAGTAAAGAGACAGAAGTTGTTTGCGGAGAAGAGCTGCGAGCCGACTGAACAACATGGATTGAAAAGGTTTTTCGAAGGACATCTACAGCCTGCGAATTTCATCAGAACACGAAATGTCAGATCATGTCTGACAAACCATTGTTTTAAATTCATTCAGACACTCTCGATTACAGGAACATCAAAGTTGAGGCTGTGAAAAGATACGCGGATCTGCAGGTAGAGGATTAGACATGGACGTGGCAATGGATTTGTTTCTTTTTATTCCTTTTACGCTGCAAGGACACTTGCAGCGTCCTCCAGTTTGCACATCTCCTATTTCCTAAGTGGTCTGCAGGAGGACAGAATGCACTCCACCACCTCCAGACTGCAGCTCTCCAGGTCTGTGGGCGTGCCTTCTACCCCCCTCAGTTACAGATCACCTCAACGCAGCTCATTTTCTCTCTTTGTTTTGCATACATTTACATATTTTTACAAATCCTATCCTGTTAATGGAATCAAGTTTAAATCGTGTGCTTTGGTCGCCCTTGGGGAATTGTTTTAATTGTTTTTTTTAATTGCTTGTGTATACATTTACGTGTACGTGTGTGTGTGCGTGTGTGTGCGCACGGGCGTGTGCCTGTGTGTGCGTGTGTGCGTGTGTGCGTGTGTGTGTGTGTGTGTGCATGCACCCTCGCGTGTGTTTGTGTAAACTGTCACATAATGGGGCTCATGTGTAATGTTGTGTTTTGTGTTTCTGGCCGGCAGAACGTTCCAGCACTCCCCGGAATTCTGCTCTGCACACATCAGGAACGCTGAGCACTGGAGAACATGGGCGGCTTTGACAGGAAGGACTCGGATGGGATACACAGGTTTTTTTTGTGTCAAAGTTAGCGTAGATGTGTGATGACATCCTATATTGAGTTCACCAGATGCTGGTTGCATGCAACACTAATGCGTTCAGACACGTTCTCTGTGCTGTTGCTGTCGTTTAGAAATTGCAAGGCCAGAGCATATTTTAATGTGTGCTAAAAGTGGCAATTGGTTTCAAGAGTTATGTATCTTCTTAATTCACACATCCGTAAATACAGTGATTCATACATACATATATTCATGAATGCATGACATAAATATTCGACATGGGGAAGTAGCTCAGTGGGTAGAGCAGGTGGACAGAGCGGGTCGTCCACTCACCGTAGGGTCGGTGGTTTGATCCCCTTCAGCCCCCTCCTCCAACTGTCCCCATGTGGAACCCCACGAATGTACTGATTTGAAGTCACTTTGGACAAAAGCCTTTGCTAAATGCCCCTTTTACCCTTTACATATGAACAATATGTAGAATAGAATCTAGAACAATACAATATCATGAACACATGTTGTGCAGAAATCCATGCTCAGTTTAACCTCTGACATAAATTACTTTTACAGAAATTCATCCCAACGTCAACTGTGATTTTTGTGTTTCCATGCTAGATTCTTCCGTGTTTGGATGATAAAGGGACATGGATGGACACTCATGCGAAAACAAAGATGGTAAGAAACACATAGTGTTAAACATCACGCTATTACTGTCATTACTCTGACAAGATATGTTCCTGGCTCTGGAGGATCATTCTGCACAGCTCAGAGTGGCCATGTGTCCAAACATCTGGCAGCTGGTGTGTGTGTGTGTGTGTGTGTGTGTGTGTGTGTGTGTGTGTGTGTGTGTGTGTGTGTGTGTGTGTGTGTGTGTGTGTGTGTGTGTGTGTGTGTGTGTGTGTGTGTGTGTGTGTGTGTGTGTGTGCGTGTGTGTGCGTGTATGTGTGTGTGTCTCCACGGCTGGCAGCGACAGTACCATCAGGGACGTCGCTGCAAAGTAAATTATCAATTATTTAAAGTAAGTCAGATGTTTTTCTTCGCTTTAATTTCCGTGGACACGGGGGGGAATAAGTTTATTGTCATTGTTTTTTTTCTTTCTCTCGGAGAAGAGTAAGCACCGAGGTTTGCCAGCTCCCAGCGATCATCCGACGGGCTGCAGAAGATGGAGGAGCGATGACACTCCATCAGAGGAGAAACCATGACAACACAGACCCCAGTGGAACCAGGGCTGGGGAGCATACATCGTTGGGCAACTTTCAGTGTGAAATGACATCAGATTCTCCTGTCTTTTCGTATCTCGATTAAATAAAGTGTAAGATGACATTGAAAAGTAAACCCTTTGACTCAGTGAAGTTCATTAAACTTAATTTGTGATTCTTATTTTGGAGTTTTTGCATCATTTGTTTAATGAAAATAACTTGAAGCAATCCTTGGTGGCTTGCAAGCCAATAGGAGTTGCTTCAGTGAGATGGAAGCTAATCCATAAGCTTCAATAATGAAGGCCCTCCTGACAGTTTGTCAGGAGGTGTTAATTAAATCTGGTTCCTCAATCAGGGCTTTGTTCACATGAGAAACAAATCATTAGCTCCGAGCTCAAAGATATTTTTGTTTGTATTTATTTGTCTTGCTTTTGAATCTGTATTTCCTGCTGCTTATGAAATCAATCATCTATTGAATGTTATTCAGTCTGTCATCGTATTCAGACTGTCCGCCTGTCATCTCTGTCTGTCTCTCAGGCGTCTGGAACAAAACACCATCTATCTGAACAGACTTCTGAGTCTGTGAGTGAAGGCATATACATGTTATTATTAAGTCACAATTCAATAGCTTTGACAGAGATTAATACCAACGGACATGGACTTCCATGGTGAATCAGCTGTGTAGTGAGCGCTGTCATCAATACGCAGCCGCTGGGACAACCAAAGACCCTTAACAGGCTCACAACATCACTGCTTGAGTCAAAGGCTGTTCTGGAATGGGATCTCATCCTTTGCTTGTTTTTATTCCAAATCTGTACGTGAGCATGTGGAACCTCTCGTCAATGTCATCATGTTTCCAAAGATTCCCCGTCCGTGTGTTACAAGTTCCAGATGTCAAATATGAATTCCTGATTGAAAAGGTTAAATACCATTGGAGCCCGGAACGAATATTATATGTTAACTTATGCATGTTATTAACTAATATGAATTCCTATCGCCAAATATGGTAATGACTGGCATGGCATTTCTGATTTGGTTTAGTTTTGCCTCTGTCTCTCTCTCTCTCTCTCTCTCTCTCTTATATATATATATATATATATATATATATATATATATATCTCAAATAGAGGGGAAGCAGACAAGAAACAGGGGGACACAGAGAGGAAACAGACAGGAAAACAGAGAGGAAACAGAGAGAGAGAAACAGAGAGGAAACAGAGAGGAAACAGAGAGAGAGAAACAGAGAGGAAACAGAGAGAGAGAAACAGAGAGGAAATAGAGAGGAAACAGAGAGGAAACAGAGGAAACAGAGAGGAAACAGAGAGGAAACAGTGAGGAAACAGAGAGGGAACAGAGAGAGAGAAACAGAGAGGAAACAGAGAGAGAGAAACAGAGAGGAAACAGAGAGGGAACAGAGAGAGAGAAACAGAGAGGAAACAGAGAGAGAGAAACAGAGAGGAAATAGAGAGGAAACAGAGAGGAAACAGAGGAAACAGAGAGGAAACAGTGAGGAAACAGAGAGGGAACAGAGAGAGAGAAACAGAGAGGAAACAGAGAGAGAGAAACAGAGAGGGAACAGAGAGGAAACAGGGAGGAAACAGAGAGGAAACAGTGAGGAAACAGAGGAAACAGAGAGGGAACAGAGGAAACAGAGGGGAAACAAACAGAGAGGAAACAGAGGGGAAATAGAGGGGAAACAGAGAGGAAACAGAGGGGAAACAGAGGTGAACCAGAGAGGAAACAGAGGGGAAATAGAGAGGAAACAGAGGAAACAGAGAGGAAACAGGGAGGAAACAGAGAGGAAACAGGGAGGAAACAGGGAGGAAACAGAGGAGAAACAGAGGGGAAACAGAGGAGAAACAGAGGGGAAACAGAGGGGAAACAGAGGGGAAACAGAGGGGAAACAGAGAGGAAACAGAGGCAACAGAGGGGAAACAGAGAGGAAACAGAGAGGAAACAGAGAGGAAACAGAGGGGAAACAGGGAGGAAACAGGGAGGAAGCAGAGGAGAAACAGAGGGGAAACAGAGGGGAAGAGGGACAGAAATATTTTGAACCAAACAAAAGTCTCCTCTCTCTGCTCCTGAGTTTCTTCTCTGCATTGCTCTCTGAGTTTCTTCACCAAAGAGAGGTGTTGCATTTCACACGCCTGTGATTGACAGGCAGGATGGACTCCCCAAATCACACAAAAACTGCCCCTATTTGTCAGAAAAGAGAAGGCATCCAAAATCAAAAGTTCCTTCGTACACAGGCAGGCGTGGTCAACTCAGAACCTATACTCTCAGCGCGCATTTCACTCACTAAAGCTGTCATGATTTTACCTCAGCGAATCACAGAGGGCACACACACACACACACACACACACACACACACACACACACACACACACACACACACACACAAACACACACACACACACACATTCACTCACATGTATCTTGTAGCTTAATGATGCTGGTGCTCATATGGACGTCAGGCGAGTCTTAAGAGGCGAGATCGAACAAGTCTTTCCTGACACCTCAAAGTGCCTCAAAGATATTTTTAAACCGTCACACTTTTGAACAATAATTGAATTTTGCACGATGACATTTTCATGTTAATTGTATCATTGAACCTGAGACTGATTGTCTCTGAGACGTTACCTGGAACACTCTGTGTTGAGACGTAAATAATCTCTACTTCTGACACATTCAGTGAAAAAAATCCTACTTCACTGTGTGGTTTGACAGCAGCATTGTGCTTCACATGATGTGGAACTGAAATAGCAGCGACTTACTGTCTACATGATGTGGTAAAGACATTCTCCTCTAAGCTGTCATTATATAGTCATATTTCATAAGATGTCCAACATTTGTTTTATTGGTATCATTCTGTTATTTAAAGAGTCAGATATCACATTAGCTCATTAGAGGGGCTGGAGTTCTATCTCGCAACAGTGGACTGCATCTGAATCCTGCACCTCAGGGCCCAGGGTTCCACTGGGGCCCAGGGTTCCACTGGGGCCCCTTTGACTAACTTCTGTGTATGATCATGTTATCCAAAACTCATTTACGCATTTTAATTAATTAGAAACCAATGAAGAGCACACACTGTGAACAATTATTAATACAACACTGAGCAATTTTGATGCACATGATAAGCTCAAGCTAAGCTCAAAAAGAGCATTGGCCTGCCTATTTCCTAACATCAACAAGTAAAAGTTAACCAAATATACATTTGCACAAGCGAAACATCGCATCAGCTAAGCATATCTTCTACGTGTTCTGGTTCTCCATTCCAGCCTCTGCTCAGAGACACCATCATGGTAAGGAGAATATTGTAAATCAACTCTTCAGAAAAAATATGATTTTCTGCCTGACACTCTTCTTCAGATTTCTGGGCGTGTGCATACATTGCTCCTTCTGTCCCTGTTCAAAGGCACATGGGCCACAGAGGAGCTGAGGAGCCACTCTGCCTTCCAAAGACCCTCACGTCACACACCCTCCTGAAGACCTGGGCTGTTCTTTTTCTTGCACTTCCTGTCTTCCTCCTCGTGATGATTTCCTGAAGGGTGAGTCTGCTCACGTTGATCCTGTCACAAGCTGCTGTTTTTTTCAGTTTTTCTTAAGCGACTTAAAGATTGTGTTTTATTTATTCATTTATTTATTTATTTAATAAACTCTCAAGCCACTACAGACACCAAAAAGATCTCCTCCGGGGGATTCCACAGACAAAAGAGCTGGATTCATTTGGGGCTTTTCCCAAAATACATCACTTTCTGCTCATCACAGACATTACAACCCCTCTTATAGCCCCCACCCCCACCGCACAACACACACACACACACTAGTCGCCCCAGTTACCTGCCTCGTCACAACTGCTCCTCTGGATGGGGTGCTCCGCAGCATCCTGTCTCCCCAGTCGTCTGTAGTTGTTTACTTCTAACTCACGCGTTACCCCCCCCCCTTGTGGACCTGACAACAGCAACAACGGAGGAGTCACAGATTTGCAGATGTGTCCCGTTTGATATAGGAGGCCGTAATTACGTCAAGCTCTGGACTTTTAAAAATGTCCTTTAGTAACTGTACTTGTGCAGAGAGATAATATATAACTTGAAGCCTGAAACCATTGGTGTAGAAACTGGTAATGTGATGCCAGCACAATAGTAGAGGAAGAAATGCAGTAGCCAGCATAATATCCATTACCTACATCTCCCACAAGGACTAGCACGCTCATTTTCCAGAGACGAGGACAAATCAGACTGCAGTTATATAATTCAGGGAGGGGGACTTATTATTGTTTCTTCCCCACTTATAGATGCAGAATAACAGAACAGATAGAACCTCATCCTGTTCTATGTTTGCGTGACGCCATCTTATTGATCCACAGGAGAACCTGAGAACATCTTGTTTAGGACTGCTGTGAGTGAGGAGGTGGATGTGAGTGGGGAGGTGGATGTGAGTGGGGAGGTGGATGTGAGTGGGGAGGTGGATGTGAGGACGGGCCGAGAGGGAGCGGTGTCTCCTCTGTAGCAGACACGTCTCAGGGGACAGAATGCTGACGTCCTTCTGCAGGACATGTCCCTCATGCTATACCTGCCGTCCCTGCCTGCTCGCTGTACTTTGTATTCATGGAAAACAGACTTAGCAGAATAATGCTTTCATGCATTTTTCTACTTTGGCTCGGAATTTAATCTGTTGAATAAAAAGGGAATCATAATAATTCATAAATCCACTGAGGCCTGCGACTGTGTGAAGGTGAGCGTGGCGTGCCTCCAGAAGGTAGGCTACGTGAAGGCAGGTGAGCATAGCGTGCCTCCAGAAGGTAGGCTACGTGAAGGCAGGTGAGCGTGGCGTGCCTCCAGAAGGTAGGCTACGTGAAGGCAGGTCAGCATGGCGTGCCTCCAGAAGGTAGGCTACGTGAAGGCAGGTGAGCGTGGCCAGCCTCCAGAAGGTAGGCTACGTGAAGGCAGGTGAGCGTGGCCAGCCTCCAGAAGGTAGGCTACGTGAAGGCAGGTGAGCGTGGCCAGCCTCCAGGTAGGCTACGGGGACGTGCTTGGCGTGCACAATGAAGGTAGGCTAGCCGCGGGTAGGCTAGCCGCGGGTGCGCTGCGGGCAGCACAAGGTAGTCAACCTGTCCAGGCGTCCTAACGGGGCTGGGAGGCGCCTTCTTTCAGCGACTGGGTTTTGGAGGGAAAGCAGATGGCTCGCAGTAAAAGCAATGGGCCCTTGTGAATGTTCCCGCCAGCCCCTGTAGAAAACAACATAATTAAATGAGAAATTTAATCAGATTGCTCAAATTAAATGTCCACCTGTATGGGTCCTCGACAAACCCACTGAACTATACATTTACCAAAACTCTCCTCCATTAGGCGTGCGTCACTGCGGATTCGGAATTCCCTGACCAATACACTAGATGCTGATTATATTCCAGGTGATGATTACTGCTAAAGTATTCCATTCACACTTACACCCGTGTGGACACCCCGTGCGGACCCCTCCCCGCGTGGCCACAGGAGGGCCAGACAATATCCGTTACAAGTCACTTACCGTTACAAGAATGCACGGTCTAAAAAACAGAAAACAATAAAAGGAAAAAATAAAAATAAAATACTTATGAATATATTTTCCAATATATTGCCATTATAAATGTACGTATCAGATTCAAAACTATTGGATTTGTTGTTTTAGTTTTCAGAGTTATAATTCCCTTTCATTTGATGATCATAGTCCTACTTTTTTTAACCCCCCCCCCCCCCCCCCCGTCGTGGATGATCCCATAACGCTACACGTGTGATCGTGGGTTTTATAATATAGAAATAATTGATCGTCGTCGTCCTTCCGATCAGCCATTCGCCCCTCAGATCCCCGCAGCGTTCAGCAAATCAAGGCTCGGACGCCCCGCCCCCCGCTCTGCCCCGCCCCCCGCTCTGCCCCGCCCCGCCGGGTTGGCTCCCAGCGCCGCGTGCTCCAGTCAGTCGCGTCCGGAAACAGGACCGGGACTCCTCGCACGGCTGCCCGCTAAGCGCTACTTCCTGGAGGAGGAGGAGGAGGAGGACGATGGACCCTTCTTTTTTTTAAAGAAACATTTGCATTCCTTTTTCTTTCCGATAACTCCACGGATGACGCGACGCTCTCGTGTGCTCGGTGTAGTAATCTGACAGACTTCTTGTGTTTTTGCTCCTCTCCTGACTTGCACACGTTGATCGCCGCCCGGTTGACTCCTTGTACCGGACTTGGGAGGAGGCGGAGGAGAAGGAGGAGGAGGAGGGGATGTCTCGAAGTGATACTCCGGTGTTGCTGCCCGTCCTGGTCCTCCAAGAAGCGGACGCGTCTGCTCGGAAAAGGGGCGAATAATTCTGCGTTTTTCGCGGCGGGTCTCGCCAGGTCAACGCTACTTCGGCGTTCTGTTGTTGTCGTTGCAGTCCGGCGTTTATTTGCTAAGTTCCTCTTCTTCTTTTTTAACTATCGCGTTCAAGTGTATGCGTTTTTATAAACCTGGAAAACTTTGTCACCCGTTGCCTTTCTTGTTGCTTCGATGAGTAATCTAACATGCGGAGAATCCGGGAAGCGAGTTACTGGTGGATGTTCTCCTTCATGTGTTTAACCCTGGAATGTCACCCTGGTGAGTATCTCTAACTATATCTATAACTGTATCTATATCTATAACTCTGATCTGAATCTCTTCCTCTAGAAGATGTGTGTGTTTTGATCGACGGCAGGTCCAGAGCTCTTCTGTGTTTAACAGCCCACCTACTTCACCAGTAATCTCACTGGGTTCCACTGAGGGCTTCTTGATCTCACACACAGCCGCCTATTGTCTCCGAAGACGATCGCATTTAACATTTAACACGCAGCCCCACGCATGACACGATCACGCCGATGGATCCCCGACCACCGTGTTCATGTGTTCTGAGTGTTTTGTGGGGTTGACTTGCCAGAAGTCTCGGTATACGAGCATCCCAACAGGCTATGCCGTATCCAGTCACGTTATGTGAAGGGGGGTCTGGAGCTCTTTTGGTGGGCTCGTTTACGCTTCGTTTTTAGTTTTTCCTCCCAAGTATTCCTCGGGTGTTTTCTCAGTGTCATGCGGCGAGGCGGTGGACACCACGGTCGGCCGTCCGTAGGACGACCGCGCTGTCGGATCACGGATGTTTATGGATGGCAATGATGTAAGAGAAGTGGTCTTAATTACCCCACCTCCCAAATTCACCAAATCTCCCCCCCTCGCCACGTCCCTCGTTATTAGATTTGTAAATCATCCGCAGCGCGTCTCGTCCTGACGTGTGGTTTCATTGCTCGGTGTCTTGGAGAGCAATGTGGGATCAAACATGTTGGAGATGTGATTATAGACCTGGGGAGCCAGCATGGCTGTTTCATCCCCGCACTCTGGACGCCTCATTAGGGGGGCACGTTTCTTTTTATCAGGTGGGCAGCTTTGTTTTAATTGTCAGTGTATAACAAAATAAACTATTGAAATCCATCAACCGTCAATACTCCACCGCAATATTTACACCGCATAGACGTTTGATACGTAGGCTGTAGGCTCAGTCACCGATAGCACATCTCAGTTTTCTGAGCAGTGGTGTTAATTTTTTTTTTTTACAAGGAATAACTTTCAACGTTCCACACACACACACACACACACACACACACACACACACACACACACACACACACACTAAACAGCTGTTAAAAAAGATAACACGTCTCTCTCCAGATGAGATCCATGATCAACTCATCCGTCATACGACACAACAATAATTACAACTTCCATTTCAATATAAATGTGTGTACAATGACTCAAAACGTACCATTTATACTTTTTAAACGGTTAGACTTTTAGCTCAAGAACAACCTAGCAACCACCCTAGAACACCATAGCAACCGCCCTAGAACCTGCGACTCACACCCGAGCACACCATAGAACCCAGCTAGAACAACCTAACAACATTCCAGAACACTATCGATCACACATGACACCCTAGCAGTCACCCATGTTAGCAACCACCTAGAACACCCTAAACCATCCAGAACTGAACTAGCACCCTAGCAAGGTCCGTAAGACTACAGCTCCCTTTACATCACTCTACTGTACATTCTCAATGTACCGCTACGAAAATAAAACCAATTCATGTTGATCGTTCTTTTGTAGATCGGCCCATTATTCCTTTCCTCTCAGCCCAACAGTACATGATTGCTATTCCACTGAAAGATTTAATTTCCTTTCAATATCAGCGTCTCATCTCAACACCAGCGTGTCACCAAATGTTAGCTCGTTTTTTGTATTTTTTTAATTTAAGGAATACTGCATGCACCTGTCACGTCACTCATCATATTATCAGAGCAATTACCTCTGCTGGAAGCTGAGTGCAGAGCCATGTTGTGTAGGCTGATTTGAGCAGCATTACATTCTGGGGGGGGGGGGGGGGGTGCAGGGTGATATAGTTTTTTGTGAACCAGAGGCATTTGATATTGTGATTAAGCGGTTTGTGTCTTTAACCTAATCAAGGTGTGTGTGTGTGTATGTATGTGTGTGTGTGTGTGTGTGTGTGTGTGTGCATGCGTGCGTGCGCATGTGTGTGTCAATTGAATCAGCCAAAGCCTCTAAGCCAGAGATGCTGTGATCCCAAGCCTCGCTTGCATTTTAATCATTCACCATGACTCACTGCTACTTCAAACCACAACAGGCCAGTGATGTATCCCAGAATATCATCGCACAGAGGAGAGACAGGACTGGTTCTGGGAGGCAGGACAGGGGCCCACCCCCTCTCCTGGAAAACAGGGAATAATAATCAGTCAATTATGCACGTTGCTGGAGGGAGGGAACAGGTTGGGCGGTAGGAGGGTGGACTGCTCACCTCAAGGACTGGACCACGTCAATACACTGGACCAGGTCAATACACTGGACCGGGTCAATACACTGGACCGGGTCAATACACTGGACCACGCCAATACACTGGACCACGCCAATACACTGGACCGGGTCAATACACTGGACCGGGTCAATACACTGGACCACGCCAATACACTGGACCACGCCAATACACTGGACCGGGTCAATACACTGGACCGGGTCAATACACTGGACCACGTCAATACACTGGACCGGGTCAATACACTGGACCGGGTCAATACACTGGACCACATCAATACACTGGGCCTGGTCAATACACTGGACCGGGTCAATACACGGCCACTGTCCTTCCATCACCTTGTGCTTTTCCCCTTAGATGCCCCCTTTCCCTCCCCCTGGCAATAGATGCCAGGCCCCTCCTGACCGCTGCTCCGTCACTCAGCACCACCCATAGGGTGGAGCGTAACTGAACAGGCTCCGCCCCATGCCTCCACCCGGCCCCCCACTCTTTTCCGTTGGTAATGGTGTGCCGAGTAAACCTTTTATTTAGTGTCCATTGTTTTGTGTTTCTTTGGGGGGGTTACACAGTCACGATTGTTCATTGGGAGATGATAAACAATTTAAAAGGCGAGACTAGCCTGTAGGCACGAGAGTGCTGTTTTTTTTGTTTCTTTTACCTTCCACAAGTTGCTATAGCAATCCCAGTGGGTAGGGCCAACAGGGTTGTGTTCAGACCTGATGGTAATGAATTGGAATAATAAACATCAGATCTAATCACCCAGCAGAACACAATGAAAAGGATGAGTTGCATCCATTTCCCATTGTGTCAACATTCGGCCATTAGTATGTTGATTGATGTCAACATGGCGTCCTCTAGGCTGAACCATGTCCCCCGTCACATGACCACCGCTCCCCGTCACCACGGTTACACAGACCCCGCGCTGCCCGGGGTCCGGCCCCTTGTCTCTCACTAGAGATTATCGGCTTTAAGAAATGGCTATGTAAACAATTTTATTAACTCAAGCGATTATGACGGACTAGAAATCTTAATTACTTGGGGTGAAGTATGCCTGGTCCTTGAATATAACGGGAGCAATTGTTGCACAATGAAAACTGTTTTTATTTAGATGCTTTTAATAGTCGTTATTCAAAAAGGCGATGGATGTATATCTATATATATATATATATATATATATATATATATATATATATATATTTTTTTTTTACCATTCAGGAAATTGTAACACATTTTTATCCAATAGATTTTCATTTTGATTTCCCTCTATGTAATTCTTCTTCTATTCTTATTATGTGTGCAGTGATGCTTCGACAATAAGATTTATATGTTTTTATCATTTCATTGTATAGTTTAATATTTTATTACCTTGACTGCAATGAGGATGAGAGTAAGTGGGATGCTTGGATCATCACCTGGTGTGTTCATAACCCTTCGCTCCAGAGGTGTCAGTTAGGGCTGGGAAGGAAGTTGAAGCTACAGAATGTGAGCTGATTTAAATAGCCTGCAGAGGAAGGGCTGGTCTTCAACAACACAATTCTCTTTTGTTCGGGATTCCTTTTGGCCTTCCTGGACAGGGATTAGACCCAGTTCTGAACTAAAATGGCTCTATAAACCAGATTTAATTAGCATCTGCTTTCATGGAGGTGGTTTGAAATAATCGTAGATATATAGAGATCTTAATTTAGTAACCACACACATTTACAAGATGCATTTTCAGAGAGGCAGGCTTAACTTTAACAGATTGGAAATATTTCCTTTAAATGGAGACCTGAGACCTGGATTTGTATTTTTCTGCCTCCATTGTCTTCACAGCCTTTCCTCTTACATGTTTATTTTCAAGCCGCATGCGTTTGTTACTTAAGTTACGGCACCTTGTAAAATGTTGCCTATTTACCGGAGGGAGGTTATTCATGTGTCGCAATTGGTCTGTCTGTTTCCTCTCCATATCCAGACAAAATAACCTTCATTTTGTGTTTCTCCTTGAGGTGCTTTAGCTCCCGATGATCCGTTTAACCCCAGGGCCAGCGTCTCCCTGCGCCGCCGCCTGCAGTCACACACGTCCTGCCGGCTGCAGCGTGTCAACAGCAGTTTGCTCCGTGGCCCAGGCCAGCCGCTAGGTTGCTAGCTTCAAGGAAAAACATGGACGTGTTATTTAACGAAATGACAGAGGGATGCAGGCAGCGTTGAATCAAAATGAATTTACTGCCGGTTAACCAGACCATCTGAAAAGCCATACTGTTGATATCTGCATATGGCAATATGGATATGGATAATGACTGGGTTTCTGCTTTCTATGAGGTTGTGCCAGTAACTGAATTAGTATGTTTTTATATTTTTAGAAACCGTTGTAATATATGTTTTGCTCTCTTTTGGCAGTTTCTCGTTTTCTCCATTACCTAGCTTGAACTTCGAAGGGCATTTGTGACATTATGTGCAATTTTATTGCTCTGAATAATTAAAATTCCTCCTAAGTTCAGTTGGTGTGGTGGAGAGAGACGCGTTGACAGTGATGAATAACTATTCTAGATTAAGACTGCGTTTTAATTTAGTCCCTGTATAGGAAGCAGCCCTCTGTCATGACCTGCGGAGAATTCAAGCATATCAAAAACAAATGAGGATTTTTGCAAGCGGAGTTCATAAAGGCCACTGTTTTGATATCGGGCCACGTTTGTGTTCAATTCCTTCCAGAAAGACTTTCTGTTGACCTTTTTGTGTTTTATATGATTTCAAAAAAGGAAAGTTGGCCTAACGTGTGACGCACACAAACAACATATTTATAGGTGTGCAATATTTATTGATTTTGAAAGCAGCGGCCGTAGGCCTCTTTGCTTTGTTTCAGTTTTAGCCTAATCTTTTCACCAAACGAGGACTGAAACTATGATATAACAGCAGAATAGCTTGCACTAGAAAATGTTTAATGACGCAATTATCTCTGTTGATCCGCCATCAAGCTACGCATGCAAGACATGCTGCCCCGAGACAACTTTTCCTCATTTGTCAGCCACACTGTGTTGTTCTGTTGTCTTTGGAGCTGAAGTCTCATTATGTTCTGCATCGTGTCGCGGCCTGGCTGCTGACACGGGGTCACTGCTGCAGCCCTCAGACCTCGCAGCCTGCCTTGAGTCTGCTGAGGGTCACTGCTGCATCCCTCAGACCTCGCAGCCTGCCTTGAGTCTGCTGAGGGTCACTGCTGCATCCCTCAGACCTCGCAGCCTGCCTTGAGTCTGCTGAGGGTCACTGCTGCATCCCTCAGACCTCGCAGCCTGCCTTGAGTCTGCTGAGGGTCACTGCTGCATCCCTCAGACCTCGCAGCCTGCCTTGAGTCTGCTGAGGGTCACTGCTGCATCCCTCAGACCTCGCAGCCTGCCTTGAGTCTGCTGCCCATCCAGGGTTGTGTGTTTGTGTCTGTCCGACACGCGTGTGAACGTCCTCGTACCGGCGCCTTGCTATGCATGTTGTCTATGAGCTTTTCAAAAGTGTTGATAAATTGGACAAAAGAAATCCCACAGGCGGTCTCGGTTCAAAGTGATGCTGAGCTGATGTTCAAGTTTTGCTTTTTTTCTACCCGACATCATGAAACGTTCAGGAAACACTACTAAGTGCCTGGCGTTGTGTAGATCTGCAGACCCTTCTTAACAATTCTTTGTGAGGATTGTCCGACCACCAGCAGTTACCTTCGCAGTTAGTTTGATGCTCATTCACTTCAACCCTATTTCTTCCATTGTAAAGCAATAACCAAGAGAATAATGACCAAGTGACGCACCTTCTCCCCTGACCTTTTACAACCCAATGCAGCCAAACGGTTCCGTCTTCGGATGTCTGCTGGTGTTTTACGAAGGTTCTGTTGAGAGGCAGCGGGCCACGGGCCGTGGTCGGCATCACAGCTCCGGCCTGCATTACAGTTTGTCACTGCGTGAGCGAGTGAATACTGCGGTCTGTTTGTCGTAACAAATCGCTGCCGCCGCTGTTGCGAATTTGTGTCCCAGTTAATTTCTGTTGGAACTCTCTAATGCTGGAGTTGTGCTGAGTGGGATAGTTTTGGAGGAAGAACGAGGGTTCTACGGCCGGGCCGATCGATCCTGTTGACACACTACCCTTCGGGTAATGCAAATGTTTCTTTTCCTCAACACAAACAGCCGAGCCCTCCTGGTAGTCCAACCCCAATTAACTAGAGCTCTGAACACCGTGGCCTTTTGCTTTTGACATTTTCATATTTCAGAAAGGAGTCCTGTTTTGTTTTTCCTCCTCAACAAAGACAGCTTTCATGTTTAATAAACAGCGGAAGTGTTCTGCAAAACGAGGAGTCAACAACTGAATTTGATGCACCCCCACCCCCACCCCCACCCCCACCCCCACCCCCACCCCTCCCCACCCACCCGTACCCCAGCGGCGTGCAGCAGTCTGGGTAATGGAACGTCGGTAATGGAACGTCGGTAATGGAACGTCAGTGTCAGACGGTGTTGGATCAGCGTGGGGTGATTACACCGGGGCGCCGGTGTTATTGTCACCGTAACACTGCGGTTCAACCTCTCCTGGCACACGCCTGTTTACCCCCCACCACACTCTCTCTCTCTCTCTCTCTCTCTCTCTCTCTCTCTCTCTCTCTCTCTCTCTCTCTCTCTCTCTCTCTCTCTCTCTCTCTCTCTCTCTCTCTCTCTCTCTCTCTCTCTCTCTCTCTCTCTCTCTCTCTCTCTCTCTCTCTCTCTCTCTCTCTCTCTCTCTCTCTCTCTCTCTCTCTCTCCCTCCCTCCCCCCCCCCCCCAGGGGCTTTCAGGACTCATCTGGCCCCGTGGTAAACAACACCCCGCAGACGGTAGTGGGATGCCGGCGGCCATCTTGTCTTATCACGCCACGTATCTGTGTTTTCAGAATGTAGAACGTCTCCGGGCCACAGACGTCCGTGTGCATGCAGGCCGCGGTTCTGCACGGTGAAGTATTCATTGGCGTGCCAATTAATCAGCAACAACAAATGGCGCTGAGTGACATTACCAATGGCATGTGATTATTATGGGATGTAACTGCTGAGTGCGGGAGACATTATCGGCAGCATGGCCAGGTGGAGGAGCAGACCCCCCGATAGGACATTCTAATAATACGTCCAGAAATGGACTCTTGATAAATGCAGCCTCCATGGGGGAGGGGGGCTACATGGTACTCCATCCACTGCATTGCAATACAGGGCTAATCTCATATTGCGCTATTGATTTTTAAAGGGACATATGGCATAGCTCTAGGTACTAACAAGATTGTCCTGTCGACATTAGTGTAACCGATAAATGATAGGACCAGGATCAATCGGAGGGCCCGGCGCCGTGCATTTAGCTTACAGAACACGGCCCACCGCTCTGCCGTGGACCCTGGTGCTGTTGGGTTTCCAGGTCCAGAATCAGAGGCTTTCAGTGGCCAAAGGGGGATGACCTTTGGTACCAAGGTAGGCCCAATTAGAGTCTGCATTACTATGCAGGTGTGGGTCGGTGTTTTGGCTCTCTGTTTTAATGTCAGTGTGCTGGGGGGAGCAGCCCGGTGAGGCCCGCGGGTGTGTTGGGCTCCCGTCCTGCTGGGTGTGTTGGGCCGCTGCTGGGTGTGTTGGGCTCCCGTCCTGCTGGGTGTGTTGGGCTCCCGTCCTGCTGGGTGTGTTGGGCCGCTGCTGGGTGTGTTGGGCCCCTGCTGGGTGTGTTGGGCCGCTGCTGGGTGTGTTGGGCCCCTGCTGGGTGTGTTGGGCCGCTGCTGGGTGTGTTGGGCTCCCGTCCTGCTGGGTGTGTTGGGCCCCTGCTGGGTGTGTTGGGCTCCCGTCCTGCTGGGTGTGTTGGGCTCCCGTCCTGCTGGGTGTGTCGGGCCCCTGCTGGGTGTGTTGGGTCTCTGCTGGGTGTGTTGGGCCCCTGCTGGGTGTGTTGGGCTCCCGTCCTGCTGGGTGTGTTGGGCTCCCGTCCTGCTGGGTGTGTTGGGCCCCTGCTGGGTGTGTTGGGTCTCTGCTGGGTGTGTTGGGCTCCTGCTGGGTGTGTTGGGCTCCTGCTTGGTGTGTTGGGCCCCTGCTGGGTGTGTTGGGTCTCTGCTGGGTGTGTTGGGCTCCTGCTGGGTGTGTTGGGCCCCTTCTGGGTGTGTTGGGCCCCTGCTGGGTGTGTTGGGCCCCTGCTGGGTGTGTTGGGTCTCTGCTGGGTGTGATGGGCCCCTGCTGGGTGTGTTGGGCCCCTGCTGGGTGTGTTGGGCCTCTGCTGGGTGTGCTGGGCCCCTGCTGGGTGTGTTGGGCCCCTGCTGGGTGTGTTGGGTCTCTGCTGGGTGTGTTGGGCCTCTGCTGGGTGTGTTGGGCCTCTGCTGGGTGTGTTGGGCCCCTGCTGGGTGTGTTGGGCCTCTGCTGGGTGTGCTGGGCCCCTGCTGGGTGTGCTGGGCCCCTGCTGGGTGTGTTGGGCCTCTGCTGGGTGTGTTGGGCCCCTGCTGGGTGTGCTGGGCCCCTGCTGGGTGTGCTGGGCCCCTGCTGGGTGTGTTGGGTCTCTGCTGGGTGTGTTGGGCCCCTGCTGGGTGTGCTGGGCCCCTGCTGGGTGTGCTGGGCCCCTGCTGGGTGTGTTGGGCTCCCGTCCTGCTGGGTGTGCTGGGCCCCTGCTGGGTGTGCTGGGCTCCTGCTTGGTGTGTTGGGCCCCTGCTGGGTGTGCTGGGCCCCTGCTGGGGGTGTTGGGCCCCTGCTGGGTGTGTGTCTTCAGCCGCTCTCCTCCAGGGGAGGAAGTGACACGTCTTCCGTCGGCCATTTCCTTGTTCTTTCATGTGCCTGGCGTTCAGCTCTGAGAATACGCAGTGGAAACAAGAAGGCCCTCCGGGACTTCGCTCAGGCGCCACATCTTCTGAAATACTTAAATGCTGCGTTGATGATCGTAGTCTTGGTGGTGTCCTTGAACATCTCGAGCAGGTTGTGGTGAACCATAACATACACATCAACGTAATGGATGCATTGTTCAACGAAAGTGATGATCCATTTTCAGAAGATAGTCAGTTTTTATGACAACCTTGGCTCTAACTGGACTATGATGGTTTTCTTTAGGTTGTATTCAATACTATTATAGGCTTGTTGTGAGTCTGGTGAGATTCAGTTTTCTTTTTGCTTGGCACCCAACCTAAAGGTGTCATATGAACGCTGTGGTCAAATAGCTTCTGTTCTGGACAGTGGGAGACTGATTCATATGGATGAGGTGTCTTCAATGTTGAGGTTTTCTGTTCTGTAAAGCTGCTCATTCGGAGGCCTGGCTAGATGGCTGTGATTGAAATAATAACAAAATTGGCTTATTTGGGGGATTTTGTATCTCGTATATAATACAAAATTGTTAGGCATAATGGTAAAATGGTACTTTCGGAGTTTGCTTGTGTGTGGTGCAATTATGTATGTATAGCGTTGGAATTGACCCGGAACATTTGAGTACAAAGCGTATCAGCGGGATTGTTTTTGTGGTTAGCGCTCTGCAGCCCACAGAGCACGCTGGCGAGGGAGCGTTCAGCGCCTCGTATTTAGAGAAGGTCAACGACGCCACTGAGGAGTCCTTTAAGGTGCGTTGTGTCCCGCGATAAGAGCTGTATTCCTTTCATTGTAGGCATATGATAATTTATGTTAAAGATCATGTCAATCCAAGGTCATCTAAAATGCTAATTAGGGCATCAATTTTGTGCGACAGTTGTATATTTGGTATTGAAACAACAAGTACGTAATGAAGTCATATAGGCCAAAGCTGTGCCGTTTCCATCTAAATGGTAATTTAGTAAAATAATACACTATAAATGAATGCCCGGATCAATATAACTAGTTGTTTGCTTTTTATAGACTTTTCCATTTTGTGACGACGACAAAGCGTTTGGTAACTTTCAAGTGGAGGCTGAACGCTGCGGTTGTGTTCCGTAATGAACGGAGAACAGGCGACTGTGTTCCGTAATGCATTGGTTCCCAAACGGTGTGCGTGTAGGTGCCGTGAGGCAAGTCCAGGTGTGCCGTGGGATTTTGTGACAACCATACATTATTATTGCAATATATAACTACACCAAATAATTATTTTTTTAATTTAGTTTATCAGTACTTTGTATGGACTCGTCGTCTCAATTTTCATCGTCATCGCGATGTGAGCGTTCACGATAAACACATTGAAAAAGCTGGTCTGTAATGCGATAAGTTCGCCACGCACACTCGGGCCATCCTTATCCTTAAATATTGTGGTTTGCAGTAACCCGACCCACCCTGTCTATTTAGGACCCACCCAAATATTTATTTTTCCCTTTTAGTCCGACCGACTTACCGGTTGTAAACTTGCGTTAAGACCGTCCGTTGTTTTGTTTTTAACTCTTCAAATAACTAATGCAACTACAATATAACCCTATTAATTATATTTTAGAAAGTATCGCAAATATAAATTGCCTACATACACACGTAGGCTACGTTCTTTCTTTTATATTCGCTTCATTTCATCAGTGGTTCGCGCTTGTCTGTTATGATGGCTGCAGCTGCAGTAAAGAAAATGTTCGCAGTCACTGTTCAAAGTTATAGAAGGCTACACTGCAGTTATAACTTTGGGTTCAGGCACAGTGGCAATAGGTCCTACATGAAAAAATGCATTGAAATATCTCGACACTGCTATAAAGTAACGTATGTGATACGAAGTAACTGATGTGAAGGAGACCACTAAACTTTTACGGGATGGAAATGCAGTCAGTGACGTCACGATATGCAAATTTGTTTAAATTCATACCAAAGTATTCACCATTACCAACATTTTACTCTTTTCTTATTTATTATCGCAAGTCATATCGTCATCGCAATATTGAACAGTGTGATCGCACATCGCACATTTTGCTGATATCGTGCAGGCCTAGACTCAATTCATAATACTGTAGCGACCCTGGGACGTTTGGGTGGTTTTATTGCATTGATGTGTTTTGTTGTCCGTTGTGCCAGTTCTGGGCACATGTACAGTGATGTGCTGCTTCGATCAGTGTGGGGGGGGCTTGTGCGTTGAAGGGACCGGGGGGTGACGGGGGGGCGTTGCCCGGGTTACCGTGTGGTGTTTTTCTGGGTTTTGATGCCGTTGGTTAAGTGTTTTTTGAGTGACCTGGTTGTAGAATAAAGTGTGTACAAGAATTAATGACTAGACATCCTTATGTCACCGGCGAGGTCATTACAATACAGAGGCAAACTGAAAACATTTATTTAATTCTTGCCTCGTTTTTAATGTTGTGACCTCTCTGGTTTAAATGGGTGTGTTGCTGCTTTGATGAAGCCTAATTTGATAAAGTTTCAAATACATTTTTGAAATATTTTGTTAAATATAAATAAATAAAATATAAATATAATACATATTTAATGAGTAATATCAGTCTTTTTCACCTTTGATTTGGCATTAGTAAATAACAATGCACATTTACAGATATTTTACATGATATGAGTGATAACACGTGTTAAAAAGGCTATTTTGCACAATAGGTGTGCCTTGAGATTTTTACTTGTCCTTTGGTGTGCCTTGGGCAAAAAAAGTTTGGGAACCACTGCCGTAATGAACGGAGAACAG
This sequence comes from Urophycis tenuis, assembly GCA_036785325.1. Taxonomy (NCBI): domain Eukaryota; kingdom Metazoa; phylum Chordata; class Actinopteri; order Gadiformes; family Phycidae; genus Urophycis; species Urophycis tenuis. The sequence continues at coordinate 3,203,898 of JAXIVH010000008.1, forward strand.
GCGGTTGTGTTCCGTAATGAACGGAGAACCGGCCGCAGAAGTCGTGGCCGCGTCCCTCCTCGGCATCTCCGCTGGTACTGCGAGCCGAGCCTTGAAGTATTGATTAGGAGGAACATCACAGAGCAGCTACAGTAAAGCTACCGAGCGGCCCGCAGGGCTGGAAGTGGCTCGCAGTCCCAGTTTAGTGCGAGTATTTATGGTTGGCTCGGAGTCGTTTGAGCCAATGAGCTGCGGGATTGCGTTCCATCAGCGGCGGGCAGATGGATACACCCCGTTTTACTCCCCCTGATCCGATTGGGTTTGACATATGTTAATGATGGTACATTCTGTAGCCGTTTCGGGAATTGACAATCGGGACAGGCGAAATGTATTATCATAGAATATCCATATATTTTATGCATGGATGGATGAGCTTTATTGAGGAATAGAGTAGTCTCCGTTCCACGCCTTAACCAGAGTTTAAAATACACCATGCCAATCCTCACAATTCATAAGAAATACCTTAATGTCTCAAATCGGTATAATGTGAATTTTTTCACCCAGAGGCAACCAAATGCATTTCTGAATCAATGACGGGGACAATTCAGATTAGAGCTTGTGAATCTTCTTGGTCATTTACAGTGAGGTTGAACAGTCGTATTGCCACACATTGGGAATCATACTTCTTTATTTTCCTGCAGTATTGGGCAATGTATTATTTGCTGTGAAGATCAATTGTTTTCAGGCTGGGTTTATATTTCATGGAACACACAGCTTGTGTTGGTCAGGTAATTACCGCACTGTTACTGCTACTACTTTGTGTCTTTTGTTTCTAAAGGTCCTTGCCATTGGTTGTATTTATGCTTTATTCACAGCATCTCCATGAGCATCATTGCACAATAAACACAGAGATTGAGTGACAGACATGTTCTGTCACCTGCATGGTAGGCAGCCATAATGATGCACTGGGTGGGCGGGACAATTTGGCAGTGGAACAAAAAAACTAAACTCATGTCTGCTTTGTTGTCAAAAAGCATATATTCTCATCCGCCACATATGCTAACTGTAATTCATTTACGGTAGCCTCAATTGATTAAAAAGCTGTGAGCCACAACGCTAATGCTAACCACATTGCTAATGCTAACCACATTGCTTATGCTAATACTAGATATGAGGTGTGATGTGTACTGCTTTGTCTGAGGGAAGAAATGGACTTTAACTGACACTCCAGTCCAGTCGGCATTACAAAGTTGCTGTTGCATTTCTGTGACATTATTGCCATTTGTTCAAGTGTTCTCCGTAACTGTAAACACTAATTGTTGCCACATCTCAGGTGTAAACATAAAGACGAGGCCAGCCCCCCGCCGCCGCCATCACAACGCTGCATGCTAATCACAGACGCCAACCACGTCCTGGTTTCCTCCCAGCAACGTATTTTCGGATTAGCTTGTCAGAAACGCGGCTCCTTGTGAACACGTGAACCCTTGTGAACACGTGAACCCTCGTGAACACCTGAACTGTCATGGTCACCTGAACCCTCGTGAACACATGAACCCTCGTGAACACCTGAACCCTCGTGAACACCTGAACCCTCGTGAACATCTGAACCCTCGTGAACACATGAACCCTCGTGAACACCTGAACCCTCGTGAACACATGAACGTGACGTGGAGGTGGAACGGCGGGCAGCGCTCGGCGAGGCTCCGTGTCGCCACACTCCTGACTCTGATTAGCGGACGCGTGCAGCACTGTGAATCACGCTATGCAACGCTGCTAAGGATGTGGGCCTATGGAGCAGCCGCTCTGTTGTCCCATGTTTGGTCTTTTCTGTGAGACGTAAGTGCTTTGGTGTTATTCTGATCGAGGAACATTTACATGAAGGATTTCTGTTAATGATTTATGAGAGCGCAAATTGTTTCAACACTTGACAGAACCTCATTTTACTGTAATGTGGCTGAATCTCTGGCCCCAAAGCGGCTGAAGCCCTCACTGCTGAAACTGCTTATTTGCTTTTAGCTGTGTATGCCTAAACATCTCTGCTGGGGATTAGAGTTTGATTTATTTATTTCTTTATTCTCAGGTTCATGTTTGAGCCCTCAGGCACTTCTACCTCCTACCTCATCTTTGGCTGATCTTGGCAGTTTTTCTGTACCCCGGTTTGATGATAGATGGATAGATAGATACTTTATTAATCCCCCATAGGGACATTTTTGGCATCCAGTAGCATTTACATATATACACACACATATATCACACACGTAGAAGGAGCATAGAACAGGTACATTAAATGAAATAAAAATAAAATAAAGTTAAATTAAAACTAAGGATTAAGGAGTGCGGTGTTGAGAGAATTAAAACAAAAGTAAATGGTAAACAGTACAATGACAGTATTGTCTGTTAATATGATTAAATATTAATATAATATAAAGTATACATATATATACGGTGAGAGTATGAGCATGACAAGTAGGAACATTTAAGGACAAATAAATAAACTACACTGAATGAAATGAAGTAGACTAGATGCCAGCAGGGTTTATGACCACAGTCAAGATGGGGGGGAGACTTATACTAAGAAGTTCAAATGTCACTCTTCCCTTTTTGTGATCTGTTGAACGGTTGGGTGGCCATGGGAACAAAGGACCTCCGCAGCCTGTCCATTTTGCATTGCATTGACAGTAGTCTGTTGCTGAAAATGCTCTTTTGTTTGTAGAATATCTTGTGAAGTGGGTGGCATTCATTGTCCAGAATGGCCAGCAACCTGTCCAGTGTCCTCTTCTCTGTCATTGAGGTAAAGCACTCCAACCAATGACGGAGCCCGCTGTCCTCAGCAGCCTTCAGTCAGCCTCCAGTCGCCCAGAGTCTCTCTTCTTGGAGCTGCCTCCCCAGCACACAACAGCATAGGAGAGGACTCTGGCAACGACAGACTGATAGAACATCCGGAGGAGTTTGCTGCACACATTGAATGACCGCAGCCTCCTTACGAAATAAAGCCGTCTCTGTCCTTTCCTGTAGAGTGCATCTGTGTTGACCAGTCCAGTTCTGTCCTGGTGTATTCCCAGGTATTTGTATGTGGGGACTACCTCCACATTGTCCACTTCGATAGAGACTGGCTGCAAAGGTAGCTGCCTTAGACCTCCTGAAGCCCACCACCATATCCTTGGTCTTGGAGGTGTTCAGTTGTAGGTGGTTGATTCTGCACCATTGCACAAAATCATCCACCAGGTTCCTGTTCTCCACCTCCTGCTCATCCCTAATACACCCCACAATCGCAGTGTTGTCTGAGAACTTTTGCATGTGGCCTGACTCAGTGTGGTACCTGAAGTCAGAGGTGTTCAGGGTGAACTGGACCGGTGAGAGCACAGGGCCCTGTGCTGCCTACCAGTGTCTCAGAGAGACGGTCCTTCAGCCTGACGGACTGTGGTCTCCCCGTCAGACAGTCCGTTATCCAGGGTGCCAGGTGGGCGTCAACCCTCATCTGCAGAAGCTTGTTTCTTAACCCGATGGGTGGGACGTCTGACTGTAGAGCTCTGGCACATTTCAACCACCGCCTCTTTTCTGGGAAACACGCGCACACACATTAGCGCACACGCAGAACACGCCAGAAGGGTTGATGCCTGGAGTGGTGCTGAAGTTGTGGCCAACTCTGAGACGCGTACGAATGCAGTCGGCTGACCAGGAAGTTTTGTTTGTGCAGCCATGTGTGAGGAGGGCTCACAGGCCCAGGCTGGGCTGCCCCCTTTGGTTTGAGGTTATTAGAGTACAAGCTGCCATCTTGGAGGTTTGCATCTAAGCTGTTCTTTAATGCACACTGCATTTGAACATGCAGAAGCACACGCAAAGAGGGCTTGAATCACAATAATAATAGATAGATAGTTGGAATAGAAAAAGATTAAAAGCAGCTGATTAATCCATTTCTTTAGCGTTCACCCATCATAGCATTACATTACAATGTTATAATATCATACCATTACATTACAATGTTACAATATCATACCATGACATTACAATGTTACAATATCATACCATGACATTACAATGTTACAATGTCATACCATGACATTACAATGTCACAATATCATACCATGACATTACAATGTCACAATATCATACCATGACATTACAATGTCACGATATAACATTACATCACAGTGTTACAATATCATAACATTACATCACAGTGTTACAATATCATAACATTGCATCACAGTGTTACAATATCATAACATTACATCACAGTGTTACAATATCATAACATTACATCACAGTGTTACAATATCATAACATTACATCACAGTGTTACAATATCATAACATTACATCACAGTGTTACAATATCATAACATTACATCACAGTGTTACAATATCATAACATTACATCACAGTGTTACAATATCATAACATTACATCACAGTGTTACAATATCATAACAATACATCACAGTGTTACAATATCATAACATTACATCACAGTGTTACACTATCATAACATTACATCACAGTGTTACAATATCATAACATTACATCACAGTGTTACACTATCATAACATTACATCACAGTGTTACAATATCATAACATTACATCACAGTGTTACACTATCATAACATTACATCACAGTGTTACAATATCATAACATTTCAGTCATTGTGTGTGGCAGTGTAGAATGTGGTCAGCCTCAGCTGACCAAAGGGGACTGGGACCATTACAGCACATTGTCAAACAGCGTACTCCTTCAGTGGTTTGTCATTAGTTTTGCTTCTGTTGTTTTTGCTTTTTGTCTTTTATCCACAAACCTTACTGAGTGACTGTCCCTTCTCCGTGCCAATACTCTGAACAAAATCATTCTGATCCTGCTGCATCTGCACTGATAACGGCTGTGTTCAGCCTGTTCACTCTGCTCACCCAGTTCACTCTGCTCACTCTGCTCACTCTTCACTCTGCTCACTCTCTTCACTCTGCTCACTCTCTTCACTCTGCTGACTCTCTTCACTCTGTTCAGTCTGCTCACTCTGCTCACTGTCTTCACTCTGTTCTCTGTTCACTCTTCAGCCTCCTCACTCTGCTCACTCTGCTCACTCCGTCCAGCCGTGTTGTGCTGGTGTTCTGATGGTGCTCTCCATCCACACAGGATCATTAGCATAACGCCAGTGGATGGAGACGAGGAGTCATGGTGCTCCAGCTGCTTCCAGATCTTTTAGTCTTTTTGTGTTTTGGTTGACATTTGGTTTTATTTTTACGAGGCGGTATCAGAGGCAGCCTCAGAGGACAGCAGCCTCCGTGGCGTAGAGGCTAAACATA
>JAXIVH010000008.1:3214173-3279173 GCA_036785325.1 Urophycis tenuis
ACATACATAGTAGTCATCATTGAGATGAACAGTGCAATTGGTAACTTGGAGTCTTACTGAGGTGTAGATATAAAAAAAAATATATATATATATATATATATATAAAAAAATAAATAATATACTACACTACTATACTATACTCCTGACCAACATGAGACTCAGGGCCTCATTTACTAACAGAATTGCGTCCATTTCTAGTGTAATTTTCGGGTAAAATAGGCGCAAAAACATGGAACCGTATTTACTAACGTGGCGCAACGGGGTAAATGCGCAAATAGCCTGCCTCTGAAGAGGCGATAGGCAAGTTGCGCATCCAGCCTCATTTATATGCATAAATGGGAGTGTATCAGGGGAAGTGGGAGTGAATCGCAAAGAGCTGGGAGGTAACGCGTTAAGTGCGCCTTATTATGTATTGCGTGGTATTTACTAAGATTGCCTGAGAAGTGCGCGACTCGAATTGGAGCGCAAATATACGCCTCATAAAAGCAGGTGTAAACCAGGAAGCGGGTTTTGCTTGAGCCTGTAAACAAGGACATGGCAGCTGTTGTAAGAGCAAGAAGAAGACACCGACAAAGGCACCGCGCCGATCAGCGACCAGGAAGTGGTCGCTGATCGGCTGATCGGCGGGGAACTTTTGTTTTCGTTTTCTTGGATCGTCCATGGTTACGCAAACACGCAGACCCATTCTTCCTTCTTTTAACGGTGGGCTAATCACACTAGGGCGGAGTATGGCGCTGATTGCCTGATGAAGTACGGGTTTGATAAATACAACGTAAAGTGCGGTGACGAATGCTGCGCAAATAACGGCTCGGCGCTGGCGCAGATTACGCTGCGGTCGCAAATGTTAGTGAATGAGGCCCTCAGAGTGTAAGCGCCCCCAGCCCCGCCCCCAGCCCCGCCCCCAGACTACATCATTGGCGCTGTGGTTTCTGTAGACAACCTCGGCGAGCAGCGGCCAATCACAGCAGCTGCTGCCCTAACGGGCGCTGATTGACGGCCGGCGTCACAGGGCCGTAAAGGGCCTGCTGCTGTGGCCACCTCACCGATGGCAACGGTCGTTAGTTCCCATTAGGTCATTAGTTCCCATTAGGTCGTTACGTCTAACAATGTCGGCCGGCTGGAAACACGGGGGGGGGGGGGGGGGGGCAACCAGGGGGTCTCCACCGCGGCGCTAACGAGCTCAGCGCGGCCGTTGTTGCGCTGAGGTTCTAGAAGTACGGGGGGGTCACGTGCTGAAGGTCAACATAGCCTCTCTGTGGAGTTCACCCTTGAATGACCCACGCCCCCCCCTGTTGTTGCTCATTACTCAGTGTAATTACACACACTTCAGACACACAACATTACACACACTTCAGACTCTACAACTCCTTCCAGCATCAAAGGGATGAAGAAGACTTGTTGACGTTTGTGCCGTCAGACAGCACGGTCCGCACGACCCGGCTGTGGACCCGGCTGGACTTTTTCTTTATTTAAACCTGGAACTGTCCGCTGAGCGGTACCGTGATTAAAACCAACAGCGTACGGCCGGCCGCTGGGGAAACGGAGCGCAAAATAAACCCTAATGGACCGTAATGTAGAACTGAAGGTCTGGGCTGCATGCCTCCTCCACACGCACTCTGCCCTGCACGGGCCTCCTGCTCCACCTCCCTCCACCTCCCTCCACCTCCCGCTCCACCTCCCTCCACCTCCCTCCACCTCCCGCTCCACCTCCCTCCACCTCCCTCCACCTCCTGCTCCACCTCCCTCCACCTCCCTCCACCTCCCGCTCCACCTCCCTCCACCTCCCTCCACCTCCCTCCACCTCCTGCTCCACCTCCCTCCACCTCCCGCTCCACCTCCCTCCAACTCCCTCCACCTCCCTCCACCTCCTGCTCCACCTCCCTCCACCTCCCGCTCCACCTCCCTCCACCTCCCTCCACCTCCTGCTCCACCTCCCTCCACCTCCCTCCACCTCCCGCTCCACCTCCCGCTCCACCTCCCTCCACCTCCCTCCAACTCCCTCCACCTCCCTCCACCTCCTGCTCCACCTCCCTCCACCTCCCGCTCCACCTCCCTCCAACTCCCTCCACCTCCCTCCACCTCCCGCTCCACCTCCCTCCACCTCCTGCTCCACCTCCCGCTCCACCTCCCGCTCCACCTCCCTCCATCTCCCGCTCCACATCACTCCACCTCCCGCTCCACCTCCCGCTCCATGTCCCGTCCACACTCCTCCACCTCCTGCTCCACCTCCTCCTGATCCAGTTCTCAGTAGTGGGAACACACAAGTTCACACACTCGGTCGGGGCCGAGCGGTCGGGCCGAGCGGTCGGGGCGTCCCCACCTGGTGGATTGGGTCGTGAGCTCACGTTGAGACCAGAGTACGATGTCGCCAGGGGGCCTGCGTCTCCGTGTAGTACAGCCACTCTGTCCTGGCGTCCATCGGAATATCTGCTTTAACATCCACTGACCTCTGACCTCTGCCCCCCCACAGTGACCCTGGACGGCCAGCCTTACCATGGTGGACTAGGAGATGAGCAGCACAACGCTGCCGGGAGGGAGAGGAGGGCGACCGGTGACGCCTACTGGGCCTATTCTGGTGAGTCAGCCCCTGCTGCTGGAGCTGTGAGACCCTCCTCATGTCAGCTCGCTCACTTCTGTTTCCTGTCGCCTACATTCCCCTCCACTTGTTTACTGTTCCATTATACCAGCTCTTTACTGCCACAAGGTTGGAGAAAAATGCCTTTTGTAGTGCTTTTAAACTCTTTTATGTGCACACTGGTGCGTGCGTGCGTGCGTGCGTGTGTGCGTGTGTGTGTGTGTGCGTGTGTGTGTGTTTGTGTGTGTGTGTGCGTGTGTGCGGGGGGAGTGTGTCAAATATTCAGGCCATTTCATGTGTGTTTGTGGTTGTCAGTATATATTGTAAAAATACGTAAATGCATTTAAGTGGGCTACTTTCTCATCAACTCGACATAAATGAATGGCTCGTCCATGGCAAATTTAGCATTGGCTCACTCTCAAATAAACATGAAACCATTTTGAAGGTTGCTACATTTCATCTAAATAATTGATTAAACCTTGCGTTTAGGCGGCCTGTTTCCCAGAGCAGCGCTGGGTTATCACTGAAGACATGCATGACCTTGTTAGCGTCTCCCTCCTCTCACTCTGCGTCCCGCTTCCCCTCATTGTTTGTCACAAACACAATCCCCTTCTAAAGGTTCTGTGGCCCGGGCCCGGAGTGCAGGGCTCTGGGGCTCAGCCTGTTTCAGGGGCACTTCAATAATGAGTACAGTATGCTCAACATTACCATTGTTTTGTCTTCACTGTTGTGGCGTTATCACTTGAAGTAAAACTCCCCAAGTACTATTCTTTAATATAAAGCTAGGGTCGGCAATTCTTTTGTCTTATTTGTTGAAATTTTCAATGGATCAAATGCTCTGACAAATCATTTCACCGGGACCCGAATGTGATGATTGGATGGCCCCCTGTCTGCCACCAGAACCTTCCCTGACGGGTCATGTTCCGGTGGCTTCCACAACAGTCTTCTACCTTCAGGCCTTCTCTCAACTGCGTCGCCATTTTGTGTGAGACGAAGACGACTGGCCTCTAAACAAACTAATTTACATTTCTCAACCGATTTCAATTAGTTGTTTTTAATTTAAGGGTTCATGGGCTATGTGGAGCAAAAAAAGTGTGTATATATATACTCTTTTGATCCTGTGAGGGAAATATATATATACAGTATATCAAGGCTAGGCTGGCTTGATGCTAACACTAGCCAGCTAGAATGTATTTTGAGGAAGTGGTTTGGCTTTGGCCTGAAAGATTTTTTTTTCTGTTGGATGTTTTATTCTAGTTTACTCTGATTGGTTTCTCCAAATTGCCTACCCAAGCTTCAATTACATTAATAGGATAACCACATAATGTAGACTTCAATTTTCAATCAGAAAATATATTAGTCTTGAGATCATCATGGACATCTTATTAGACGTTGGCTAATCACTGCAGAAATAACAATTAATCACATTGTCCTTAAAATCAACATTTTATTGGGGAATATAATTTGTATTCACGCAGGACCATTATGGTCAGAGTGTTCGTATGACAAACTACTTTTGGAGCATTGTTTTCAGACATCGCTCATCAAATTTGAAACTAAATGAAAAGCCGTAAAGTGAAGCTTTACGTGGGCTTACACGTCACGAGCCAACATGTCATGCATGGGTCTCCATTTTGAACACAACATTTCCAACACCAGTTGTTTTCCAAGGATTTTCCACATTACGGTGTCAAAACCCAGATGCTGAATGGCGAAGCAACGGCACTCTGAATATATCTGACCATAAAACAAGGCGTTGGCGTTGAGCCATGATAAACAGAACCAGAACATTGATTCCATACTGTAGGACCAGGCGCCTGCTTGTAGTCTGGTTTGGCTGCTGACAGTAATGTTTGTTCCTGTCGGTTTCCCTCTCGGCTTCATTATCATGTTTCTTTGTAATTGATTTCCATCGACTCCATTAAACGTCTGCGTGAGGTTTTCAGCAGACAGTGAGCGGGGAAGCTGTGCTCAGGTGCAACAATAAAAATAAAAAATACAACAAGCAAATTAATTTGCGTTGTGTTTGCCATTTGTGTCGTTTTATTACTCACTGGAGTATTTTGAACTCTACACATTCCTTGGTTTTCTTAAACAGAGTGTCTCTTTAATGACATCTGTCATCGTGTCAACTCTGCTGCCACCAAACGCTTTGTAACAGATCTGACAAAGACTTATTTTGGTTAAACACTCAGCCTTTATTTGTTTCACTTTGGTTTTAAGGCAGGTTTCTTTGAGTGTTTTCTGGATCATGTTTAAACGGTCTATTCCTGACTGACTGGTTTTAAAGAACAAAGCAGCCAACATAACGAGCTGTAACGGGTCATATGGTGGAGCTCAGGGCGTTGGGACCAGAAGGGTGGAGTTATGAACTTCCACTATTTACTCTGGGACTTCCTGGAAGTGTTTGGACTTATAGGAGGTTCTGCATTCAAGTACCAATATTCACCCTGCCCTTTCCTGGAAGCCACAGAAGTTATTTTTAAATTGGTTTTGTTTGAACTTTTTGTCAAAATGCCATCACATACAATAGAGAATAAAGACGATACAGATTATATTTTATAGCCTACTATAATTTCCAACTTGCAATATAGAATTATTTGGGTTTTAACACTGGCCAAATATGGTCATTGTTAGGCTAAGTTAACTTTTGTTACTGTAATTTCAGGTACAACTGCAGGTTGATAAAACACCATCAGAAGGACTGAACGACTAGGGATGATGGTTATGTTAAGCACCCATCATCGGGGGGGAACGGTGGACTAGTTGTGTCCCACAATGTAAAGTTATGAGCTGCACCTTTGGTGTTTCCTGCAGTGAAAAGGTTGCATATTGTTGCATGTTGAAGACGTCATTGATAGTTAGCCGTGGCGGCCATCCTCTCTAGAACAGACCAATCGTACAAATGGTATGAAACTCCACCACCGTCCGGCTCCCCCCCGCAGCTGTCTGGTGACGGCGGGGGATCTGCAGATGGGCGTGGCGTGGTTCTAATGATCTCACGTCTCGCGCCGCCTGGTCCACGACGCGGTGGCGTGCTGCAGCCCAGACAGAAAGCACGCTGCTCTCTTTGGACCCAAAATAGAAAAGAGGTTGAGGAAAGGCAGTGCACTGCAGTGCACTGCAGAAACGTGCACTGCTTCTGGGCAGTGCACTGCTTCAGGGCTGTAATTAGACGTTGAGGAAAGGCAGTGCACTGCTTCAGGGCAGTGCACTGCAGAAACGTGCACTGCTTCAGGGCTGTAATTAGACGTTGAGGAAAGGCAGTGCACTGCTTCAGGGCTGTAATTAGACGTTGAGGAAAGGCAGTGCACTGCTTCAGGGCTGTAATTAGACGTTGAGGAAAGGCAGTGCACTGCTTCAGGGCTGTAATTAGCGTCCTCCAGTGTGAATTGGACACAGGCGAGCGTGCCCTAGCATCCAAACACTCTTTTTAACGGCTTTTTGTTTGGGTTTTGTTCTTTCCTTCTCTGCATAAATATTCAGAATTGAAATGGCGCCTGGTTGGAAGGAGCCTGGCGCTAGTCTGTTAGCTTCAGTTGAAGCCGAGATGGCACCAGAGGAGCCTGCTAAAGGTTAACAATAAGCACAGAGGAAGCCATCGCATTTTACTTTATGTCCTCTTAAAAGTTAGCGCTGCCAATCCATTTGAGGAAAAAAACCCTTTGGTAATTGTGATAAAGGCGCTAAACAAAAAAATTATTATTATTATTATTATTATTATTATTAATTATTATTTATTTTTTTATCACTTTAATTTTCTTGAAGGAAATAACTGGAATCGTCCGGCTGAAACCCGGACCCATTTCTCCGTGTGAAACGCGAGGGAGCGGAGGCTGGAGCAGAGGCTGAGGGGAGGCTGAGAGGCTGAGAGGAGGCTGAGGGGAGGCTGAGGGGAGGCTGAGGGGAGGCTGAGGGGAGGCTGAGAGGCTGAGGAGAGGCTGAGGGGAGGCTGAAGGGAGGCTGAGAGGCTGAGGGGAGGCTGAGCGAGGCTGAGCGCCCAGCGTACGGCGCTGTGGGGAGGCTTATCTTCCTGTGTGCTCAGGTTATGAACCGCAAAGAAAGTTGCCCTGAAATCCGCAGTAATTTGATTTGAGGTTATTTAAGGAATTGTGTGTGCGCGCGTGCGTGTGTGCGTGTGTGTAGGCGTTCTTCATATGAGAGGTGATGTGTTACTCACCACTCCCACATTAACGGGGCCACAGATCATTTATCACCTTTCCTTATCTCTGCAGGTTCTCGCTTTACCTCTGCCGGCTTCCCTGCTATTTCTATCTCCGCGCCGCCATTCCTCCTCTTATTGTTGGCTTTTAGGCCAATATTATGCTGACTTTTTTCCCTCCTTTTGATTGCTTTCTTGAAACAACATTTGGGACTGCTGTACGCGTGGGCTGGCTGAAAATTCCCAAATGACATTTCTCATTACAGTACGGCAATAACTGTCAATATTTGTTGTGTGTGTCCCCCTCCCCCCAATATAAACAACAAGACCTGTATATAAGGAACACGCTCAAGTCGTTGTTACCTTGTGTTTGTTGTGAGCCGGCCCTCATTTGCATGGAGGAGGTCCGACGATGGGAGGCTGTCAGGTGTGGCGTGTTCTCCTGATTGGTATGAAGCCCGGAAAATGGAGGCCGTGTAAATATGTGTAGGCTGTCACAAAGCACCATTACAAATAAATACAAATTCTACTTTGAGCAAACAAAATGGCAATATTTGTGTCTTCTAGATATGTTTCACTTTTATATATGTGTGTGTATATATATATATATATATATATATATATATACACACACACACACACTATATATATATACACTATATAAATATCTCTTTTTCATACAAACATATCAATCCATTTCCCTGCAGCCATGACTTCATGCCTATGGCCATTCTTCCCCACCCTGGACAGCAGAATAAAAACCAGTATTTTCTCTGCATCTGTAGTCCACTGTTCCACTGCGATGATGGGTGCCTAACATAACCATCATCAATATTCGTTCAGTCTTGCTGATGGTGGCTTATCAACCTGCAGTTGTACCTGTGCTAATGGTGGGTAAAATTGAGAGGTGCAGAAACTAATTATTAAAAATGAATTTCACTGGGGCAGGAGCTGACTCATTATTAATCTTGGTTATTGCTGGCAGTTCAGATCAGCCTTCTTGTGCCAGGATTGGCCCATTTGTCTGTGTCAGGGGCCGGCCCCTGACAGATGTGCCAATATGACGGACTCTGTTCTGTGGTGGGGGAAGAGGCCTCTTAATTCTCTATGATGTATCGCACTGGCAGCAGCCAATTTGAGGCAAAATTGGGCCCAAATCATCTCGCTTCCCACTGCCTCTGGCAATCTGTCTCCTCTCCGATGAGGTAAACCCATTTAGGATGTAAATAAATTAGGGATTCGGGAGCCCTGAACTAATATAATATATCATTAGCAAGTCTTTGTTCAGGTTGTGTTGTTGCTGTGTGGAGTCACCCTGGTTCCACCGCTCTGACGTCAGCGGGCTGCGTCAACAGAACCTCAGATCAGCAGCACCTCAGGGGGATGTGGAACCCACGTCGCTCTCTTCCAAAAGTCAGAATTCTTTTTCCCCTTTTCTTCCAGTTAGTCCTGATTAATTCATTAGACGGACAGGTTTTTAGTGTAGCTCTAATTAATTTTATTTGCCGGTAATGTGTCAAGGGGTGCTGATTGCGTGTCTTGGTGGCAGACAAGGGGCCTGGTTGGGAGCTAGATTCACTGTAATGGATGTGGACATGGTGGGCCTGCTGGGAGAGTAATACTGAGGAAGTGTTGGATTGCCAGCCCACAGGTTTCCTCTCTAATGTGGTTATGCTGATGAGCTTGAATAAGCTAGCTAGCAGCTCAGCATATTTTTAAACTCATAATGATGATGAGTTACTTTGTAATGAGTACACATCCTCCCAGAGGTGGCGGCCGAGCTGTAGGGGGTAGATAACATAATATTGGTTACACCGCAGCTTTCAGAGACTGGGCATTAGCACAATAGTGGGCATTAATCAAAAGGTGAGACGCCCCTGACTTGATTATCGCACTCTTTTTTGCGAGGTTAATGCGTCTTTTAGAATAGCCGGTCAAACTGCGTAGAGAACAAACGGCTTAACGTCCTGCGAGCCATAGCGCGCTTAACAACGCCGCTACGCACGCCTCCCACCAAAAATACAAAACAAAGATCTTTATCGGCCATCTTGTGGGAGGAATGAAGATACCGAAACAAAAAACCCTGTAGTATTTAGCGTTCTGGTTTTGGTCGGTGACTCCACAGCTTATTAGACAGTTTATCCTGCGCCGTTATCCCGCCCTAAGTGAATTACACCACTAATTATTGATCTGGGTGTCTGGACGCTAAGTTACAATGGGTAGCCATGGTTTCGGGGGAATACAAAGTTTACGCGATTGCTTCCCCTGATTAGCTTGCAGCCCTGGTGTGTAATGGGCCCTGGATCGAACCACGCTATGCTTCTGTTGAGGGGGGGGACAGAGCAGTCTCACTGATTTGCTCCAGTTTCTCCACTTGTCTTCTGCTGCACTTCTCTGCTGGAAGTAATGGCACTTTTTAAGAGCAGTGTTCAGAAAGAAAGAAATGACTCACACTTTGCTGTATGATCAAAACGCACGGAGAGTAGCCTTTGGGTAAACATAATTTCACCTATTTATCATAATTGCGGTACAAGGAAGGCCTATTTGAGTTCTGCTTAATCAAAAGGAATAATGGCTGCAGGTGTAATTGTTGCTCTCAAAATTGCATTCATGGAACTCAAAATGGCACAATCCCATTATTAGCTCTCCCACTTGAAGGCAAATTGTCATCAAGGTTGATATCAGGGCTGTTTGCGCTCCCTGAGCCTAACAAAGCTGAACAGGAGGCTTCCACTTGTGATGTGATGCCTTCCATCATTGTATCAGTCTGTATTGACAGCCACTTAGTAGCGTCAGCCCTCTCTCTCTGTACAGATGTGTGGGGGCTTTCTTCCTCTGTAAACATAACTCATTTGCTTAAATATGTTGGGCGATGAAAGGGGAACACACACTGACATTTGTTTCATGAATGAGTCATGAAAGGAGTTAAGCCTAACGGGACGATGTCATTCAAACTGAACCAGTGGCTCTGACAGTCCTGGCCAGGGAGGGCTGCAGACCTGCTTTTTGTTTGTTCGTTTTGTCACACAGCAAAACAAGTCCTCAGGAAGAATTGGGGCGCTGTGTGTCGTCTCAACAGGACTGGTGGACATGGGAGAGCTCTCTCCCTCTGCCGCATCGGCTTTTCTTCTGGCTGATTTTAAGTAGTATAAGTATAAGTATATTTCTTTTCATTGCAAAATGTGCTGTCTTGGTTTCCTCTCTTCCGTTGACCCCCACATTCACATCTGTCCCCCTCCTGCCAGCCTCATCTGGACCCAGAGTCCGGCTGTGTGTGTGTGGGTACGGTGGGACGCAGATGAAATGCAGAACAAACAGCGTTGTTTGTCCTCAGATGGCTGATCGGGGATCATCTCGACATGACCACGCCCCCAGACGACGGCCCGGCTGTCATTTGACGTGTGGTCGTTTCGGGGGGGGGGTCCCCTGTTTATGGCCTGCTTCCCCCTGCACCCCTTCTTGGACACCACGCGTGTCACCACGCCTGTAGGGCGCCTCCCCCCGGTGTCTCCCCCTCGACATCTCTACCCTCCCCCCTCATGTGGCCTCGCTCGCTGCCGTTCCCTTTCTAGCTGTTGAGGTTCAGTGGCTCAACGCCGGCCTCTTCAGAATCATGTGAATAATTAAGCGTGGCTGTATCTTTTCAGCCCCCTCCCCCTGTCCAGCCAGCTAACGACTGCCTCAGTAAATAAACAAAGTGTTTGCTTTGGGTCAAAGTGCTGCGCTTATCAAGAGGCTGAAATAACGTCCAGCGCTGCTTGACCGCCATGTTTGCGGTGTGTTTTCACCGTCGCCATGCCGATGCACGACATACATGTTCTGAACGCCTTGGCTTTGGTGATTAGACCGCAATCAGTGTACAAAATACGGATGTCATTTTAAATGACCTGGTTTCTTCACTCGGCGCAATGCGGCCATTTTGTCTGCTTGTGAGATTGTGTGTGTGTGTGTGTGTGTGTGCGTGTCTTTGTGTGCGTATCTGTGTGTGTGTGTGTGTGTGTGTGTGTGTGTGTGTGTGTACTTTTGGGCTGCTGGATTTTGCGGACGCACTCTTACTTCCAAGAGAGCAGTGGAATGACCCTGGATGGTCCGGGGTCAGCTCCCCTCGGCCCCCAGAACTCCGCTCTGTGAAGCGGTGAGGGTCCTCTCTATCCTAATCAGAATGTAACTAAATGAACCGTAGTGTTGCTGCATGGCCAGGCAGGACTGAGGGGGGTGAGAACAACACACAGTGGGGGGCGTCCGGGAGAAGGTGTTCAGGCAGCCGAGGTCTGCACGCCCACATTACTGAGCGTGTTTGTGTTCACACCGTCGCCGCCTCTGACAAATCAGATGGCAGCACGAGGTGCTCTAATGGAGGGAGGGATGGACCCTCGCTCTCTCTCAGCTGTCAAAACAACACCGCCGCCCGGAACATGATGTGTGCGTGTGTGTGCGCGTGCGTGTGCGTGCGTGTGCTTGTGGACTGTTAGGGGACGAGGATCTGTCACCGCATCTCGCTGCTGTGTTTGATGCTCTATTTAGTGTTCACCCCTCACTGTGAGGGCACCCGAACCCAGGGACGGCCCTCCACAAGTACTGACAGGTCGACACGCTAGTGTGTGTGTGTGTGTGTGTGTGTGTGTGTGTGTGTGTCTGTGTGTGTGTGTGTGTGTGTGTGTGTGTGTGTGTGTGTGTGTGTGTGTGTCCCAGCGCCTCTCGTCTCCCCCCCAGGGAGATGGACTTGTGCCAGTCTGTATGTATGCCTGGTCCGGTTCATCACTGTCCAGTGACCCATGATGCACTGCTCCAGTGTCTGGCTGCGGGGCCCGGCCCGTGCAGGCGTCCTGCTGTTCCGTGTGACGTGGGGGAGGTGTGGTGTTAAGATCAGCTTCCTGTTCCAGGTGGTTTTACTGCAGTGCATTATTTAAACATTTAGAGTATGTCTTAACCATTTTAAAGATTCAGATTTACACCACAGCCCCACAGACAGACAGAGACACACGCCCACTTCCTTTTTGAATATGTATATTTATAAGCTGTGTGGCTTTCTCCTTTTGAAGCCAGTGACTGTGTACAAATGGAGCCCTACTTCCTATGTTGGTGAGTCCTGGTGCTCCACTTTCCCCTCTCAGGCTGGTGTTGACTCAGGAGCTGAGCTCGGCGTCTGTGGCCTCGCATGTTGTGGGCATTTTCAGTGCCTCACTTTGGTGTTCCTCACTTGTCCCAACGACTGCAGGGCCTCCAAGCATGGCACATCTTACCGGTGCACGGGCGTGAACACGGGCAGTGACTATCTGTCCACAGCCCATGTTTGGGTCCTGCAGGAACTCCAGCAATGCGTTTTACACCAGTGGGCTGCGTCTCTGTTAGCAGCGTTAGCCGCTGTGTTTTGAGGAGTTGGCTGATATGGAAAGCTGTGCCCTTGGAGTAATGTAGCGTCACTAATCACTGTTTCACTGGCAGCCTCTACAGAGGCCATCCCTGTTCTGCATGAGAGCCTCTTCACCTCTTTCTTCTGTTTGCAATTAGCAAGACCTTACGCTAATAAGGTTTTTTTAGATGTCAGTTTACACACTGACGCGCTGAGTGTCTCTGTTGTTTGACCTTTTCACACCGCTCTGGTTTGGGCTCTAGGGCTGTCTGGATGCAAGATTGGATCATTCTGTGGTTTAACCCTTTTTTATTGTAAAGTTTTGATGACTAAAGGGGCACACATTGGTGCACCGTGAAGCACACAAGCAACGACAACAATACATAAAGCAGGCATATCCAAATGTCTCTGGTGACATCTTTGGCTTGAAACATTATGCGCATTACATTTCGGCCCAGCTCAACTCTCTCCCATCAATCTAATTTGTTAGGTTTTGGTGCCAAGTGTCTTTGAGTCCTTCATGTTCATCTTCATACTTCATGCTGGCGTGATGAGGACGATGAGTTTTGATGAAGGTGATGGTGACGTATTTAAGGAGATGATGGATGCCGATGGGGTTGCTGGGACTTTGATCTCACCGGCAGGCTACAGCCGGCCAATTCACATTCCGGCCTCGCGTCCTTGCTGAGGTTCTCACAGGCCAGACGTCCGTCAATATGAACGCTGACACGGACTGGCGATGGGGTGATAAACATGTCTGACTGTTGACGACTGCTGTGAACAAAGTGTGTGGGAGACGTTGGGAGCCTCGAGGTTCCATTCATTCATATGCAGCACAAACCCGCCTGCCTCGCGAGATTAGCTTCCGCACCTGCATGTAGAAAGACTCATGCAGTGTGAAACCAGCAGCAGGCTCCATGAATTCCTCCAGAAATAGGGGGCTTATTCATAGCTGGCGCATACATGGTGTTCCCAGTCAATTTCAGGCCCGCCAAACATACCTTCTGCACCGTCAACTGCACCTCAAGATGAATGGTCGCACATCTCTGACGTCCACACCCAAACCCACACCTTCCAGAACGCATCCCCTTGCACCTGTTGCTTCAGAAACGGTTCTGTTCCTCAGCAATACCGCCAACCTTTTTTTTTTTCCTGCTTATTAACTTCAGAACACCTGGAAGTGTGTGTGTGTGTGTGTGTGTGTGTGTGTGTGTTTGTGTGTGTGTGTGTGTGTGTGTGTGTGTGTGTGTGTGTGTGTGTGTGTGTGTGTGTGTGTGTGTGTGTGTGTGTGTGTGTGTGTGTGTGTGTGTGTGTGTGTGGTCACAGCCTGGGACAAGCTGGTCCAGGTGGAGACGGTCACCTAGACAGCACCAGGGAGAAAACAGAAAGCTGTGTGTGTGTGTGTGTGTGTGTGTGTGTGTGTGTACCTGCGTTGGACACCGCGGGGGGACGGCTGGGCGAGCAGCCAGACCTTGGACACGGGGTCTCAGCAGGAGACATGCGGAGGCGTGCGCCCCGCCGGTGGGGCGGGGGTCACAACACGGCTCCGTGGGGGGCTGCAGTGCTGCAGAGCAGAGTGTGGCGCAGCCAGGCAGACACCGTAACATTGAGATTAGATGAGGTGAGCTGGACAAAGCCAGCACGCGGGGAGGGGGTCTGTTTCCTGTGGGCCGCCGTGGCCCGGCAGAGGCTGTCTATTGAGAGTGACTTGGCCCCCGATGAGAGGGGGAGTGACTCAGAGCTGCCAAATGAGAGCAGAAAGAAGTAGGTTTTGGATTCAGCTCGTCCAGGGTCTTCCTTTATCACTGAACTGTTCCACATACAAGGCGATGGGACTCTACCGCGTTACGCCGTTGCTCGTTTGGTTAGCGATGCTACAGGTGTGCAGGAGGACGCTCTACTGCGCTTCAGCGTCGGTTGGAAGGCGATGGAGAGACAGAGGGAGTCTCTGGTCCCTCAGCAGGACTCATCTTTCTGTCCAAGTTGTGGGACGGGGGATTTAGCGTGGCAGTAATCTAGCTTTACTGAAACACACGGACACGCGTTCTCGCGTCAGCTGTGGATAGCGCTGGCAGGCCTCTTGGCAGTCTTTTTAAGATGGAGAAATCAGGTTTTATGATGCTTTTTATATGCTGCTCTTAACTGAGGGTGGGGTTGCAAATAACACTAAGACTTAGACTGAGGGCTGTCGAGAGATAAAGCTTCATGTGACATCTTCTTCAACTTTATCTTCACACTGCTCTTTGTTGCTGGGGGCTGTGATCATCAGCTGGGCTCCATGACTCAGTTGTAGGAGATTAAGGGACATCCATCTTCCAACGGAGAACAATCATGACATCTTCTGGATATTTGGAGGATTATTTGGTTGGCTTGTGTTGTCTGTGTAAACGATGATGAGGCCTGTGGAAAACATTACGCAGGTTTAGTGCAGATCTCTGCTGCCATGCAGCCGCTTCGCTGTGAACTGTTCTTTGTGTTTCCACACCTCATGTCGTCGATGGGAAACTGGATCGGTTTGTCTGGTTTTACACATCGATCCAGGAGTCGTTTTGTTCCTCATTTTACAAAAGGCTCCAGGAAAATGTAATCTAACTCGTCCAGCAGTGTCCTCCTGTATCCTGCTATGCCTTTTTCGAGCCGGAGACAAAAAGGCAATATTGTTTTGAAGGTAAATATGGCATTTACCATTTCAATATACAGTTTGTGTCTGGGCTGCGCATTGTTGTGAACCCAGGACAGCATGAGGATTCTTTATGAAATACCCTGGAGGTAAGGAATAAGGCGCTTATTAAATTAACTTGAAGTTAAGCTCCATCACCTGTCGGAGCAGACACCGGACCAGCTGCAGTGCATTGTGGGTAGATGCATTCCTACAGCAGAATCCACCCTCCTTATCAAACCCGATAGCTGAGACTGCCCTCGACCAACACCAGCCCAGAAACATGGCGGCGGGCGGGCCTCGCCACCAGTGACATACTGAGCAGAACGCCAAACAACAGAATGTATTATTTAACACGCCATTGTGTTGAATAATACCACCTTTGTTTTGTGAGATGTGAGATGTTTACAGATTGTGTGGGGTGCGAGCAGGGCTGTCCTGTGATTTATCCACCACCACCACAGCTGGCTGTATTAAATGCATCTGTCTTTCGGAACCACTGGACCGCGCTGAGATTCGGAGGCCAACTGGCTGGCGGCGGCACCGGGAGCGGCGGACGAGTGGAGCGCCACGACGAGGGTCTGGACATATGTCCGCGTGGCACGGCCATTTTGGAGGGTTGTGTGATGAAAGCACTGGGCATCATCAGGAGCTGTGGCACCTGAGCACACCTGGGAAGAGTGTTGTTCAGAAAGAGGCAGGCTGGCCAGGCACGCAGAGTGGGGGAGTTGTTTAGGTGTACAGCCCCCCCCCCCTCCCCAGCCCCCAAACCCATTAAGTCATTTATTCTGGGAAATGTAGTTTCTTTTTTTAGGGGGCTCAACACATCAGTGTAGTGCCCTTTGAAGCGGGAAATTAAGATACAAGGGTAGATGTGTGAAGAATGATGTGTTTTTATTAATGAGCGCATGGCTATCTTTTATATTTACTGAAGGGAGAAATTAGGCCTAATTTGTCAGCCTGGCCGTCTCCATTAGGACCGTCCATTAAAGGGACGGTCCTGCGGTACGCGGTAGGCGTGGCCATCTCCGTTAGGTCTGTCTATTAAAGGGACGGCCCCCAGTAGGTGTGGCCATCTCCGTTAGGTCTGTCCATTAAAGGGACGGCCCCAAGTAGGTGTGGCCATCTCTGTTAGGTCTGTCCATTAAAGGGACGGCCCCCAGTAGGTGTGGCCATCTCCGTTAGGTCTGTCCATTAAAGGGACGGCCCCAAGTAGGTGTGGCCATCTCTGTTAGGTCTGTCCATTAAAGGGACGGCCCCCGGGAGGCGTGGCCATCTCCATTAGGTCTGTCCATTAAAGGGACGGCCTCCCCAGTAGGCGTGGCCATCTCCGTTAGGTCTGTCCATTAAAGGGACGGCCTCCCCAGTAGGCGTGGCCATCTCCGTTAGGTCTGTCCATTAAAGGGACGGCCTCCCCAGTAGGCGTGGCCATCTCCGTTAGGTCTGTCCATTAAAGGGACGGCCCCTGGGAGGCGTGGCCATCTCCGTTAGGTCTGTCCATTAAAGGGACGGGCCCCCAGTAGGCGTGGCCATCTCCGTTAGGTCTGTCCATTAAAGGGACGGGCCCCCAGTAGGCGTGGCCATCTCCGTTAGGTCTGTCCATTAAAGGGACGGCCTCCCCAGTAGGCGTGGCCATCTCCGTTAGGTCTGTCCATTAAAGGGACGGGCCCCCAGTAGGCGTGGCCATCTCCGTTAGGTCTGTCCATTAAAGGGACGGGCCCCCAGTAGGCGTGGCCATCTCCGTTAGGTCTGTCCATTAAAGGGACGGGTCCCGGGAGGCGTGGCCTGCATGGTGCAGGCAACGTGTTCAAGCTAAACAAACGGAGACGGAGACAGAAGTGGACTTGAAGCTCTACACTTGTCACAGGTGGCGCGCCTCAATCCTGCACAGTGACAATGTTTGCCGTCATGTAATGACTTTGGAATCGCAAGCCATGGTGGATAATCCATGACCGTATGGATTGGTGGACTGTGTGAATGACTGCAGCCCCGACGTGATGCTCCAGCTGTAGAACGAGGGCTCCAGCACCACTCGTTAGCCATGGAGAATGACGATGTGATGTCCTGCAGCGACATGGAATCAGAAACGCAGGACGACCAGCGATTTAGCAGAAGGTCAAATGACCTGTGGAGTGAGAGGCGCGGGGTAGCGGGGGGCTTGTTGCCCACCCCTTCCATAACACACGAGGTGGAATGATGTCATCTGAGGGGTTTTATGGTTTGGCAAAAGCGATGGTGTCAGCCTTGTCAGCAGGTGATGGTGGACTCGTGTTGTGCTGTCTGTAGCCTTGTGTAGGGCTTGTAGTGGACTGATGTTATCTCGCACGTTGTTCATTACATTTCAACACAAATGCCTTATTCACACAATGAAATGTTTGTGCTTAACTAAGATGACACGGACTGAATAGTTTGATTAAATCAATGGCCAGCTGAAAATCTCCTTTCTGTATTCCAGTGCCTTTTGATATTAATAAAGACTTTGTATTCACAACAATAAGCCGCGCTGCAGCATCGTTCCCCCACTGCAGCTGGCTGCAGCGTGAGTGTCCACGCGGTGCGGGGCTGCAGCGTGAGTGTCCACGCGGTGCGGGGCTGCAGGGTGAGTGTCCACGCGGTGCGGGGCTGCAGGGTGAGTGTCCACGCGGTGTGGGGCTGCAGCGTGAGTGTCCACGCGGTGCGGGGCTGCAGCGTGAGTGTCCACGCGGTGCGGGGCTGCAGCGTGAGTGTCCACGCGGTGCGGGGCTGCAGCGTGAGTGTCCACGCGGTGCGGGGCTGCAGTGTGAGTGTACGCGGTGCGGGGCTGCAGCGTGAGTGTCCACGCGGTGCGGGGCTGCAGCGTGAGTGTCCACGCGGTGCGGGGCTGCAGTGTGAGTGTCCACGCGGTGCGGGGCTGCAGCGTGAGTGTCCACGCGGTGCGGGGCTGCAGCGAGAGTGTCCACACGGTGCGGGGCTGCAGCGAGAGTGTCCACGCGATACGGGGCTGCATGCTCCACAGAGCCGGCGCCCCATGGCAACAGATACCCTACTTCTTTCACCAGGGCACTCGCATGCTGCTGTCCACATCCTTCAACCAGTCTCACATGTCTGTCTTCTGAGGCAAATGTGTTCACATGCTCTCCACATGGAATACACTTTTTAATTTGTGGTGAAGGTTCTGGTCCAATCACAGAATACTCTGTATTTAGTTTGGGAGGACTGCGGAGGGGGGGGGGGGGGGGCTCCTGCTTTGCATCTTTACCACAATTTACCAACAAATATGAATTGTTCTTGATCCTTAATTTCCCGCCCGGGGATGAATGAAGCCTCCATCCAATCTAAATAACAGTCACTCAACAAGCACTGCACTGTTTGCTCAAGTGTCGAGTCAAGGGTTTAAACCGCTTTATAGCCGTGCTTGTTATCTTTGGGTTTTATTTGTGCAAAGTACATTTTATGTGGGGGCTCGTTCTACCCCCGGCCTGTTCTATTGGCAGCTCTATTAGATTAAGGGTCTTAAGTGCTTTTTCCCAGACACCCTAAATGGCAGGTCTTGAGGTGTTTAGGCTGAGCAAAGTGAAAATGTTAACATTATCCGAGCATGTGCCTCACGAATGGTATTACACTCCTGCCTGGCGTGTGGAAGGTGCCTCTGTGTGTGTGTCTGTTTGTGTGCCTCTGTGTGTGTGTGTGTTTGTGTGCCTCTGTGTATCTGTGTGTGTGTCTGTCTGTGTATCTGTGTGTGTGTCTGTGAGTGTGTCTGTGTGTGTATCAGTGTGTGTGTGTGTGTGTCTGTGTGTCTGTGTGTGTGCGTCTGTGTCTGTGTGTGCGTCTGTGTACCAGTGTGTGTGTCTGTCTGTGTATGTGTGTGTGTCTGTCTGTGCGTCTGTGTCTGTGTGTGTGCGTCTGTGTATCAGTGTGTGTGTGTGTGTGTGTGTCTGTGTGTGGATTGGTGTCTGTCCACAAGGATGCTGGTGTTTGTCAGGCAGTAGCCGTCGTGCATCAAGTATCTGGAAGCGGGCGTCCACAAATCTGGACACTAGACAATACTTTTCTTTAAATCGAGTGTCTCACTGGTCTGTATTTGTTGTTGTTTTTTTTATTTAGATTTAGATTTGAAAGAATAGTGGAGTGGCTACAGCTGGAAGGTACTGGGTTTGATCCCCCTTCACCACTGCCTGCCTCTTTAGTATGTCTTTCAACTTAACCCTCAATGAGAAACATTGTAAGTCAGCCATCGGTTGATTGGTCTGCTGAATGACTGCTGGTTGGTACTAGTGGTGGTAGTGGTGGTAGTAGTGGTAGTGATAGTGTTAGTAGTAGTAGTAGTAGAGGTGGTAGTAATGATAGTGGTACTAGTGGTGGTAGTAGTGATAGTGGTACTAGTGGTGGTAGTAGTGATAGTGGTAGTAGTGGTGGTAGTAGTGATAGTGGTACTAGTGGTGGTAGTAGTGATAGTGGTGGTAGTAGTGATAGTGGTGGTAGTAGTGATAGTGGTACTAGTGGTGGTAGTGGTGGTAGTACTGTAGTGATAGTGGTACTAGTGGTGGTAGTAGTGATAGTGGTACTAGTGGTGGTAGTGGTGGGAGTAGTGGTAGTGGTGGTTGTAGTGATAGTGGTACTAGTGGTGTTAGTGGTGGTAGTAGCGATATCGGTACTAGTGTTGGTTGTGGTGGTTGTATTTATAGTGGTACTAGTGGTGGTAGTAGTGATAGTGGTACTAGTGATGGTTGTAGTGATAGTGGTACCAGTGGTGGTAGTGGTGATAGTGGTACTAGTGGTGGTAGTGGTGGTAGTAGTGATAGTGGTACTAGTGTTGGTAGTAGTGATAGTGGTACTAGTGGTGGTTGTAGTGATAATGGTACTAGTGGTGGTAGTAGTGATAGTGGTACTAGTGGTGGTAGTAGTGACAGTGGTACTAGTGGTGGTAGTGGTGGTAGTCGTGATAGTGGTACTAGTGGTGGTTGTAGTGATAGTGGTACTAGTGGTGGTTGTAGTGATAATGGTACTAGTGGTGGTAGTAGTGATAGTGGTACTAGTGGTGGTAGTAGTGATAGTGGTACTAGTGGTGGTAGTAGTGATAGTGGTACTAGTGGTGGTAGTAGTGATAGTGGTACTAGTGGTGGTAGTAGTGATAGTGGTACTAGTGGTGGTAGTAGTGATAGTGGTACTAGTGGTGGTAGTAGTGATACTGGTACTAGTGGTGGTAGTAGTGATAGTGGTACTAGTGGTGGTAGTAGTGATAGTGGTACTAGTGGTGGTAGTAGTGATAGTGGTACTAGTGGTGGTAGTGGTGGTAGAAGTGGTAGTGGTGACAGTGGTACTAGTGGTGGTAGTGGTGGTAGAAGTGATAGTGGTGGTAGTGGTGGAAGTGGTGGTAGTGGTGGTAGTGGACATGTGTTGTATAGATGCAGCACATTGATTGGCTCACCAGTAACTATCTTATCTAGAAGTAGTTCTTATGCATCATGGTAGTTAACAAAATCTGCTATCAGCATCTGTTTTGTGGTCAACTTGTTATGAGATGTTTTTGGAAGTCCTGGACCAAAAGTGTTCACTTTAGGGTGGCTCTCATGTGAAAGTGTGATCTGATGAATGGCTGCGCTGGGCGTTTTGTGCATTGCTAAGCGGAGAGTCACGTCACTGAGACAGTTTAATCTACGGGTTCTACGCTTGAGAATGCCCCTAGTGTTCTTCTTATAGAAAAGTAATGGTTCTGTCAGGGGTCAACGCTTTTAATGCTGGCCGCGTGTGTGCAGCTGTAATGGTGTAGCCCTAGAGTTGCCCACTCATGGGTGACATTACAGTAATGCTGTACGCTCAGGCTGTACAGTCAAGTAATATGACTTTAATAGTTAACAGTATTGGCTGAAAACAAACACTTTCCCCGGGACAAATAAAGTACCGGCAATCTGAAATGTGTTTTGGGCAGATGGTGGATCTTAAACGGAACCTGCTGGGAGAGCCGTTTGGAGTCCTCCTTTGAAGAACCCTGTTGAGATGGACCTTGTGTTGGCAGTGGTTCTGCGTTCTATAGGACTCTTTTGTGGTTCAGAATCAATTGTTGAGCACTGGGTACTGGCCAGGTGGGGGGGAGGAGCGTCCCTCATGGGAAAGTATTTACGGCCTTATTTTTTTTTCTTCTTCTTCTCACAAGGAGCCAGAGATGATTGTTGCAGGCGGGTGCTCGCTGTTGGTACTCCGAGGGCAACACCCCAGAACAGGAAGCCACAGTTTCTAACACGGCCCACAAGATGGAAGCAGATAGCATCAAGGCTAAACAATATTTTGGCTTTGGCCTATTCTCGTGTCCAATTAGACTGCAATGGGTGTTTGATTTACCACTTCCTCCACCTTCTTTTATGTGTTTGAGGCTGCTGTGTTGAACACAATGACCCCTGATTAAAGATTGAGTCTAGCCTCGGAGACAGCTCTGGCGCCACACTTATCAGATCCCTGCTGTCGGGTACCCATTGCTCCCTCGAGCCACAAGAGTTTGAGCCACATCACACTTTACTGGAGCTCCTGCATGGGAGTCATCCTCCTCCATTTTTGGCATCACAGTACTGCAAATGGGAGACACTGATAATTCCACTGTTATTATTTGTAATAATATTAATTGTAAAAAAAAAACACACAAATGGGGAACTTAAAATTCTGCTCTTCAATCAGGTTATAGCTTAATGGTCAAAACTAGTTCCATATTATTTTCATACATTGGCCATTATCCAGATGTGTCTATTCCAAGCGTGTGACGGTAAGCGCGTGGAAGTGGTCACAGGAAATCAAGTAAATCTGGCTTAAGAAGGATTTCCTGCTCGTGGCATTTGACCAACATTGAGGTCTGCTTAGCAGGGGGGACAACATCTAAATCTTTTGCCCCGCGCCGACTCTAGCGGTGACTGCATGTGGTGGACTCTGTCAGCCGCATGCCTCATCCAGCACGGGCTGCACACCGGACCATCCTTCAGAACCAGGGAGCAGGGTCGGGTCGCCAAAATGGCAACGCATCAAAGCAAATAATGTGGCACCTATTTCTACGCGGTATTAAATCAGGGCGCGCGCGGCCGTTAGCAGCGCAGAGATCTCTTTATCACCAAGCTAACACGCGGGAACCGTCTCCTGACGCACTGTTCTCCACGCCTCGGATTAATAGAACGCTCTGTTTAATAGCCTGCCGACCTTTAACTAGAAACATATCCTGGGGCATTCGGTGTGTGACCGAAGACTGATTGTTGTTCTTTCACCCCACCCTCCCCCCTCCCCCCACCCTCCCTCCCCCCTCCCCCCTCCCCCCTCCCCCCTCCGCTGTAGACGTTGGCTTGGAGCGAAGCCTTGTGCCTCCTTTGGTCAGCTGCGGTGAGGCTGTGAGGTCACCGCGGGCCCATTCAGGCCCGTCTGGGCTCCAGAGATAAGGGCTTCAAGACAATGTTGCGCAACCTGAAATTTCAAACTGGGGCTGAGCTCTGAAACAAGTCTCTTACGGCCGACTTAAAAGGAGATCGGGGCGGCCAGAGATTGGAGTGGAAATGCTGCTGAGATGTTCCTTCTCAGGGCGGGTCTCTGCGGCGCTGTGTGGTCCGCGCTGCTCCGGTGCCGCTGGGCCCCGGGCCGTGGTACCGTTTGTTCTGGCTCTGTTTGGCCCTCGGACGGGTCATGGGCTAGTTTAATACACCATAGGCAAATAACTGTCAATGGAGGGCTATGCATTTATTCAGGTGAACAAGCACACTATTTACTCGCATTTGATAGGCTGGCAATCTAGCGAATGAAAACAATTTAAAGGACATGTGACTTCAATGTTCCGCCTTCGAGTCAATATAAGTGTTTGCTTCACCAACGTCTTGTATCTATAAATACCCTGGATTGTTATGAGCATGGAAATGGGTTCTGAAAGCAAAATTACAAAATCACGTTTGCCAGCGCAAGATCGACTGGCTTCACGCATCAGTAAAGTGTGACGCACTGTAATGTGTTTCAATTACGACGTTCTTACGCATCGATTAGGCCCCGCGTGGTGACGTCACCACTGATTTGGCCTGGAGTGGAACAAAGAATGGCCTATTTATGGGAAGGACTAGGGCGTGATGGATGGCCATGCAGATCCCACTACAGTAGGGTAATGAAGCTGATTAATGTCTAAGTGGAGTGCCACTTTGGCCCGCCGCAGGAAGCAGAAACGGGCGGGAAATCTGTCTCATAATTTAACTGCAGGGGGACAATCAATTAATCAAACGCTCAACTCATTGCATCAGCATTGAACCAAACTCCACCGCCAACAGGCTCACGGTTCGAGTAACAACTTCAGCCTGCCACTTTAACGTGGGCGCGGCACGCAGGATGAAATAAAGCTCCTAAAGTTTGTGTTCCGCCAGCCTCGTTTGAGTTACACTGTGCTGTGTCCCCCCTGCTGGCCGTGGGCTGCGGGGCGTTCCTCCTGAGTCTGAGCTCCTGGAGCCTGGCCTACTGCGCAGGTCAGCAGTGACCCCACAATCTGTAGGGTTTGGTTGTTCATCGAGTCTCGCTTTGTGAGTATTAGCAAAATAATGATGAAGTTCAAAAGCACATACCGTATTTTTGTGGCGAGATGGGAGGAGCCATGTCATGTCAACAATGGACAATGGAGTCATGAGGAGTCATAAACACACCTGGAGGGACAGTCTGTGATGGTGGCCTTCCATTTGGTATTTCAGTCAAATTAGATTTTTATCGTCTTCAAGGTAAAAAATAAAAAAGGCAAACTCAGACCCAGCAGGTAGATTTTCTTCTGCCCAAACCCTTGACATGTGAGCTGTTCCCCTCTATCTGCCATCTATCATGGCTTTCTGAATTAATTCCTCATAATTGCTTTGCTATTGTGGGCTGGCCAATTTCAGAGCATTTATTGGGCCCAGCATCACCGGCCGGATCTGGGGCTGCTGAGACTCCTAATGTCAGCACTGCTGCTGCCCACTGGGGCCTCCTCCGCTGGGGCCACCTCCTCTGGGGCCTCCTCCTCTGGGGCCTCCTCCTCTGGGGCCTCCTCCTCTGGGGCCTCCTCCGCTGGGGCCACCTCCTCTGGGGCCTCCTCCTCTGGGGCCTCCTCCTCTGGGGCCTCCTCCACTGGGGCCTCCTCCTCTGGGGCCTCCTCCTCTGGGGCCTCCTCCACTGGGGCCTCCTCCTCTGGGGCCTCCTCCTCTGGGGCCTCCTCCTCTGGGGCCACCTGGAACACCACTGTGATCTTCTACTGATCTTTATGGATGCTATGTCCTTGGCTGTCCTCTATCAAAAACACTTTTTATGTTTGAACAGTCCTCTGCAGACCTTCTGGGTTCTCTCTCTCTCTCTCTCTCTCTCTCTCTCTCTCTCTCTCTCTCTCTCTCTCTCTCTCTCTCTCTCTCTCTCTCTCTCTCTCTCGTCATATTAAGTGGGTACGTTTTAATGTGATTTTAAAATCCTAAATGACCAGTATTTAGTTAAGAGTCTTTATTTGCACTTCCAACGTCACAATCTTTACACCAATACGTTGACGACAGTGTTTTTACACGGTTAATTGCCTGCAGTCAAGTGATGCTCCCTGGAAAACTGTTGTCAGAGAGGCCCCGGCTCCTAAATGCACGTGGGAACAATTGAGGAAAATTGGCCAATCATTTACTTTATTGATGGAAGATGGAATTTCACGTTGCTCACTACACAGAGATTTTATTTGTTTGTTGAGAATGGATTTTTTTTCTTCACAGTAGAAACAAGTTATAAGCAATTGATGTAAGATAACATTTCTTGCAAAAAGATAACATTGGATCAAATGTGGGTTCATTGACATCGAATAATTTAGTCAAGTGAAAGCATTATTTACATTTTAATGATCCAATTCTGCATCATAGTGCGTTAAAACAATTTGCGACATGTGGATGGCATTGGGGCCCTTTGTGCGTGTTCTAGTCCCAGATGTGTAACCATAACCAGCAGCTGTAACCTTTAGCTGTAATGCCCATGATCAGGGCCAGCCCCTGTGTGCTGAAGCAGAAGCCTTCGTTGGCTCCAGATAGCCTGGCGTTGCTGTTATCTGTGTCACCCTCCACCATCTTCAGAGGATGATAATGATGTAGACAGTAGCCTGTGGGATTTCCTGATTTGCCTAACTTCATTATTAAATAAAACATGCATAAACCATGATGCTGCGTAACAACAGCAAGTGAGAGAATATGGGATGAAGTCAACCGCTTTGACCTCGTAATTATTACATAATTATTAAGAAACTAGGACTAATTGGAAAGTATCTGCTTTTCAAATCATTTGTCTACATGTTTTTTGGTTATTGTAACTCTTCCGGAAAAGGTAATAAAAACATGCAAAGGGGGCCATTATAGATGAAGACACACAGACAGAAGCTCTGCAGAACCTCAGGGGGGTCAAACATCCAGACCAGACCCACAGATGTCTCTCAGGAAGCCCTGCCAGCAGAACCACAGCTCGCCAACATGAAGACCTGGATTCATCTGGCCCTGCTGATTTAGCTGCAGAGAAGAGGAAACTGTCCAGCCATCTTTTAGTACAATGTTAAAGTGTCTTAATTGTTTAATTTATTAGCAGCAGCAGCCAAGTATTTAATTGTGGAGTACTAAAAAGGATATAAAACGTGATATGTTGTCCTCCTGCATGTGTGGAGCTTCTGATCAGAAGGTATGTGGGAGCAGGCGAGGAGTGCGGAGCTTCTGCCTGCTCCGCGGAGCGACTGCCGGTCTGATCAAGATTACTGCTTTCATCCCCAACTGCGTTGATAAAGGCATTCTGTGTGTGTATTTTACACCTGGTTGTGTAGCCGTGGTTTTTGATTCCTCTGGCGCGGGCAGAAAGCACGCTGTGATTGAGTGAGGCAGCCGACCCCAGACAGCCGTGGAGATGTGGAGCTCAATGGAACGATCACAGGAGGGGCTCAGCTACACACGGGGGCTTTAAAAGTAGGTGGGCTATAAAAAGAGTGCGCATCAGGCCGTCACAAAACGCTCCCGACTTTATCGTCCGCACTGTAATGTTCAAATCACATTACCTGTTGTCAGGAGCTTTATTTCATCGTGTGTTTCGAAAATTAAATACTAGCGGCCGGCTAACGTGTTGAATGACGTGAAGATGAGAGATGCTCCAACATTACACTCCAAGATACTCATTACACTCAGAGATACTCATTACACTCAGAGATACTCATTACACCCAGAGACACTTATTACACTCAAGATACTCATTACACTCCGAGATACTCATTACACTGAGAGATACTCATTACACTCAGAGACACTTATTACACTCCGAGATACTCATTACACTCAGAGCTACTCATTACACTCGAGATACTCATTACTCTCAGAGATACTCATTACTCTCAGAGATACTCATTACACTCAGAGATACTCATTACACTCTGAGATTCTCATTACACTCCGAGATACTCATTACACTCAAGATACTCATTACACTCAAGATACTCATTACACTCAGAGATACTCATTACACTCAGAGACACTTATTACACTCAGAGATACTCATTACACTCAGAGATAGTCATTACACTCAGATACTCATTACACTAAAGATACTCATTACACTCCAAGATACTCATAACACTCAGAGCTACTCATTACACTCCGAGATACTCATTACACTCCGAGATACTCATTACACTCAGAGATACTCATTACACTCCGAGATACTCATTACACTCTGAGATACTCCTGCTTGATGGGCTCTGTTTGTTTTCTAAATAAATCAACAAGGCCAAATGAAAAGCAGATACAATTAATAGTCAAGTCCATAATAATGATGATCATTATTATGAAGTATTATGTCAAAAAAGTTGACTTCATCCCGTATTCTCTTACTTGCTGTTGAAAGAGGCCACTGGTGTTGTTGCGTGGCAGTTCATACATGTATTATTGAATGAAGTCTTTTGAGGTCGGCGAACCAATTAAGGAATTCCTTCTAAAGGTACAGAGCCCGATGAATACAAGATCACCAAGCCAATCTCAAAAGAAAGTGAACAAAAGCAATTAATGATTCTCTTTCACTTGCTTTTCTACATCTCATCCCATTTTCCTCGCTCTCCCACTCTGAATATTTGAGGGAATGCTACAACTTTAATTTGAAAGGGGAATACATTATTTTTTGTCTTTTTGACACAAAATGAATGACACATTTTTCATGGTGTGTTGCATTATTTTCTGAGTTCAAGATTAGTAATTCCATTTTTTTTTTTCAATAGTTTAAAATGATTCGCATATTGAACATGCTCACGTGGACAGTTGGTCAGCTGTGGCCACAGACTGTAAGACAGTGGATGTAGCCACAGACTGTAAGACAGTGGATGTAGCCACAGACTGTAAGCTAGTGGATGTAGCCACAGACTGTAAGACAGTGAATGTAGCCACAGACTGTAAGACAGTGAATGTAGCCACAGACTGTAAGACAGTGGATGTAGCCACAGACTGTAAGACAGTCTGGATGTAGCCACAGACTGTAAGACAGTGGATGTAGCCACAGACTGTAAGACAGTGGATGTAGCCACAGACTGTAAGACAGTCTGGATGTCACCCAGTGGTTCCCACTCCACCGGTTCAGGGGTGCAGACTGGCCTTCTGTTCCCATTGTTTGGCATGTTTGCAGCCTGCAGAGAAACACTGCATCCATCCACTGCCAACCACCTGAAAGCTCACTCACTCATGGCTGCCACTTAGCCCTAACTTGTGATGGCCTAGTAGTCTCTACTCTAACAACTTCAATATTAGGGCTTGTACTTGAACAGTAAACTAAGCTCAATGTGGAGGTGTTGTTGCAGCTGTGTACAGGTGTGTGTGTGTGTGTGTGTGTGTGTGTGTGTGTCTCTGTGTGTGTGTGTCTCTGTGTGTGTGTGTGTGTGTGTGTGTGTGTGTGTGTGTGTGTGTGTGTGTGTGTGTGTGTGTGTGTGAGAGACCTATTCCAAGGGTTCTCTCCTTTCCGACATCTATCACCGGGTTGCACGGCAGTGCAATGGCCTTTAGGAAGGAGTTTTCTGCCACAGTTTTGTTGGTGGACTCTCACAGAGAACTGTCCCACTGAGTCTACTGCTGTGAGTCTTGGTCTTTGTATTTTCCCACACAGGAATTTGGTACAGCATCCAGCTTCACATTCCACACTGGTGGATCAAATGGCAGGAAGTAATGAAGGGGAAAAAATAAACGGGAATTCTGTGTTTTTTGTATTTTTATTTTTCATGTTCTCAATTAAAGGATGGAATTAAAAAATCTGAATTGTGTATGCTGCTGAATGAAGCAGCATTGTAATTTGGTGATGTTTTAATTTTCTTTTGATACAACAGGTTAAAAAACAAACTAAATATAATTAACATGTTTTGGATTAAGACTAACATTTATGCCAACCTTTTGTGTGTGTTGGAGACAGATGCTCAGTTTTTTACATTGAAGTGAATTGCACAGCACTTTGGGTTTGATCATTTGTGTGTTGCTAATGCATTTGCCTTTATTAGAAATGTATTGAAAGGCAGGGACTTTTAAATTAGTTCAATTAATTAAAGTTGTGATCCACCCTAATTAGCAATTTTTCTATTTTGTCAATTCTAATTTCCAATATAAAAGATGAGGAAATCTGAAGGCTTTACCTTGGTTATTAAAATCAAAAACTAAAATAGGACATACAATTATTTTAGTAATAAACACAGTCAAACCAAACACATATTGAAACATTGATTTTGAAATCTGTAGATGTATAGACCATACAAATTAATACAATTACTCAATGGAGGTATTTTTCAATTATTCATGGAAAGAAAGGCATTTGTTCTTACTTCAGGAATATGGCTGTACTGTACAGCACCACACATGCTTTCCCTGGCAATAAACTGAACATTATTTTGTCCAATTACATTTCTCTGTTAACTGTAACTCAGAGCATGGTGATTGACTGTGTTGAGTTATTTATTGATTGATTGATTCATTGACTGATTGAACTATCGAGGTGAAGCTGTGAGTTTTTCACCAAGGCCATAAACTCCCACATGGTGAAAGCCGGTCAAAGCCTCGCTTTTATGCGGACGTCTCCCCAAAAGATGCTAGAAAAAAACCTTGTGACTGGCGCTGGGCGAGGCCTTGTGAACGTGTGAATGCATTGCACCTTGTGGTGAACGTGTGAATGCATTGCGCCTTGTGGTGAACGTGTGAATGCATTGCACCTTGTGATGAACGTGTGAATGCATTGCACCTTGTGGTGAACGTGTGAATGCATTGCGCCTTGTGGTGAACGTGTGAATGCATTGCACCTTGTGGTGAACGTGTGAATGCATTGCGCCTTGTGGTGAACGTGTGAACGGCGCCTGGCTGTGACGTTTAGTGTAGGAGCAGCTTTTCTCTTTCAGTTTTGTTCAACCGCCGCTACTTCTGGATGAAGCCACAAAATGAAGCTAATTCATTAAATGAGCTTTTTTTCTTTGGTTTGATGGACCTTTCCTCCCGCCAGCCGTCTGGGCTGGTGTTCACACACTGGACCGAGCAGCACCAAGTAGACGTAGTCTTTTCAATGCTCCTTTACAAGTCGAGTTCTCTTAAACTTACTTCCTACGCCCGCAAATGTGATAAATGTTGTTGCTAGCTCTGATTTGATCTTTTCTGCATCAAAAGTTCTCTTGACAAAACCACCCCCTTCTGTGTGTGTTTTGCTCTCCACCTGTAGCCTGTGAACCGGGCTCTGAATGCAGAGCCCTGGTAAGGAGATGGCGTGACCACACAGGCACACACATGGAACAAACAAATGGGGCACATGCTAAAAAATGACGTTTCCCTTTCATTGCCACCCTTTTCAGACGGCTCTTTTGACCCTGGGTAATCCTGCTGTCACTATGACTGACTCAAATCCTCTTGTACTGTGTTCTCTCCCTCCTGGTTCTACATACGGGCTTATCGGGTGTTGTTTTGCAAAGGGGATAGTGTGCCAAATCCGGGAGGTCTGCCAGGCGGCATGCAACATGTCTGCTTTACAAAATGAAAATGACAAGGCAATCGCCATTCTGTCAGCATCACCATGGTAGCCCAGCAAGGTTATTTATCCTCAAGGTTAATGGAATGACGGCTGGAACGGAAGAGGCCAGGTTTAGAGAAACATGTGCCTGTTTTATTTAAGCCAATGATGGACACACACGTACACATGCACATGCAGACACACACACACGCACACACACACACACGCACACACACACACACACACACACACACACATGCACGCGTACGCACACACACACATGCACACCGAGAACCACAACTAAACAATGGTTTGTGTGGCCTGATGTGTGTGATTGGAGCATGCATGGGCATTCACTCTCCAGCTCTGGTCTGTTTACTCACCTAATTTCCACCTAGGGATGTCTAATAACGTGTAATAATTACAGAGATGGTTGGTTTTCCTAATCCTGTGCCAAACAGCGATATCAGTTAAAACTCCACCCTTTTACCAAACATTTCGGCCATCACAGCGACTGGCACAAAAATCCCCATCTTATGTAATTAATCAGTTTAATCCTTTTTTTTTTTTATTTCATTACATATTCATTGTCGATATCTGTGGGAGATGGTTTAACATGATTTTTGAGCAGAAATTATGCATAAACCAGCTTTAATAGATTACTGGGATACATTGGCAAAAGATAAAACGGCAAAATGTCAGGATTACCGGATGGATAACGTGGAAGTGCTTGGCAACGCATCGTCACTTGTTAGCTTTCTGCTTCAATTAGAAAACCAGGAACTTCCATTAGAAAACCAGGGCTTCCATTATAAAACCAGGAACTTCCATTAGAAAACCAGGGCTTCCATTATAAAACCAGGACTTCCATTAGAAAACCAGGACTTCCATTAGAAAACCAGGAACTTCCATTATAAAACCAGGACTTCCATTATAAAACCAGGAACTTCCATTAGAAAACCAGGGCTTCCATTATAAAACCAGGGCTTCCATTATAAAACCAGGACTTCCATTATAAAACCAGGGCTTCCATTATAAAACCAGGGCTTCCATTATAAAACCAGGACTTCCATTATAAAACCAGGACTTCCATTATAAAACCAGGACTTCCATTATAAAACCAGGACTTCCATTATAAAACCAGGGCTTCCATTATAAAACCAGGACTTCCATTATAAAACCAGGACTTCCATTATAAAACCAGGACTTCCATTATAAAACCAGGACTTCCATTATAAAACCAGGGCTTCCATTATAAAACCAGGAACCAGGACTTCCATTATAAAACCAGGACTTCCATTATAAAACCAGGACTTCCATTATAAAACCAGGGCTTCCATTATAAAACCAGGACTTCCATTAGAAAACCAGGACTTCCATTAGAAAACCAGGACTTCCATTAGAAAACCAGGACTTCCATTATAAAACCAGGACTTCCATTATAAAACCAGGACTTCCATTATAAAACCAGGACTTCCATTATAAAACCAGGACTTCCATTAGAAAACCAGGACTTCCATTATAAAACCAGGACTTCCATTATATATCCAGGACTTCCATTATAAAACCAGGACTTCCATTATAAAACCAGGACTTCCATTATAAAACCAGGGCTTCCATTAGAAAACCAGGACTTCCATTATAAAACCAGGACTTCCATTATAAAACCAGGACTTCCATTAGAAAACCAGGACTTCCATTATAAAAACAGGACTTCCATTAGAAAACCAGGACTTCCATTATAAAACCAGGGCTTCCATTATAAAACCAGGACTTCCATTATAAAACCAGGGCTTCCATTATAAAACCAGGGCTTCCATTATAAAACCAGGACTTCCATTATAAAACCAGGACTTCCATTATAAAACCAGGACTTCCATTATAAAACCAGGACTTCCATTATAAAACCAGGGCTTCCATTATAAAACCAGGACTTCCATTATAAAACCAGGACTTCCATTATAAAACCAGGACTTCCATTATAAAACCAGGACTTCCATTATAAAACCAGGGCTTCCATTATAAAACCAGGACTTCCATTATAAAACCAGGACTTCCATTATAAAACCAGGACTTCCATTATAAAACCAGGGCTTCCATTATAAAACCAGGACTTCCATTATAAAACCAGGACTTCCATTATAAAACCAGGACTTCCATTAGAAAACCAGGACTTCCATTAGAAAACCAGGACTTCCATTATAAAACCAGGACTTCCATTATAAAACCAGGACTTCCATTATAAAACCAGGACTTCCATTAGAAAACCAGGACTTCCATTATAAAACCAGGACTTCCATTATATATCCAGGACTTCCATTATAAAACCAGGACTTCCATTATAAAACCAGGGCTTCCATTAGAAAACCAGGACTTCCATTATAAAACCAGGACTTCCATTATAAAACCAGGACTTCCATTAGAAAACCAGGACTTCCATTATAAAACCAGGACTTCCATTATAAAACCAGGACTTCCATTATAAAACCAGGACTTCCATTAGAAAACCAGGACTTCCATTAGAAAACCAGGGCTTCCATTATAAAACCAGGACTTCCATTAGAAAACCAGGACTTCCATTAGAAAACCAGGACTTCCATTATAAAACCAGGGCTTCCATTATAAAACCAGGACTTCCATTAGAAAACCAGGACTAAAACCTTCTCTGTGGCTCTGGCTGAGGTCGGTATGGAGGAGACTTGGCTGCCTGTCGTTCATGAATTTTGCACACAAAACCAAATTTAACAGGAATTGGTGACACAAGGTTCCTTGGTAAAACTAGTCTCGTGGGAATAGGGCTTATGATGGGGCTTAGAATAAGGCTCTTTGTACACGCTACAAGCCGACTGCATGCTATTTTGTGGACAATTAATGAAATATAAAAATGCCATTCAAAATATGTATAACAACCTTGTAATGGGATATTTGCATTTTCTCTATGCGGCTATCTTTAGTATCGTAATCAGGCTAAGCCACAGATCTCGTAGAAATGATTGTTCTTTTTAGAGCCAAACCATTCCCTAACAATCTGGAAAAAACAGAATGTGAAGAACCATTTTGTGGCCAAAGGTGCGCTTCTGAAACGTTGCATCACATTAACGAGCAGAGATGTGCCCAAAGCTTTGCCTTTCCCTGGGGTGCTCAAAAGAACCTTCTTTCATAATATCACATCTGGTTTTATGTTTTACATAAGGTTGAAATATAGTTCTGCACATATTGAGTGGTCTAATCAGTCACCAGCCTACAGGTCAATAGGTCAGCAAGGACACCGCTGTATCCTTGGAAAGTAAGGGATTGATAACCGATAATGTTGACACTTTGAACAGATGTCTTAGTCCACTGTTCAGTTTTTTGTGTGTGTATTTAGTGTATCTCCACTAATTCTGAGTGAGCAGACTTTTATTCAATATCTTTTGTATCACAGCGTGCCAATAGCATATTCCTCCAGTATAACATTATGCACTGCGTAACATTATGCACTGCGTAACATTATGCACTGCGTAATGCCGCCTAACTGTTTATGAATTCAGGATGAATGGAATGCAGTGCATCCTAATGAGTAATGACGCTCAGCAGCCTCCACGCTTCTACCTCTTGATGAAAGTTCTTTATGAGAAATCCATCAAATGTAAAACGCTGAACATAATCACTGACATTTACGACTGCGACAGCTGCTGCATTTTACAGATAAATTATACAATCCAAACACCAAATTAGTGTTTAATAAAATAGCTATAGCCTTAGTTTTTATGAAGGAATAAACTGCGTGGAGCATGAAGGGAACAGAATGCAACCTTCTCATTATCTCCTAACGTGCGTAGTAAAGGATTGTGTAACATCCCTGTCCCTCCCTCAGACGGCTGCAGTCATGTGTGCAATCTAACCTTAAAACATCTCAGGAGACACCAACTCTCTAAAGTGAGCTAAAATTACACTGACTTTCCTGACTTTTTTCTTTAGCTCAGAAGTATGAGCTCTTAAGAAATAGCGTGCATGAATATGTATATATTTACAATTTAATGTGAAATGTTGTCTCAGTGATGCAGCCTAAATAATCAGATTCTTTTTTATCCTATTTAATTAAACTAATAGATAAAGGTCTTCAGTTAGATTTATCTTGTATAGTCTTAATTAGTTGAGAATCCATTTTCACAGGCACAGAAATCCCTAATTAAATCCATGGAAGGTGTAACCACGTCAAGACGTCTTACTGCAGCCAGTGCATATCAAAAGGTGATATTCACTGGATGACACCAACAATTTGTGCTTGTTCTATATTGACAAATCCAAATCTGGAAAAGTTGCATCTGAAAGGTTCTCAAACTCTCTTTTTTGTATTTGTGTTTACGTAAACGTTTAATAAAAATAGGTGGACATTTTGGTAGAGGAAATGAGAAGCTGCTTTTAAAACACAAGAGAATAGTGTCTGTTTTATTAAGGACTGCTGTCAGGGGCCAAACATTTTACAGTCCATCTCAGCATACGTCTACCAACCATTCTTCATTCTGAATTCCCCCCTCTGAGCATATATCTGTGTTCTTTCTGCACTCCATCCATTTGCACTCCCTGTAATTTAGTCTAAAAGTACATTAATACATTTCTCTTCCATGGTGATGTAAGCAATACTGCCTCAATAACAGTTAAACATTGGCTTTGATTAAATATCCAGACAACTTGCAATATCCTAACCAATTTTCATTTTATCATTGAAGGAACATAGTTTTGTGTGTGTGTGTGTGTGTGTGTGTGTGTGTGTGTGTGTGTGTGTGTGTGTGCATGCATTTGTGTGGGGTGTGTGTGTGTGTGTGTGTGTGATGCGGTAGATGGCGAGGTGCTATCTAGTTCTGGGGTGAGGTTAGAGGGCGTTTCCCTACATCAACATATATTACCATCACTGTGCACAAACAGCCAGGCTCTGTGGAATTAATATTACAGCAAGAGTCCTTGTCCTCTGCATAAAGCGCTTACCATTACCCAATTCTGTTCCCGCACGGCAAGGTTACACTGTATACGCTAATTCTACTTTTGAAAACCTTCAGCAATGGACCGTTGCGTTAATATCGCCCTCTGAATCAATCATTCGTTTTGGACACTTACGAGATTGGCAGGAACCATAAACTATTAAGAGCCTGTCGACGTTCAGGGGAATAGTAATGAGTGGTTGATAGACTCTTCTGCTGTCCTGCTGGTCAGGTTGTAGCTCCGCTGCTGCCCATGTTGCTTCTTGAAGGAACACGTCTCCACACGAGTGATGGGGTCTGTTAACGGCCTGATTACAGCCCTGAGTTTACGTACGCTAAAGCAAAATCCCTACGCAAAATTGGCATGTAATTAGTTTTCAACACATTTTGGATCAGATATAACGAGTTAAGTATTTCTTTATTTATCTATGTTTCACACAGTAGCGGCATTGCATTCAAACAAAATTAATGAACGTACTCTTGAGCAATATGGGAGGAAACCATGAATGACAAAATTATTTGAAGGCAATGATTTGGATGAAATCTTGCAAGGTAGACTTCCAGCAGAGAGGAACTCTAGAATCTACACGTTAAAAACTTAATTTAGATACAAACAATGTTGAAACTGCTATAGATCTGTCACACTTATTAAAGGTTACGCTTGGAGTTCCAGTTATCCAGGGGAAGTATTTGGAAATTGAGTAAACATGTAAGGCTTTAACAATATGGATGTACTGCCCATAGTTCAAGTACACATCTTCCTAAAAATGCCTTTTGTTATATCGGTGATACATTGAACAATGACACAAAACAGCAGTTTTGCTTTTTGTCAGTGTTATGTCAATTCTAATGCGCTCATTAGAGTACTGACTTCACAATAATCACTTGTATTGCATAACTGTGTAGGTTTGTAAAAAATATAAATAATACGATTTTGTTGTAATTGATTGATTCAGAGGAACAATTGAACATTCAGTAGTTGGTCGATTTTGTTTTGTCAAGATCTTTAGATATTAGTCTTATAAAGTTACCTTTGGCAGTATTTCCACTGTAGAATTCTTTGCTGGTTGCTACAAGATATTATCTATACACCAATGCCACTTATCTATACACCAATGCCACTGTTGCAAAAAACGTAAAGTCAAATCTCTGATTGGCTCAAGAGAATGAACCTTAAAAAAAGGCATTTGCAGTTATTTATTTCCTTATTTGCTATTTGTAAATCAAGAAATATATTTCAGAATGTTGACTCGTCTGATTCCATGAACCACTGTTTTGGGTTTTTTTTGCAACATCAAAACTGAACAAAACCCTCATTAGGTCCAGCGTCTCGCGTTCATCTAAGAGCAATTCTCCGATCTTTAGATGAACCAGTGGCGGTGCTGCCCTATATTTGTTGGAAATTGGATCATGAATATTGTGTTACCCTAGAAAAAGCAGTAAAAAGCCACGCATGCTTTCTTGTTCCCTCTGATCCTGCAGTCTTTTGTTGCTCCGCCGGCCCATTGTACCCCAGCAGAGATCAAGGAGAGCCCTGTCGACTGGATTATTCCATTGTAGGAGAGCTACTGTAGGAAAGAGGATTAGTAGACAAGACATTGGTGGAGGATTCTAAAGGGAGTCGCTTGGTGGCACCCATGGGACGCGGGATGTTAAAGTGTAACATTATCTCTGTTGGTGCCTTTCTCCTTTGAGATGGAGCAAACAATAATACTAATAACACCGCATTCAGAAGAAGCAGACTGTACACTTCCTGTCCATGTGAGTGACTCTGACTCTGAGCCTCTGCCTCCCCTGCAGCGAGCCACGGGCCCAGCGCGTGGCCGGCCACCTACCCGCAGTGTGGGGAGAAGAACCAGTCCCCGGTGGACGTGGTGGAGGAGGACGCTCAGGTTTCACAGGAGTTCCAGGAGCTCACTCTGGACAAGTTCAACATGGAGTCGTCCAACCAAACCACCATGAAGAACACAGGGAAGACAGGTAGGCACCAGTGCTGCCGGCACCACCTGCTGCCACCAAACCATCGCCGTTGTTCCTTTCACTCTTTGGCCATTTAGTGCGAGTGACTTGTAGCCTCATGCGTACGTAATGCACGCCATGCTTTTAAAAAGATTTGCTGTCATCCAACCACAGTGTTTTAATAATCATACCATGATACATATTTACACAATTTAGATTTCCTTTTATG
This sequence comes from Urophycis tenuis, assembly GCA_036785325.1. Lineage (NCBI taxonomy): Eukaryota > Metazoa > Chordata > Actinopteri > Gadiformes > Phycidae > Urophycis > Urophycis tenuis. The sequence continues at coordinate 3,251,027 of JAXIVH010000008.1, forward strand.
TAATAAAAATGTTTCAAGCGATCCCATATTTTTCACCACACAAATGCGTTCCTGTGTTTAATAATAAGCTGTTCCCTCAAACGATGCCTTCAAGGTTATTTATTTTTTTTGGTGAGCAATTGTCGTTCAGAGATCAGATGGCTGTGAAATCCCGTGGCAGTTGGCAGCAGACTTCTGACTGTAATTGATCTCCCTTGGTTTGGTGATGTGTCTCTCTGGAGTACAGAGAGTTGTCTTGTGCCTTTGATCTTAATTAGCCTCGTTAGCTTCCATAACAACCCCGGCCAGTGGGAGGAAAAATGCTTCGGCCGGCTTTATACACTAAAGATGGAGCAAAAAAACCCACAGAGTTAACTAGTATTTCAGCATCGTGCCATTTATTTAGATCTGGAGCCACAAGTTAGCTGAAAGAACTACGGAAAAGACAATTTAGCCGATGACCTGAGCCACCTCTGGTTCTCTTGTCTGAGACATGGTATTTACGTATGCTACGTTTACTATACTGTACTTACTTACTATACTATATTATACTTTACTATCAGTGGCCTGGTATTTCTGAACAGCAGACCCTGTAGTCTCTAGTTAATACGCACGCGGTTCATCCAATGCAATTCATTTTTTTACAATAACGACCGGCTTGCTGTACATTATCCCTGACATATATACAGTATATAATTTGTATATATATAGGATATATTTATAGGATACATATATTATATATCTATATACTGTATATATATATATATATATATATATATATATATATACATCCATATACAGTAGGTCTTTACATTTCTATTCACCAGGTGGAGATCACAATCAGTCCCGAATTCCTTTGAAATTCACATTTAGGGAGAACAATGAAAGAGGGTCAAGATGGAGGAACAACAACACGACATGGCTGGTTATATATAGCGCTCACAAAATGTCCGCTGGTCACCGTTTACAGTCAAGCGTGTGCCAAACAATGCCAGTACAGCAATTGTAGTGTTGAGGCAGCCTCGGAGCCCTGATCAATGCATCATGATTCATCGCAGCGCAGCCCCTTCGTACGCCTTGAACCGCTCTGACTCCGGCTGTGTTGGCGGTGTTCCAGTCATTGTTGTTTAACTAAACATTTCCCAGGCAAATTTCAGACCGTCGACCAAATTCATGAGGAAAGGGGAGACCCAAGGGACATTTGCATTGATCAAGGATTTACTTTCACACACACTGGCGTTCCTTCACAGGCTGTGATTCAAGGTCTTTTTGGCTTAGCGTCTAATTCCCGCTCTGCTGTTTCTTGAGTTCAGACAGACGCACCCAGAGCAGCATTTCTAATGAAAGTCTCAGGGCCAGCCCGCCTCCAGACTTCCTCTGGATTTCACACCGGGGCCGCGGCCACGCCCCACATCACACACCTCACACCACACCACACCACACACCCCACGTCACGCCCCACATCACACCACACACCCCACATCACACCACACATCACACATCACACCACACGCTCCACATCACACCACACGCCCCACATCACACCACACATCACACCATACGCCCCACATCACACCACACGCCCCACATCACACCACACATCACACCATACGCCCCACATCACACCACACGCCCCACATCACACCATACGCCCCACATCACACCACACGCCCCACATCACACCACAGATAACACCACACACCTCACACCACACCACACACCCCACATCACACCACACATCACACATCACACCACACGCTCCACATCACACCACACGCCTCACATCACACCACACACCTCACATCACACCACACACCTCACACCACACGCCCCACATCACACCTCACATCACACCACACACCACACCACACACCCCACATCACACCTCACACCACACCACACACCTCACATCACACCACACGCCCCACATCACACCACACGCCCCACATCACACCACGAGCCCCACACCACACCACACACCCCACATCACACCTCACATCACACCACACGCCCCACATCACACCACACGCCCCACATCACACCACGAGCCCCACACCACCACATTACCAGCAAACACCGCGGCTGTCTCAGGAGAGCAGGAGGAGGCTGGCTGAGGTTTACGCAGGGGGAGCAGTCCTGGCTCCTGGTGGCCTCCTGCTGGCCTCCTGGTGACCTCCTGGTGACCTCCTGGTGGCCTCCTGGTGGCCTCCTGCTGGCCTCCTGCTGGCCTCCTGGTGACCTCCTGCTGACCTCCTGCTGGCCTCCTGCTGGCCTCCTGGTGACCTCCTGGTGACCTCCTGGTGGCCTCCTGGTGACCTCCTGGTGACCTCCTGCAGGCCTCCTGGTGACCTCCTGGTGACCGAGCCGCGGCCCTCTGTGGTCTTCAGTGTGTCTCTCCTCGCCCCAGGAGGCCCTCTCTGTTCCATCCTCTGTCCTCGCCTTCCCCCTCTCATCTCCCGGCCTCCGTCTCTTGTTGCAGTGCTCTCCTAGCTGCCGGGTGGCCTCTCCTCGGTCCTCATCCCCTCCTCGCTCTCATTCGGTGAATCTCATCTTCTCAGCAGCCGTGGAGGTTGAGCCGCTCCAGCCTGGTGTTCTCCTGTCAGGCTGCAGATCCACGCTCCGCACCCTGCTTTGTGTCGAGGCTTGATCTGGAGAGGCTGACTAAACCCTCCTGTAGCAGGAGGGTGTCAGTCAAGAGCGAGGGAGAGAGAGGGAGAGAGAGTAGTCTCCTATTTGGTTAAAGCCTGTGTGTGCTTGTGTGTGTGTGCGTGTGTGTGTGTGTGTGTGTGTGTGTGTGTGTGCGTGTGTGCCTGTGTGCGTGCGTGTGTGTGCACGTGCGCGCATGCATGCCTGCATGCGTGTGTGTGTCTGTGTGCATGTGTGTGTGCGTTCGTTCGTGTGTGCGTGCTTGCGTGTGTGTGAGTGTGTGTGTGTGTGTGTGCGTTCGTTCGTGTGTGCGTGCTTGCGTGTGTGTGAGTGTGTGTGTGTGTGTGTGCGTTCGTTCGTGCGTGCTTGCGTGTGTGTGAGTGTGTGTGTGTGCGTGCTTGCGTGTGTGTGAGTGTGTGTGTGTGTGCGTTTGTTCGTGTGTGCGTGCGTGCGTGTGTGTGAGTGTGTGTGTGTGTGCGTGTGTGTGAGTGTGTGCGTGCTTGCGTGTGTGTGAGTGTGTGTGCGTGCGTGCTTGCGTGTGTGTGAGTGTGAGTGTGTGTGTGCGGTGCGGCTGAGGAGACAGCAGGACACTGCTGGAGACACATGGGTGTACGATGGCAACAAGACCCCAGATACATTGTGGTCCCCTCTATGTACATCTTCAGATGATGGTTGACTCCTCAGTGGAGCGTGAGCCTCCTCGCCAGTCAGAACCCACAGCCACATGACGTCTGCAGTCGCATTTAGAAAACAGCGGTTTCCAAGAAAACAAGGCTGGGCTTTTATTTCTCAAGCAAAGGCAAAAACATATATAAATTGCAAATTCCAAGCTTCTTGTTTTCAAACATTCATATATGAGCTGTTCTCAACAGAACGTTAACAAATGACAGTTTCCATGTTATGTCGACGACGTCCATGTATTGTGCTGCAGAGCTACTTACTGAAGTGAGCAGCTCATCTGCCTTAACCTACACACTCTAACCTACACATTATAACCTACACATTATAACCTACACACCCTAACCTACACTCTAACCTACACATTATAACCTACACATTATAACCTACACACTCTAACCTACACATCATAACCTACACATCATATCCTACACATTATAACCTACACACTCTAACCTACACATTATAACCTACACACTCTAACCTACACATTATAACCTACACATTATAACCTACACACTCTAACCTACACACTCTAACCTACACATTATAACCTACACATTATAACCTACACATTATAACCTAAACACTCTAACCTACACATTCTAACCTACACATTCTAACCTACACATTCTAACCTACACATTCTATCCTACACACTCTAACCTACACATTCTAACCTACACACTCTAACATACACACTCTAACCTACACATTCTAACCTACACACTCTAACATACACATTCTAACCTACACTTTCTATCCTACACACTCTAACCTACACATTCTAACCTACACACTCTAACATACACATTCTAACCTACACATTATAACCTACACACTCTAACCTACACATTATAACCTACACACTCTAACATACACACTCTAACCTACACATTCTAACCTACACTTTCTATCCTACACACTCTAACCTACACATTCTAACCTACACACTCTAACATACACATTCTAACCTACACATTATAACCTACACACTCTAACCTACACATTATAACCTACACACTCTAACATACACACTCTAACCTACACATTCGAGAACTCTTAGCGCTGGCTTAAAGGTGACGGAGCACTTGAAGGGGAAGGGGAGCGGTGGAGGACGGGCCAAAGACCGTTAGGAGGGGCTGCATGTCCTTCTTTTCTTTCTTTTTCTTCCTTCTTTGGTTGGAAGTGTAAACCGTCAGTGTCAGGTGATATGCAGTGCCCTGCTTGTTGAGAAATTACTCAACAGCTGTTAACTCGCACACACCACAGACCTTTAAAGGATTAAAGGATGTTTTAATTATGTATTTTGATTTAATGGGAAACTTTTATTACATTTTCCAGAAATGAATTAGGTTCTCCTGTTTGTGTTTTTAGACCGTTATCTTAGTTTGGTATTACCTTTATTTAGTCCATGGTGTTTAAGAAGCATCGTTGGCAAAGAGAATATTGCATTAAATGTCTTCTATAAATACTCTTGGATCCAAGCAATAGAGTCACTGAAGATCTAAAGGAAACGTACACCCTTTTTGTCTCAAACATCTCGTACTGTGATAATTAATGCATGGATTTAAGATGCATGCTATTCTATTTGTGCTGTTCAATTGAATAAATTCATATTAATTGTAGTAGCTCAAGGACATGAAAGTAAAAGCCCCAGAAAAGTGTCTTCCTGACCTTCATCTCCAGTCCCGCCACGCGTCTTCAGAGAATCAAAGTGGCGACAACAAGGACTGTTATTACCACTGAACTCTCGGTGGCTCATTGATCTGCTGTAAAGGAACAGTGGATGCACACTTTGTAGGGACGTCTGGCACGCGTGGCGTCGTGAATACGTGTGACAACATGCAGAAACGTGTGTGCACATGCACACTTAGGACCTTTAAAAAACCTTTAGGGTAATAGTATAGAGATGGATGATCTATTTAGCATTCGTCTGAAACGATATTGTAATGCAGTGTTACGGGGCCTGCCGGTCAGCACCACACATCCCATGCTAAGATTGCGTCGAAGCGTTTGTCGACTTTTCTAAGAAAATAACATGAAGTCCCCGTCCTCACCAGGCTGCAGCCTGATCCCTCACCGTCATCTGGCCGACCCCAACAGGCCTCATGTTCTATCTCCCCATGTTCTCTCTCTCCCCATGTTCTCTCCCCGACCCATGTTCTCTCTCCCCATGTTCTCTCCCCGACCCATGTTCTCTCTCCCCATGTTCTCTTCCTGACCCATGTTCTCTCTCTCCCCATGTTCTCTCCGTAGTTGCGGTTCTGCTGAAGAACGACTACTTTGTGCGCGGCGCCGGGCTGCCCGGGCGCTTTAAGGCGGAGAAGATGGAGTTCCACTGGGGCCAGAGCAACGGCTCCGCCGGCTCCGAGCACAGCATCGCCGGCCGCAGGTTCCCCGTGGAGGTGAGGGCCTCCCCGTGGAGGTAAGGGCCTCCCCGTGGAGGTGAGGGCCTCCCCGTGGAGGTGAGGGCCTCCCCGGGCCCCCGGCGGGGGGAGGGAGGAGAACGTCTCGGTCCGTACGCACACAGAAACACCTGCGCTGGCGTGGAGCGCTCCGAGGACTTGGGTCCCTGGCGGAGAGCGAGGTTTGATTCATGGCCCCGAAGCAGCGTTGTTGGACCCCCGGTCAACGAGATGCTGCTGCCAGATGATTAAGATGAGAAGCTGGTCTCCAGCTCCTCAAGGATCCCCGTTCCCCCCGTGGTTCTGTCTGGTGGAGCATCCATATTATTATTATTATAATGAACATGATAGAGCTGCATGTTGGTCCGGGGACTAGAATCATCCCCTCCCTTTGGGACTGCGGTGGTGGAGTGACTGGAATACAGCGAGTGATCATGGAAATGTATGCACATTACAGAGCAGCACGCATTTTAAAATCTTTTCAGAGCATGCAAAGAAGGGTGTGAATTCCTGGCATATGTTGGCTTACAAGGACACATCACATATATATATGATGTGGGAGGGTGCAGGGAGACATCGATTTGGTGTGCGAGCAAAAAATAGTTGAATAGATTTGTGTGGAGAAGATTGCAGTTTGAAAGTTGCAATCACTGCAGCAGACGTATTGCACTGCTATTATTAAAACACACATCCACTGAGGACTGATCTGGAGCAGAAGCGCTTAATAAAACTCATATCGATGCACACTTTCAGACCAGGCACCAGACTGGCGTGGTAGTCATCAGTTCAACGCATAGCATCATACTTCTGCCGAGAATTGTTCTGCGTGTTTATGTACGTCAGAAAGAGAGAACTTCAGAGCCCAGGTCATTATTACAAACCAAGCTCCAGGTTCTGAAACCCCACGTGTCGCTACGCCGTTCTTTGTTCAGATAATGATGCAGAACCCTCCTGGTGAATGTGTGGTTCTGGGCTGCAGGAAGTGCCCCTGTGTTGCTTGTGACGGTCGTTTAGCGTACAGGGGTTTGATCCACTGGAGAGCTCGCTGTTGTTCACCACAAAGCAGCCCAATGGCTTATTAATGACGAGTGTTTTAATGTAAAGCTGGGTTTGTGTAATCCCTTCATTAGCTCTGCTCATTACTGCGCTTCTGCCCCACAACTTTGGAATGAGAGTCTTTTTTTCCCCCTCCCGCCACGTCATTTTGTGTTCAGCCATGTGTTAAAGGGCACCGGATTCTATACTGCCATTTAGAGTGAGTTACTGGCCATATAGATGGTTTGATGGTGGGGGCGCAGTGTTGTAAATCTCTCTCCTCTACTTTGAATTGCAATCTGATGAACAGTACATGGTGGTTAAGTGGTAACATGGTGGTTAAGTGGTAACATGGTGGTTAAGTGGTAACATGGTGGTTAAGTGAAAAGCAAATCTGGGGAACGGGCTAAATTATTGTGTCCCCAAACCTAGGCGTATATTTCATTTGAAACACTGCGGTGAAATTGATGGCAAAAACAACTTTTATTCCCGAATGACGGCTCAGACAGACAGACAGACAGACAGAAAGTGGATGTTGCATGCAGAAATATGACAAAGCGCAGCCATGAGGTGATATCCAGGGTCCTGAGGGTCCTGAGGGTCCTGGAGCCAGCGGGATGCGTCTTGTTAACCCGAATGAGTCCAGGAGACGCACATGAAGACGTCACACAAACACACACGGATGCAGTTACTTTGAGCTTCATTTGGTGCTAAAAGGTGCCAACATTTTCCCAGCGCGGTGCTGCAATAGAAATCCATCGCCGAGCGCTTGAGAGCAATGATCTCAAGAGAGGCCCAGCGAGCTGCTTTAGATGTACTCACCGTGCTCAGCTGATTGGACCGTTCTGCAGCACAATCGGTCGCAGCACAGCAGCTCCCGGTCCAGACCCCCCACCAAGTCGTCCCCATGCAGCCTGAAGTCCTTTATCGGTGGGACAAGGTGGTGCCCCCGCCCCGCCCCGCCCCCCACGGCTTTTCATATCCCAGCCGCTGAGCCGCAGTCTGCGTGGTGGGTTTTACACATGAATCTAGGTGTTGAAGTGGGCTAATCGATAGATGGACCACCTGTTTACTCAGACTCTACACTGAAAAATGGAGGAATGACTTTCCCCTCAGGAGACTGCAGTGAGCTCCGTTATAATAATGTATTAGTGTGACGCCAAGGTAAGATAAATTATACATGGATGTGAAGCACGCTGCACTAGGTCTGTGTGTGGCTGCGTGTGTGTGTGTGTGTGGCTGCGTACGTGTGTGTGTGTGTGTGTGTGTGTGTGGCTGCGTACGTGTGTGTGTGTGTGTGGCTGCGTACATGTGTATGTGTGTGTGGCTGCGTACGTGTGTGTGTGTGTGTGTTGTGCTGAAACAGTGAATAATGGTATGAGGGTACATGTACGTGCACATGCTGTCTGCACGTTTTTGAACAACAGCGGTGCGGAGCTGGAGTGTGAGTGTGAGTGTGTGTGTGTGAGAGAGTGTGTGAGAGTGTGTGAGTGTGTGTGTGTGTGTGGGTGTGTGTGAGTGAGTGAGTGAGTGTGTGTGTGTGTGTGTGTGTGTGTGTGTGTGTGTGTGTGTGTGTGTGTGTGTGAGAGAGTGTGTGTGTGTGAGTGTGTTTCTGGAGAGTGCTCAGCAAGTTAATTTAGAAGTAGTGTTTAATAGTGTAGGTCATTAACTTGCCTTCACCCTCTGACAGACACACACACGTTCCTCTCAAGGTGTACTTCTCCTGGTAGCACCAATGATTCACGTGGTTCTGTCTGTGAACACGACCATGTTTCATGTAAATGTGTACATACAGTATATGGGTAGGTATATATGCACATCATTCATCTGTGTGTATATATATGTACGTATATATATGTATGTGTATGTATGTGTGTGCATATATCTACTGTATGTATATAAGCCTGTATATATATGTAATGCAGGCAGTAAGCCGTGCTGGCGGCTCGAGATCATTGTCTAATGCAGCTCAATGATGACTAAATGATGATGGATGGAGGACGGCCGTTCCTGCTGAGTTTTCAGGGTGAAAACAAATTGGTTCCATTAAAGGCTGCAGTCAGAGGAACTCTGCGGCCCCCATTGTACTCCAGCGGGCCGCGGAGCGTCGGCTTGGTGAGGCTGAGGCCCTGAGTGACAAATGAGGGGCGGGAGCATAACCATCCATACGTTGACATCCTGCACCGCCTAAGAAAAGTGTTCCAAGATGGCGGCGAGGGCAATCAGAGGAGTGTTGCCACGGCGCACTGTGGTGGCAGCCTGGCGTGACGGCGTGGTACGCCTTTAAGGTGACATTCCTCATGTTACCCCCCTCCTGCCAGGGGCAGGCCCACCAGGCTGCAGCTCCCTCCACCTCCATGTTCCCTCCTCGCTCTCCTCCTCCAAGGACACGTCTGACCGTCAGACTGACCCTGCAGCCAGCAGACGTCCAGCTCTCCGCTGCCCGCCCAGTGCTGTGCTCTGGGCTCTTTTTGGGGCATTTTCTGGCTCTCTATATATAAAAATATAGATATATAATTGTCTTCATAATTCGCTCTGTTCCGCTCCGCTTCCCCCGGAGGATGACTTTCACCTGCCAGGCGACCCAGACCGCCGCCGCCGCCGCCGCTGCCACGCCCCTCTGACTCCCCGGGGAGCACGGAGCCACGCCCCTCTGACTCCCCGGGGAGCACGGCGCCGGCCCTCACAGGCGCCTGGCGTGTGGCGTGGGCACGGGGGGGCTGATGAGTGGCGTTCTGGATGTCTCGGAGCACTGCCGTCACAGACAGACAGACAGACAGACAGACAGACAGTCTGTCCTGGATGTCTCACTGCCATCACAGGGCTGCGTGCCACAGTTCTATCCCGCCGCCGGACAGAAACAAACTTCTGTCTGTGACTTTAGCAGACTTAAGTTAAGCCTGTAACTTTAGCAGACTTAACTTAAGTCTGTAACTTTAGCAGACGTAAGTTAAGTCTGTAACAGACTTAAGTTAAGTGTGCTCTTCAGGAGCAGAGAGGTTGTAGACAGGTTGTACTTCAGTGACGTCACAGGGTGGCCATTAGCACCCTCTGCTCCGCTCACTGGGTGGAGCGCTAAAAAAATGGATTTGGCAAATATTATGGGATATATGATATATGGATGTGATGAATAAGCCTCTTTTTTTAATGCCCTTCAAATAGCTTTTCATCAAATCCTCAGTGGTGTGTCCAAGTGATTGATAATGGGTTAGCCCCCCCCGCACCCAACCGCAGCCTTCTAAGGTGTGTGTGTGTGTGTGTGTGTGTGTGTGTGTGTGTGTGTGTGTGTGTGTGTGTGTGTGTGTGTGTGTGTGTGTGTGTGTGTGTGTGTGTGTGTGGCGTGCGTGCGTGTGTGTGCATGTGTGCGTGTGTGTGCATGTTTGTGTGTGTGTGTGCGTGTCTCATCCACAGATGCAGATCTACCTGTACAACTCTGACGATTTCGACAGCCTTGGCGCCGCCATTAAACAGAAACGCGTCATCGCAGCCATGGCTGTCTTCTTCCAGGTACAGAGAGTGTGTTTAGTTAATGCACTGTGTGTGTCTGTGTGTGTGTACTGTGTGTATAGTTATTTAATGTACTGTGTGTGTGTTTGTGTGTGTATACTGTGTGTACAAATATTTCATGTACATAATGTATTGTATACTGTGTATATACTTATTTTAGGTACAGTGTGTTTGTGTATACTGTGTATATACTTATTTTAGGTACAGTGTGTTTGTGTATACTGTGTGTATACTTATTTTAGGTACAGTGTGTTTGTGTATACTGTGTATATACTTATTGGGTACATCGCCTGTGTCTACGTATTTCATGTACACAGGGTATCGTATTCAGGGATTGGTTTAAGAAAATAGATTTTCCGATTTGAAATCAAGCTTCATTTGGATGATCTGTCATCGATTCCTAAAATCCTCAGATCTCATTTCATGTCATTTTTTGACGTAGAACTTTCTACCTTGCTGTGCGTGTTATGGAGGAGACGGGCGAGGGGTGGGAGGGGCGGGAATCGAACCTGGCTCGCTGTGCGGCGACAGGGTCAGGGAGCCTCTGGCCCAACAGGCTGACTGCTGTAGAGTGTTGGCCACCTTCTGTAGCAAGCCAAGGGAACTGCTTCGGGGTCAATTCTTAATCAATATGTCTAATGATACAGCAGGTGAGAGGGTTCGTGGTGTCATTGTCAGCACTGTTTCTCTGAGGATCTCTTTCATATCCAAGCAAAATTGATATTTTGACTGAAATCCCCATCCCTAACCAAATCAATATTGAATCGATTCGTAACTCAACGCGAATCCGAATCAAATTGATTTGGGAATCAGTGGTGATTTCCAGACCTAATGGCATGTACTTGTATGGAGTGTGTACAGCATGTGCTTATTTCAAGTACAGAATTGACTGATTCCAGGTACAGTGATTATTTAGTGTACTGATATCAGGTAAAGATCACTGTCTGTACTTATTCCAGGTACAGTGAGTATTTAGTGTACTGATTTCAGGTAAACATTACAGTGTCTGTACTTATTCCAGATATAGTGAGTATTTAGTGTACTGATTTCAGGTAAACATTACAGTGTCTGTACTTATTCCAGGTACAGTGAGTATTTAGTGTACTGATTTCAGGTAAAAATGACAGTGTCTGTACTTATTCCAGGTACAGTGAGTATTTAGTGTACTGATTTCAGGTAAACATTACAGTGTCTGTACTTATTCCAGGTACAGTGAGTATTTAGTGTACTGATTTCAGGTAAACATTACAGTGTCTGTACTTATTCCAGGTACAGTGAGTATTTAGTGTACTGATTTCAGGTAAACATTACAGTGTCTGTACTTATTCCAGGTACAGTGAGTATTTAGTGTACTGATTTCAGGTAAACATTACAGTGTCTGTACTTATTCCAGGTACAGTGAGTATTTAGTGTACTGATTTCAGGTAAACATTACAGTGTCTGTACTTATTCCAGGTACAGTGAGTATTTAGTGTACTGATTTCAGGTAAACATTACAGTGTCTGTACTTATTCCAGGTACAGTGAGTATACACACGACCACATGTGACGCGCCTGAAAGCTTTCTGCAGATAATAGAGCTCACTAGTTCTGTGAGTCATTTTGCTCACATTATGTGTGTGTATGTATGTGTGTGTGTGTGTGTGTGTGTGTGTCTGTGTGTCTGTGTGTGTGTGTGTGTGTGTGTGTGTGTGTGTGTGTGTGTGTGTGTGTGTGTGTGTGTGTATATGTGTGTGTGTGTGTGTGTGTCTGTATGTGTATATGTGTGTGTGTGTGTGTGTGTGTGTGTGTTTTATACTGCTCGTGTGCGTGCTATTCCTCCTCTAATGTTCTTTTATTCTTGAAGAAAAAGCCCCAGCCTCCATGCGTCCAGGCAGGCAGTAAAAGTAGCCCCATCGACCAGCATATTGGATTCTGAGTCCACAAGGAGCTCTAAATGTGGAGGAGAATCTGGATTCCACAGCAAAGTCCTTCTTCTTGTGCGGCTTCCCTCTGGTCTGCGGGCCCTAGGCCTCCCTGTTCAGGAAGTTGTTTCAACTTTCATACCGCAGCGGTTGCACATTGGAGGGAGGCGACCAGTGGGGCTCAGATGAATCTCTCCCCTTTTTAAGTGCCCAGCTTCACAGGGTAACCTTTTAAAAACACCTGCACTGCTGTAATTGGTTAACCGTTAGTCAGGGTGCGTGTGTGTGTGTGTGTGTGCGTTTGTGCGTGCGCGTGTGTGTTTTCGGACAGCTATTAAAAAGAAATGTATTAAAAAGGAATTCCAACTCCCTCTGATACACTAATATTGTAATGCAACAAAAAGTCCTTAATGATCCTGAAAGGTGCTCATTTTTTCATATGCACCTGTGAACCACCGCACACACACACACACACACACACACACACACACACACACACACAGGAAAGTATTATGCTGAGAGATTCATAAGTGTAACTAGGGCTCTTTACCGTAGTGTTTCTGCGGTTCATTTTTCATTTCTGGGTTCTATTTTTTGTTTAATGTAGCGATAGGAAGAGTAGAGTAGCTGGTTCTGGGGTCACCGGGACCCGGAACGGGGACACAGGTGCTGGCGTTGTGGTCCAGTCAGAGACGATGAGGAAATCGCGGCGCAGGCGAGAACGTAAACGCTTACCGCTGGGTTCTGACACCGCCATCGCTTACCGCAATTAGCAGCACGCACGCCGCTGAGTCGCAGGACTGCGACGGGAGATCTTTATTGTATTCGCATTTTCTTTCTGCGTTTTTTTAATTCTTTAATTCTTTTTTTTCACAGAAATGCACACACACACACACACACACGTACAAATGTGCGTAGGCATGCACACACACACACACACACTGGCACAGATTTACCATATCCAATCAATAAGGCAAGGTTACTCCCCATATTCCCCAGGGTCTCTTAATGTCCTCTGAGGTGCTCATATTATCCACATTCAGCATTCAGTTGAGTGCGATTATTCTCTTCCCAGTGACCTGAATTAATGTTGGGGGGGGGGGGGGGGTGGGGGGCGGTCCCAGCGTCCCAGCGTCCCAGCCCCGCTTTGTCCCAACATGTCTCCTAAGTAGGACGCTGGGGGCTATTGTGTAGTGAGCGTGCGGCTAAACAGGTAGATTACTTTAGCGTTGTCTCAAGTAACGGAGGTGACATTGCCTTAGAATAGCCAACGTCTCTCTCTCTCTCTCTCTCTCTCTCTCTCTCTGTCTCTGTCTCTGTCACTGTCTCTCTCTCTCTCTCTCTCTCTCTGTGTCTCTCTCTCTCTGTCTCTCTCTCTCTCTCTCTCTCTGTCTCTCTCTCTCTCTCTCTCTCTCTCTCTCTGTCTCGCTCTCTCTCTCTCTCTCTCTCTCTCTCTCTCTCTCTCTGTCTGTCTGTCTCTCTCTCTCTCTCTCTCTCTCTGTGTCTCTGTGTCTCTCTGTCTGTATCTATGTATATATAGATACATGGCCATATAGACAGACTCTAATGGCAGCCCAGAGGAAGGCTCCAGCTGGGCTCTCTCCCCCCGCTGATTCATGTCTCACTTTGTGGCGCCGCTCCGTAACCCCGCGGCGCTGAGCGGGTCGGACCAGCGAGCCGCTCCGCCACGCGGGGCCACGCGGGGCCACGCGGGCGTCTGTCCCGCCGGGTGGGCGTGTGGCTGCGTGGGCGCGGGGCCGTCTGGTGGGGGGCTTTGCGGGGCAGACTGCTGGGTCTCCCCGCCGTGGACTGAACCTGCTCTGCTCTCCTCCCACAGCTGGGCCTCAAGGACAACCCCGCGGTGGAGCCCATCATCCACGGGCTGAAGGGCGTGGTGCATCACGGTGGGTGTGTGAGCCCCGCGGCCCCGCGGAGCTCTGCTCCGTCACGTCCATCCATCTCACGCTTCAGGATCGATGTGGGCACCATTTGCATCCACTCACCTCGGCTCGCTAAATCACCTCCCTCTGCTTCACCCTGACCTCTGCTGCACCCTGACCTCTGCTGCACCCTGACCTCTGCTTCACCCTGACCTCTGCTTCACCCTGACCTCTGCTTCACCCTGACCTCTGCTGCACCCTGACCTCTGCTGCACCCTGACCTCTGCTGCACCCTGACCTCTGCTGCACCCTGACCTCTGCCTCCGTTCAGCCTCGCTGAAGCAGCCGCGGCCCGATTCGTTTCACCCGACCCTCGATTAGTCACCCACACATCACACATCACATCACACACACACTCACACATCACACATCACATATCACATCACACACACACTCACATATCACATCACACACACTCACACATCACATATCACATCACATATCACATCACACACACTCACACAGCACATATCACATATCACATCACACACACACTCACACATCACATCACACGCACGTGCAACCCAGGCCACCGCCGCCCCCCCCGTAGAGCAGCCTCGCACCCCGCGCCCCTCAGGCCAGCGTGGGGCTTTTAAACTATTCGGCCCCTGTGTGTGTGACTCGGCCCCTGTGTGTGTGACTCGGCCCCTGTGTGTGTGTGACTCGGCCCCTGTGTGTGTGTGACTCGGCCCCTGTGTGTGTGACTCGGCCCCTGTGTGTGTGTGACTCGGCCCCTGTGTGTGTGTGACTCGGCCCCTGTGTGTGTGACTCGGCCCCTGTGTGTGTGACTCGCCCCCTGTGTGTGTGACTCGGCCCCTGTGTGTGTGACTCGGCCCCTGTGTGTGTGACTCGGCCCCTGTGTGTGTGACTCGGCCCCTGTGTGTGTGTGACTCGGCCCCTGTGTGTGTGTGACTCGGCCCCTGTGTGTGTGACTCGGCCCCTGTGTGTGTGACTCGGCCCCTGTGTGTGTGACTCGCCCCCTGTGTGTGTGACTCGGCCCCTGTGTGTGTGACTCGGCCCCTGTGTGTGTGTGACTCGGCCCCTGTGTGTGTGTGACTCGGCCCCTGTGTGTGTGACTCGGCCCCTGTGTGTGTGACTCGGCCCCTGTGTGTGTGACTCGCCCCCTGTGTGTGTGACTCGGCCCCTGTGTGTGTGACTCGGCCCCTGTGTGTGTGACTCGGCCCCTGTGTGTGTGACTCGGCCCCTGTGTGTGTGACTCGGCCCCTGTGTGTGTGACTCGGCCCCTCTGTGTGTGTGACTCGGCCCCTCTGTGTGTGTGACTCGGCCCCTGTGTGTGTGACTCGGCCCCTGTGTGTGTGACTCGGCCCCTGTGTGTGTGACTCGGCCCCTCTGTGTGTGTGACTCGGCCCCTGTGTGTGTGACTCGGCCCCTGTGTGTGTGACTCGCCCCCCGTGTGTGTGACTCGGCCCCTGTGTGTGTGACTCGGCCCCTGTGTGTGTGACTCAGCCCCTGTGTGTGTGACTCGGCCCCTGTGTGTGTGACTCGGCACCTGTGTGTGTGACTCGGCCCCTGTGTGTGTGACTCGGCCCCTGTGTGTGTGACTCGGCCCCTGTGTGTGTGTGTGTGTGTGACTCGGCCCCTGTGTGTGTGACTCGGCCCCTGTGTGTGTGACTCGGCCCCTGTGTGTGTGTGACTCGGCCCCTGTGTGTGTGTGTGTGTGTGACTCGGCCCCTGTGTGTGTGACTCAGCCCCGCGATGCCTTTCAGGAGCCCGGGGGTCCTCGGCCCCCCCACACCGCGCTGCCATCACCTGTCTGTCTGTCTGTCTGTCTGCCTGTCTGTCTGTCTGTCTGTCTGTCTGTCTGTCTGGAGGGGGTGGGGTCCACTTACACCCTGTAGACAGCGTTTCTTCCTCTTTGTGGGGACAGATGAACCGGGGAAGAGCGGCCCGGGGGGATTCAGAATCAGAACCCCCACTCTGTGCTCGTGTGCATAGAGTCCAATGTTGGCTGTCTCCCAAATCCCCCCCTGATGTTCTGGTGTCCTGTGATTAAATGATGGACACAGCGCCCAGTGGTGGGGGGACTCATGGTAATGCAGCCTTCTTCCTCACTGGCTCACCTCCTTAGCACTCCTCCAGCCCCCCACTGCCCTGACAGGGTGTGTGTGTGCTGTTGAGTGTGTGAGTGAGTGAGTGTTGCTGGGTGTGTGTGTGTGTGCCTGTGTGTGTGTGTGTGCGTGTGTGGGTGTGTGTGTGTGTGCCTGCCTGTGTGTGTGTGTGTGTCCTCCACTGAAGGTCGTCGTGCTTTGCATGCCACTGGAGAATGTAGGGGGGAGCCAAGACAGTGAGGTCAGTGACTGCGCACCACTACCCTCACTATAATCTACTCTCCTGCGCAGGCCTGCTCCAAATACCCCACCCCCATCCCACCCCATCCCCTCCCCCCCATAACAAGTCCTGCGGCGTTGGGGAAGGGCGGTAGGTACAGGTCAGGATGTGACTGGGAGTATCTAGCCCAACCCTGCACGTTAGGCGGCGTGAGATAGATGGTCGCCGAGGAGTGGGATGGAACAGCGCTCCTCTCCGGCAGCTCCTCACGCGACTGAGCAGCTCCTCCCTGCTCACCCTGAGAGGGAAGGGCCTAGAAAAGGTGGCCTAAAAAAGGTCTGTTCCGTTCAACCCGGGCAGCCTGCCGCAGCTGCCGGGTCATCCCTTCACGCGGTCGAAAATATAAGAAATATAAGAAAACCCACGTTAATCTCACCGTTGCAACCTGGAACATCCGCACACTTTTGGATGCGCGTGATGACTCCTCTCGTCCCCAAAGAAGAACAGCGCTGATCGCACACGAGCTGCAGAGATACAACATCGATATCGCAGCTCTTAGCGAAACCCGCCTCCATGGTGAGGATTCTATAACAGAGGTGGGAGAAGGCTACACCTTCTTCTGGAGGGGACTTCCAGAAGGCTCCCGCCGCCTCCATGGTGTTGGTTTTGCTGTGCGATCAAGCCTACTTCACAGGTGCCCAGAACCCCCGGTCGGCATCAATGAAAGACTGATGACCTGGCGGATTCCCCTCACCAACAACCGTCATGCCACCCTCATCAGTGCGTATGCCCCAACACTGGATGCTGACCCTGAGTGCAAGGAACTTTTCTATGCCTCCCTGCAATCCGCCATAAATGTAACACCCTCCACCGACAAGCTCATTCTCCTCGGGGACTTTAACGCGAGAGTGGGCTCTGACGGTGCATTATGGAAGGATGTGCTTGGGCAGCACGGTGTTGGGAACCTCAACGAAAATGGTCTTCGCCTCCTCACTCTCTGCTCTGAGTATCGGCTGGTCATCACCAACACCTTGTTCCAACTGAAGAACAAATTCAAGACCTCCTGGCAACACCCCCGCTCTAAACACTGGCACCTCCTTGATTACATCATTGTCCGCCAAGCTGACAGGAAGGAGGTGCGAGTCACCAGAGCCATGCGTGGAGCAGACTGTTGGACTGATCACCGCCTGATCAGAGCTAAACTCACCCTGGAACTCCGTCCCCCACTGAGGAAAACATCACCCTGCAGGAAGCTCAACTGTGATGCATTGAAGTCCCCGCACTCAGTCAACCAGCTAAGGGAACAGATCGCCTTACAGCTGTCTAAGCTCCCTGAAACACCAGCTGATCCCGACGTCAGCTTCACCTGGAGCACCCTACGCGCTGCTATTCACCAGGCGGCAGTAGAGTCTGTAGGGTACACCAGACGGAGACACCAAGACTGGTTTGACAACAGTGCACCAGGTATCCATAACCTACTTCAGGCAAAATACAAAGCCCTTGCAGCTCACCTCTCCAACCCCCAATCCACCTCGCTGAAGGCCCGCTTCAACAACATCCGGGCTGAAACCCAGCGCACCCTCAGAGCCATGGAGTGGTGGACAAAGGACTGGTGGACAAAGAAAGCCAGTGAGATACAGCATCACGCGGACACCAACAACTCACACGCTTTCTATGACGCCATCAAGGCTGTCTATGGCCCACAGAGGAAGAAGATAACCCCGGTCAGATCAGCAGATGGTACCATCCTGTACAAGGACAAACAACAGATCCTTGACAGGTGGGCTGAGCACTTCAACACCCTGCTGAACACCTCATATCCATCCAGGATGGACACACTTGCCGACCTCCCATGCCTGCCAACCGTCACCGATCTGGACTCCTCCCCCAGCTTTGCTGAGGTAGGAAAAGCCATTGCTGGCTTGAAGAACAACAAGAGCCCGGGCCTTGATGGAGTCCCGGCAGAAATCCTGAAGCATGGTGGATACCTCCTCACCCGCAGACTACACCAACTGATCAGTACC
The DNA here is from genome assembly GCA_036785325.1 of Urophycis tenuis. Taxonomy (NCBI): domain Eukaryota; kingdom Metazoa; phylum Chordata; class Actinopteri; order Gadiformes; family Phycidae; genus Urophycis; species Urophycis tenuis. Next base: position 3,269,436 of record JAXIVH010000008.1, read on the forward strand.
ATCTGGTCATCTGAAGTCATCCCGCAAGATTGGAAAGATGCCAACATCATCACAATCTTTAAGCGTAGAGGAGACAAAGCAGACTGCGGTAACAGCAGAGGCATTTCCCTCTTGTCAGTTGCCGGGAAGGTGCTAGCACGGATCATGCTATTTCGACTAGCATCCCATGCTACCGACAACATCCTACCGGAGTCCCAGTGTGGCTTTAGGCAACAGCGAAGCACTGCAGACATGATTTTTGTTGCTAGACAGGTACAGGAAAAATGCAGAGAACACTGCAAAAACCTGTACCTAGCTTTCATCGATCTGTCCAAGGCCTTCGACACGGTAAACCGGGAACTGCTGTGGGAAGTGCTGGGGAAGCTGGGGGTTCCACCAAAGTTCAGGAACATCTTGCGGCAATTCCATGATGGGATGCAAGCCTGTGTGAGCGTTGGTGGCCAACAATCTCCATTCTTCAGTGTGAATATCGGGGTCAAGCAAGGGTGTGTCCTAGCCCCAACCATCTTCAACATATTCCTCTCCACAGTCACCCTGCTCTCCCACAAACTCCTGGACCCCTCTGACGGGGTACAGATACAGTACAGACTGGATGGCAACCTCTTCAACATTCGGCGCCTCCAAGCCTTCACCAAAACCACCACCCAACACATCTTAGAGCTACAGTATGCAGATGACTGTGCTCTCCTCGCCCACTCACCAGAATCCCTACAGCGTGCGCTGAATGTGGTCGCCTCCATCTACAGTGCCATTGGTCTCCAAGTCAACATAAAGAAAACACAGATAGTTGTTCAGGAGTTCACCCCCCAAACACGCGTGCCCACCTTCACCCTCGATGGTCATCCCCTTGCCATCGTCCCACACTTCACCTACCTAGGCAGCATTCTGTCCCCCTCCTGCAACATCGATGACGACATCCAGGTCCGCATCGGTCTGGCCTCTGCTGCCTTTGGCAGACTTAGCTCCAGGGTCTTCCAGAACAGGAACCTCACCACCTCCACCAAAGCAGCGGTGTACAGGGCAGTCTGTCTTTCCACGCTGCTGTATGGCTCGGAAACCTGGACACCCTACCAGAGGCACTTTCGAAATTTAGAGGCCTTCCACATCCGTTGCCTGCAAAGGATCCTGGGTGTGTCCTGGGTAGACAAGGTGCCCTATACCGAAGTCTTTGACCGGACCCACACACCTAGCATCGCCGTGCTCCTTGCGCAGAAACACCTACGCTGGGTTGGGCATGTGATCCGTATGCCTGCCCACCGCCTGCCCAGGCAAATCCTCTACGGCCAACTTCTGGATGGCCAGAGATCTGCCGGGGGTCCAAAAAAGCGCTTCAAGGATCACATCAAAACCCTCCTGAAGCAGTGCAACATCCCACCTACAGCACTCGAGTCCCTGGCTGCTGATCGCAACACCTGGAGCTCCTCCTGCTACCAGGGAACTACTCACCTTCAGGAGCAAGCCACAGAGAGGAGGATACAGCGACGTGCACTGAGGCATCAGCGTGCTGCAGTGCCCACACCCTCCAGTGTCACATACCCCTGTCTCTCTTGTGGCAAAATCTGCGGATCCCGCATCGGCCTGCACAGCCACACGGCTATGCATCGCCGCAACACACCGCAATAATTGTCCACACATTCCATTTGGAGCAATGTCATCATCGTAATCGATGGACTGCCATAACGGGTGTGTGTGTGTGTGCCTGCCTGTGTGTGTGTGTGTGTGCCTGTGTGTGTGTGTGTGTCTGTGTGTCTGTGTGTGTGTGTGTCGGTGACACCATATCTTCCTTATACTGTGTGCAGTTCATAAAGCCAGTCAATTTTAATAGCCTGGTTTTATCACGTCTCAAATTGATGTGCTCACGGCTGACATGCCCGGCTGCATTAGGGGAGTGGCGGCGGGAAGCCTTTCATGAGAGGAGGACAGAAGATGCCGTCTTATGGATCGGCTTTGTTGAAACGTTCAGAACCCGTCCTCAAAAGATTTTGCATAGGTTGGGGTTTTTTTTTTTGGCGTGTGTTTTTTTCCCCGCGGCCTTTCGATTCACCCTGGGTATCGGGTTCTTCGGTGGGGGTTCTTTTGAGATTATTATGAGATGAGAAATGGTTCTGCATCACGTGTCCACTTGAGAGCCCACAGTCGTGTTCCCCCCGCGGTTCCCGTCGGCCCACCTCCCTTCTGACATGACCCCCCCCCCCCCCCCCCCCCCCCCCAGCTGGCGTCGGTGGAGAGGGAGAAGCTCCGCTGGGAGAAGGAGAAGAGCCAGCTGAAGGCCAGCATCGAGGAGAACAAGGAGAGGATGATGAAGCTGGAGGGCTACTGGATCGAGGCGCAGACCCTCTGCCACACGGTCAACGAGCACCTGAAGGAGGCCCAGGCCCAGTACCAGACCCTGGAGAAGAAGTACAACAAGGCCAAGAAGCTCATCAAGGACTACCAGCAGAAGTGAGTGGTGCTGGTGGTGGTGCTGCTGGTGGTGCTGGTGGTGCAGGTGGTGCTGGTGGTGGTCACGGCACGGGGGCCGCCATTTTGTTTGTTCTGGATCTCCTGTTTCTGTGTCAGACATGTGAGGGAATAGCTCGAAAGTTAAGATAAAAGCGATGTATACGTGTGAATGACCACCTTAAATGACCACCACCAACAACAACAACAACAACAACAACAACCCAAGGTGGCCACTCAGGGTAAAGACCTGACCCAGAACCTTTTGAAGACCTTACCAAGTAGATCCCTTGGTGCTGAAAACTAAATATTGGAAAGACGCTATGAAAACAAATTTGTATAAACATAGCAATTACGTTAACCCCCAAGCACCCTCCAACACTGTTCCTCGGGGTGTAATTAAAGTACTCTTACTTTATTGTATTTTCAAATTGATCAAGAACTACATTCATTATTTTAAACCGCCATCATAGCATGAGTCATTAAGCTATTAACTGTGGAGCACGTAAGGAAATCAAAGGCATCTTTACCCCGTAGATCCATACAAGAAGACGTCTCAGCCCTTCAGCAAAGGGGTGGAGCTTCCCTCCTTTAGCCTCTCCTCTTCCTCCTCCTCTTCTTCCTCTTTTTTCTCCTCCCCCTCTTCCTCCTCCTCCTCTTCCTCCTCTTCCTCCTCCTCCTCTACCTCCTCCCCTCCAGTCCTCTGATCTCTCCAGTTAGTCACCATCACCATCTCTCAGGCTCCCCACCGTTCTGATTGGTCCTAATTGGCTGCAGACCCCCGAGGGTGAAGCTCAGGCTCCATGCTGCTGTGTCAGCTCACTCCCTCCACGCTAATTGCTTAGCAGATGAGATAAGTTGACTGAAACACAGCCACTGCGGCCATGTCAGGGAGGGCCCACGGCGGCGGCGGCCATGTCAGGGAGGGCCCGCGGCGGCTGCAGCCATGTCAGGGAGGGCCAGTAGAACAGAGAGGGGAGACATGGAGGAGACGTATCGATGAGGAGCTTCAGTTTGCATGCAGACTGGGCTGTGTTGTGTTGTTGGTGTGTGTATGAGACACAACGTGAGAGACAACGAGTTTGTGAGATGAGAAAGAGACCGTGTGTGTGTGAGAGAGAGAGAGAGAGAGAGAGAGAGAGAGAGAGAGATGGAGTGTGTGTTTGGGGGAGTGAGCGAAAGGCCCTACTTGAGTGTGTGGGCATGCCTGCGTGCTGGAGTTGTTATGTGTACGAGGTCAGTGTGTGATATAACTTAAAATGACAGTCTTGGAAACGGCCCCAGATTTCCCCTCACACCAATGGAGAAGAGGAAGCCATTCACACACACACGCACGCACACACGCACGCACACACGCAGGCACGCACACACACATACACACACACCCTCAGTCTTTGTTTGTGTCATCCCCGTCGCTTTTCCTCCGATTCTCGGCTCCATCTTAAAGCAAAGTGACTCAGCAGCACATTAACACCCCCACCCCCCCGTTCTCCTCCTCCTCTCCTCCTCCTCTCCTCCTCCTGTCCCCAGGGAGGTGGAGCTGGTCCAGAAGGAGGATGCTGAGAGGAAGCGGCTGGAGGAGGCAGAAGAGGCCCACCTGGTGGAGATCCAGAACCTACAAGTCAGGGTGAGACGGAGTCTGAGACGACGCGTATGCAGGGAGACCCAGAACACCAGCCGATTGAGACAACATCTTCAGCAGTCTGACAACGACGCACGGCAACTCGAGAACTCATGCAAATAGACCAAAACACAAGCAAATTAAGGAGAGATTGTCATCCATTTGACAGCACAGTCGGCGGCTGGCTATCAGTGGTGTTGGAAATGAGCTTTGAAGTGTTTTTGTTTTATTTTGAAGAGATTTGTTTGTGCTTTCGTCTCTTTGCATTTTGCATGTGCTTTTTCTTAAGCTGCAGTGCGTTGTTGTCAAACCGATTAAACTCCCGCCGTGACTTTGTTGGGTTTTTGTGTGCGTTTGCATGGCGCCCTGGACTGCAGTGCTGTGAGCTCTGTGGGCCACCGTACCCCGGCAGTAAAAACACTTCCAATTACTTTGGCCTTCCCTTAACAACACATACAGGAAGTCGTTAAAATGGTTTCTTTCGACAATGCTGAAAGGCCATTGGCTAATTTCCCTCCCTCCCTCCCTCGCCCCCCCCCCCCTCTCTCTCCTCCTCTCTCCCCCCTCTCTCCCCCCTCTCTCTCCCCCTCCTCTCTCCCCCCCCTCTCTCCCCCCCTCTCGTCTGAGCTCAGATCACCACGCTGGAGTCGGAGCTGATGCAGCTGATGAAGCAGAACGGCATCCAGGTCAACAACAACAACAGCAACAGTAACAACAGCGCCTGCAGCGCCGGCGGCCTCAGCGGCGCCGCGGGTCGACCCGGGGCCCAGCAGTACCACAGCACCGCCAGGACGCCGGGCCCGGTCACAGGTCAGTACCGCAAGGGATGGACCGGCTGCTGCTGCTGCTGTGGTTGTTGTTGTTGTTGTTGTTGTTTTTAGCTCTTTACTGGATGAAGCAGGTAGTGGAGGTGAAACAAGGGGGGGGGGGAGGAGGGATGAAAATTGAGACAGTTATTTTTATTTCCATCCCTAATGGAGGTTAATTTGGTTCATATTTAAGCCTGAGAAGGCCTGGCTGCACAGAGGAGGAATGATTAGATTAGCAGTGAGCATGTACAATGAGTGGGTAATGGGAGAGATGAAGTGCTCTGGGGGTATAAATACTCCAGACACATTGTGTTGATCAGCGTCTGGCCCTGGAGGAAGAATGATTCCCAAATCCTGGCTGAAGTCAGATTATTCTTCTTCTGGACAAACTACGATTATTTTAATAGTTTTTACTGAGGTGGTTCAACAGTAGTAGTACAACAATGATTCAAACCGTGCCAATGTGCACTTACTTTTTATTTTAGATGCAATATGTTTAAACACTAAACATATGCAGGGATACATCTCCCTTTATGTATTCCATCATTCTGCTTCTTAGAGCTTACATACAACCACAACCACAACAACAACTATAGTACGACAGAAACAAGCCGCCGAGTGTAATGTCAGCTCTTCAGGCCCTCCATGGGGCTGAGCGCGGCCCTCAGAACACATCCCTCACAACACATCCCTCACAACACATCCCTCAAAACACATCCCTCACAACATCCCTCAGAATACATCCCTCAGAACACATCCCTCACAACACATCCCTCACAACACATCCCTCAAAACACATCCCTCACAACATCCCTCAGAATACATCCCTCAGAACACATCCCTCACAACACATCCCTCAAAACACATCCCTCACAACATCCCTCAGAACACATCCATCAGAACACATCCCTCACAACATATCCCTCGCAACACATCCCTCACAACACATACCTCACAACACATCCCCCAGAACACTTCCCTCACAAAACATCCCTCAGAACACATCCCTCACAACACATCCCTCAGAACACATCCCTTTTATGCACGCCGCCTGTCTGCCAAGCCACTGCACGAGACACGCCTCTGTTGGCCGCAGCTCGCGTGCTTTTTTATGAACTTCTGAGTACTCTGTGATAATAACTGAATGCTGCTGCTGCTGCTGCTGCTGGAGACCCAGTCACGCTCCAGCGTCTGAGTTTGTGATGCAGGTGGTGATGCGTTGTTTGACAGTCGAGTGAGTTAACGCTGTTATTACAACGTGGTTCTGATCCGCTGCGTCTCGGGCTCGTCGCCTGATCGCCTTCACTGCACACTGAAAGTGAACAATGTGTGTGTGCGTGTGCGTGTGCGTGTGCGTGTGCGTGTCTGTGTCTGTGTCTGTGTCTGTGTCTGTGTGTGTGTGCGTGTGCGTGTGCGTGTGCGTGTGTGTTCTCAGACCTGAAGGAGTCGCCCAGTAAAAACACAAACCACAGCGGCCGGGTGCGAAGCAGCATCAGCTCTACAGAGGGAGAGGTTTGTGAATGAAGCCCGACTCAAATCCACTTAATTTCTCACATCAAGTCGTAATAATACAGTCTGTTGACGTGTGCGTGTGTGCGTGTTTTTGTTTAGTTTCGCCATTTGGCCCGTCAGTGCAGAATGATCCACTCTAATGTCATGTTCCCCTTTCTTGAAGAGATTCATTAATCGCCGTGTTAGCCTGCAGCGCTAGGCGGAACGGACGAGGCTGTCGTCTCGTGGCGCGTTACAATAGCCGCTGATGGAGAGGAAGCTAATGGCTGCCTTTGTTAGCGTAGCGGAGCAGCACCCAGTGCTGAGGCAGGAAGGTGGGCCGCTGAGTCGTGACGGGCCTGATATGGGCTCCAGAACCGGGGAATGAGGTCTGAGACGAAGCTGCCCAGAACCTCCCCGCTTGCATCGAAACACGCGGCAGGAGGGACCAGAGGACAAGGACAGAGAGAGTGGAACGATGGGGCAGTGACAGTGTGCGTTGTTTCAGTCAATCAAAGCTTTTGTCCTGTAGAGCAGTGGTTCCCAAACTTGTTGTGCCCAAGGCACACCAAAGAACAAGCAGAAATCTCAAGGCACACCTATTGTGCAAAATAGCCTTTATAACACGTGTTATCACTCATATCATGTAAAATATCGGCAAATGTGCATAATTATTTACTAATGCCAAATAAAATGTGACAAAGATTCATATTACTCATGAAACTTATTGACCAAATATTTCAAATATTAACTTGAAACTTTTTCAAATTAGGCTTCAAAGCAGCAACACACCCATTTAAACAAAATAAATAAAAAATGAGGCAATAATTAAAGAAATGTTTTTAGGTATATAGTTTGCCTCTGTATTATGAAATAAGTGCATACAAAGTACTGATAAACTAAATTAATGAATAATTATTTTTGTGAAGTTGTATATTGCAATAATAATGTGTGGTTGTCACAAAATCCCACGGCACACCTGGACTTGCCTCACGGCACACCGTTTGGGAACCAATGCTGTAGACTATGAGCGAGACCGGAGGAGGACAGAGAGAGAGAGAGAGGGGTGGGTGGTGTGTGGTGTGCATCGATTTTGCACACGTATTCAGCGAGAGTCCTAGAGTCTTTGGGGAACGTCTGTTGCTGAGCCACCGCTGGCCTATTGGGTGAGGGAGGTAGCTGCTTGAGCCGTCCGACATTTCATAATCCTTTTTACCACCAGGAATATTCAAGTCTTTCATGTTTACTTTCTACATTTGAATGTATAAAGTAGAAATGTTGAAGAGTAATGCTTCATCCTGATGTTGCACTCCTCTCCAACCAACTGTTTTCCTGACAGGTGTCAGAGAGCATCACAGGAAGTCCCGCCCACAGCCGCAGCGGTTCGGTGCGCAGCGCTTCCTCCTTCGACGGGGCGGGACTCCGCAATCCCGGCAGCACTGAGGGTTCGCCGAGACGAGCGCCGCTGCCCCAGGGAACCAATCAGGACGGTCCGTTAACAGTAGGCCCCGCCCTCACAGCATGAAGCATTGTCATAGGTGGCAAAGTGTCGATGACTTATTTTGAATGCAGACTAAACATATCACATTTGGTCATGTTAAAAAAGGATCTGTATTTAGGCCTATGGACGTGTCTAACGTTTTGTAAAGGTTTTGCATGCTTATATTTTTAGTTTTTGTTCTTAACCACGAGTGAAACATATAGAGGTGATACACCAGGTGAACACAAAGTCACGTCCACTGGATGCCAAAATAAAATGCACTTCCCGATGAAACCGAAATAAAGCCGATAAACAGCTGAAACCCTGATGATGCAACGCTGCAGCAAGGAGCTGACTCACCCTTGCAGGGAGTGTTTACTATCTGCTGCCATCACAGAGCCGGGTTGTTGTCCACAGGGGGGCCGGCCCACGGCTGCCAGGCCCACACGGTGGGCGGAGCGGCCGGCAGTGTGGACGGAAGCCCCAGCAGACAGGCCCCAGGGCCCGGGTACGTCCTGGCTCGAACCCGCCTCATCATGAGATACAACAGCACCGCACTGAGGGGGGAGGGAGTACTGAGGGAGGAGGAAGTACTGAGGGGGGAGGGAGTACTGAGGGAGGAGGAAGTACTGAGGGGGGAGGGAGTACTGAGGGAGGAGGAAGTACTGAGGGAGGAGGAAGTACTGAGGGGGGAGGGAGTACTGAGGGAGGAGGAAGTACTGAGGGAGGAGGAAGTACTGAGGGAGGAGGAAGTACTGAGGGGGGAGGGAGTACTGAGGGGGGAGGGAGTACTGAGGGAGGAGGAAGTACTGAGGGAGGAGGAAGTACTGAGGGGGGAGGGAGTACTGAGGGAGGAGGAAGTACTGAGGGGGGAGGAAGTACTGAGAGAGGAGGAAGTACTGAGGGAGGAGGAAGTACTGAGGGGGGAGGGAGTACTGAGGGAGGAGGGAGTACTGAGGGAGGAGGAAGTACTGAGGGGGGAGGGAGTACTGAGGGGGGAGGGAGTACTGAGGAAGGAGGAAGTACTGAGGGAGGAGGGAGTACTGAGGGAGGAGGGAGTACTGAGGGGGGAGGGAGTACTGAGGGAGGAGGGAGTACTGAGGGGTGAGGGAGTACTGAGGGAGGAGGAAGTACTGAGGGGGGAGGGAGTACTGAGGGAGGAGGGAGTACTGAGGGAGGAGGACAGAGCGGGTCGTCCACTAACCGTAGGGTCGGCAGTTCGATCCCCTTGATCCCTCTCCTCCAACTGTCCACAAGCTACTGATTGTTAGTCCCTTTGGACTAAGTGTCTACTAAATGCCCCCTTTACTCTTTATCATATGATATTTAATATAAGTGTTGAGGCGTGTTATGACATATAGGCTGTGTTCACGGCGTCGGTAACCATAGTAACAGGCGGTACCCTGACTTCTCTCCTCTCTGTCCGTCTCAGAGTCTCGCTAAGGCAAAGCAGAACCCAGGATCCCCGGGCGTCGCCGGGAAACAGGTAAACACGTGTTCCCCCCCGAATGTTCTGTTTTTCTGGTGGTTACGGTACTTCTGGTGTTCCATCTGCACTAGGGAACCGCGTTCCCACGTTCTGCTAGTGATCGGACGGAACCCGTCCCTGGTCTTAAACACTGTGTATTTGGTTCCACTAGATCTTACCCGAGAGACACAGTGTTGTTCATGTGTGTGTGTGTGTGTGTGTGTGTGTGTGTGTGTTTCTATTGATCTCATTTGTTAGTCAGTAATTATGGCTGTTGTGTTTTCTGCACAGTTAGCAGTCTCTTTATTACGTTTTTTCATTATAATATGTTTTTTATTTCTGGGTCCGCATCGGGAACACACACACACACACACACACACACACACACACACACACACACACACAGGCACGCCCACACACCCCTTTCTAG
>JAXIVH010000008.1:3284173-3296673 GCA_036785325.1 Urophycis tenuis
CCCCCAGCCGCATCCTCAGTGGGGTGGCCGTAAATATGCCTGCTGCTCAAATATTCCACATGGGCTCGGTTGGTGGTGGTGCTGGTGATGGTGGTGGAGGTGGTGATGGTGGTAGTGGTGGTGGTGGGTAGTGGTGCTGGTGGTGGTGGAGGTGCTGGTGGTGCTGGTGGTGCACAGGTGATCCACGACGTGACTGCCCGCTGGCTGATGGGCGATTTTGTTTTAGCTGTTTTTTTTATCACCGAGTAGAAAACCAAAATAAAAGGTGCTCACACTGTTAATAGGATGCTGCCCACCCACCCCCACCCATCTCTACCCCCACCCGTCCTCCACCCACCCACCCCCACCCGTCCTCCTCCCCAGCGACCACTCTCCGTGATCCAGCCCCCACCCAGCACTATGGTTTGTTTTACAGTTGCAACATCAGTGCAGATCTATATTTATTTAGACGTTTATTGCTGTACATGTATTTATTCATATTCATGGTTAGTCTGCAACTGGGTTACAATTCGCCCTCCACATCAGCCGTGCACATATGGAGTTGAGTTGTTCCTTCTTCAGAGCCATCTGTATTAGCCATATTAATGGATGTGGCCCTACCAGGGCCATTGTACATACACAGCGATGAATACAGATGCAGATATCTCTAGTGTGCCATTGTGCGACATGCAGAATTATATACAGTAATATATCCTGTCTGGATGCGCTCGTTGGGAAGCACCTGACAGCTGTGATGAAGCACACACTAGCACTCACACAAACTCTTAGTGGGGGGGAGGAGAGAGAGAGAGAGAGAGAGAGAGAGAGAGAGAGAGAGAGAGAGAGAGAGAGAGAGAGAGAGAGAGAGAGAGAGAGAGAGAGAGAGAGAGAGAGAGAGAGAGAGAGAGAGAGAGAGAGAGAGAGAGAGAGAGAGAGAGAGAGAGAGAGAGAGAGAGAGAGAGAGAGAGAGAGAGAGAGAGAGAGAGAGAGAGAGAGAGAGAGAGAGAGAGAGAGAGAGAGAATATGGGCAATTACACACATCCACCACTAGGTGTCGCCAGTGCTGCTTACTCTCATTGCTGCTGAATCGGAAAACTGGAACTTTACCATGCAAGTGGGTCCTGACCGAGAGAGCGAACAGCTCTCTGTGGACCCCATCTGTGACTACACTGGAAAGTCGACCACTGACTTGTGTGGAACGGACTCTGTATATTGTTCTTAAAACGTTCTAAAAGCAATTCCCCCGACAAAATATGAAAATGACAGGAAAGAACCTCCAGAACTCGACAGGATGTTCCGGACACAAACGGAGACCGTGTGTACGATGTACAGTAACCTGTCATAAAAACCCATATAGTCACACCACCATGATTACAAAGTGAAACCTCGTACTTATATGCATACCGTTCTGACGCGTCTGTAACCTGCTTTCGACCTCCTTTTTATAAGATCTAAAACAACAAATGATTACCACCCAGCTGCTGCCTTTGGGGAAATCATAGAGTAGTATTTATCTCTATTCACTTCTAAATACGTGTTTCAAATCCGATGACGGATCCTGCGATTCATTCTCCGAAACACGTTCTCGTTATATCGTTTGAACAAGAACAATCGAACCCGCGCATATAAATCGCCGTTTGTTTACCTTTGATTTGACACCCGTGATCCTGAGAATATGTGAATGAACATCCGAGAATGCTATTCCTTCATGTTAACGCTTTTCACCTTTTTCGTTTTTCTTGTTCGCGTTTAAACAAATCTGATATTCTGTAAAGTGATGACTGGAGATGTATCGTGGAGTGATTCATCACAGATGACGGACGTGATAGAAGTTGCACTAGTGAGATACGATGCGATGACGTTACACTGGGACATATTTTAAGTGATGGCTCCACATTCATCGTTTACACTTGTCTGTCTGAAAGTTGGAAAGTATTTGTTGCGCTCTGTAGTTGGTGTGTGTGTGTGTGTGTGTGTGTGTGTGTGTGTGTGTGTGTGCGCGCGTGTGTGTGTGTGTGCACGTGTGTGTGTGGCATGTGTGTTTACTACCTAAGTAACGATGAGTAGGGTGATGCTGTTTTTGTCTGAAAGGCACTACTGCTGTTGTGAAAGGCCTAGTGTGTGTGTGTGTGTGTGTGTGTGTGCGTGTGTGTGTGTCTGTCTGTTACACACTGCAGAGTCTAAAGACATTCATACATTCATTCAATGCAACTAAAAGGTAGCTCCAGGACCATTCTGGAATGAAACTGTTATTATTTATTATTAATGTATTTAATGAGCCGTCCGACTATTGTTTATGCTCCGGTAAATTATGCGAGATTAGAGTATTATTAACACCACCTAATGATTTATGCACAGCTGTGTTTTCTTCTGTCTTTCTTTTTTTTTTTGCCAAAAAAGATTTTTACAATAGAAAATTAAACATATTCTTTTTTCTTTTTTTGATTTCAATTTCAATGGATAATCATAAACAATGTGATTTGAGATCATGATTCAACGTTTATATGTCATCCCATTTTAAAAACTGTAACAAAAAAAGAAAAGAAAATCCCGTTGTGTTTATTGTTTCATCCTTCCTCTTCGACAAAAACATGTCCCATACCTGACCCTTGACCCTTGACCCAGTTCTGTGAATACGACCCCCCCTCCCCCTCGGTCGACAGACAGACCCTGTGCAGGCTGTCAACTGAACCCTTTCAATGTATAGTAAAACAACAACAACAGATAATACGCCGAAAGCAATATACTGTCTGATTAACCCTAAACAAGCCTGGCCACTGGTTTAATGGGGCTGCAGAAGGTGAGGCCATGCATTGTTTTTCAAAATGGGTGGCTCTCTGGCCATCTTTAGTGATTTGGAGGCTGTGTGTGTGTGTGTGTGTGTGTGTGTGTGCGTGTGTGTTTCCTCCTAATTCCTCTCATTCTTATTTTCCCTTTCGCTCGTTCCTCCGTTCTTTCTTTTGCATCCTGAAGAGTTGGATTTGGCAGCTACTTGTCACACTGAATAAAAGGTGCAGGCTCTGGCTGTGGTTTCCTTTGGCTGGCCTTCTTCTACCACGTCTGGCTCGTGTGCTCGGTGGCAATTTCCTTGAGTTTTTAATTTAAAAAAAATGTCCAACTGATGTGAACCCATAAAGCAGAGGTCATGATGAAAATACAGTTTATGATGGACATGTTTACCTTCAGTATTATTTTACTATGACTACTAGCCTCTTCGCCGTCACTGCTATTACTTTTTAACGATGACTACTACCATCCCAAACGGCTAACAATTCTGCTAACTGTTATTAAGGTTGGTGATTATGGAACCTGCTCGTATTCTTGACAGTGAACACGAACAACTCACAGAACAGCCCGGTCGATATGAATGGTTCTCTGTTTTGGTAAAAGCTTTAAAGTTCATATTAAATCCAGTCCACACGATGAAACACGTGGACGGTGTGGATGTTTCTGGCTCCAGCACTCCGCTGCCTGTTACGCATGCAGGGCCAAGAATCACGGCCACCCACTGCCCGCAACACGCTCGCTATTCTATTAATACCACGCTGGACTCCAGGCGTATTACATTTCACACCCTCTTGCTGCTCCGGTTAAACGTACTCCCACTCTCCTTTCATTGAACGTTTTCGAAATTGAATTTTCCGTCCTCTGGATTAAAAATCATCGTAGCGCACGCTTGGCACTTCACCGGGGATCCTGGCAACAGGTTATGATCACCGCCTCCATCGCGGCGCTTTGCGAATTCCTCTCTGGCCTTCTCTGTGGTGTGTTGAGGTCGATAATGCCGCTGTCGACCGCCGGGCCGCCCTCCTCCTCCTCCTCCTCCTCCTCCTCCGGGCCGTACTCGGGTGCCGGTAGCGAGGAGCCCGCCGTGTTGAAGGAGGAGCTGAGTCCCCGGCAGCTGGCGGTCAAGGAGCTCAAGGCCCGCTTCCTTGAGGCTCTGCAGAGGAACGACGGCCGAGCGGTTCTGGAGATCCTGTACACCACCGACCTGGATATAGACACGGTGCTGGAGGTGGAGGACCGCAGCATGGTGCTGGCTTCCTACAAGCAAGGTACGGCAGGGTTGGACGCCGTGGACCGGTGCAGGAGTTGAGTTCACGCAAAGTAGATCGATCTGCGGGAGTAGGCCTACGGTTGGATTCATGGGAATGAGACAACACAACAAACGAATGTCTTACATAGGACTATATATCTATTATGTTGAATTGTTTTTTTCACTATTATTATTATTATTATTATTATTATTATTATTAGCGTGTTACAAAATAGGAGGAAGATAAGTTCCGATCGGCCACTAAGTGACGCTAAAGCTCCACGGATTAAACTTAACAAAAAGCCACGAAGGATTCTCACGGTAGAGTGTATTTGTGCAGCAATTGAATTAAAGACAAACATTCCCCTTCTCTATTCTTACAGGATACTGGTTGCCAGGCTATAAACTGGAGAAGTCGTGGGCGATGGGCGTCCACGTGTGCGTGATGTACAACGCGCTGGAGACGCTACTGGTTCTCCTCCAGAAGGGGGGCGGCCGTTAACCGCAAGCCAAACGGCAAGACCCCGCTGCATGTGGCCTGCGAGGTGTCACACGCAGACTGCGTGGCCCTGCTATTGGACCACGGCGCCCGGGTCAACAGCCAGTCACTAAGCGGCCACACGCCGCTCCACTACTGCATCACCGGGGAGTCAGTGGACTGTGCCAAGCAGCTCCTTCTCAGAGGTCAGGGGTCAACGAGCGGGTCATGTAGGAGTGGTTGATGAAAGGTTGGGAGAGGACGGATCATGAAAGATAGAGCATAACAAAAGTAATATTGTGACAGTCAAGAGCATATGCCATTATGCCTTTGATGGTAATATATTTAATATAGTATTATGGTGTATCATACAATGAATTTATGTACACAATATATGTATGTTTTAAAGTTTATTGTCACATTCTAGATAACAGTGCACATCATTACCAGCAGTGGCATTCTTGTAGCTCGGGTGAGCTCAACATGATAAAATAACATAAAATAAAATGAAAGATCATCTATGCATATAAATAATATCAAATCAAATCAGTGGCAGGTGGCATGTCAAGATGGGGAGGTATGAATACGTGAATACAGATGACATATGACGGCATGAAGGATGAAGCAGAAAAATACCCAGAGAAGAAGACATCAACCCTAAAGTAGACAGATCAGAGCTCTCAGACTGGAGGCAGAACCAGGCAGTCAGACTGTGTCCTCTCCGCAGGGGGGAAGGTGAAGCAGGCAGTCAGACTGTGTCCTCTCTGCAGGGGGGAAGGTGAACCAGGCAGTCAGACTGTGTCCTCTCCGCAGGGGGGAAGGTGAAGCAGGCAGTCAGACTGTGTCCTCTCTGCAGGGGGGAAGGTGAACCAGGCAGTCAGACTGTGTCCTCTCCGCAGGGGGGAAGGTGAAGCAGGCAGTCAGACTGTGTCCTCTCCGCAGGGGGGAAGGTGAAGCAGGCAGTCAGACTGTGTCCTCTCCGCAGGGGGGAAGGTGAAGCAGGCAGTCAGACTGTGTCCTCTCCGCAGGGGGGAAGGTGAACCAGGCAGTCAGACTGTGTCCTCTCCACCGGGGGGAAGGTAAAGCAGTCAGACTGTGTCCTCTCCACAGGGGGGAAGGTGAAGCAGGCAGTCAGACTGTATCCTCTCCGCAGGGGGGAAGGTGAAGCAGGCAGTCAGACTGTGTCCTCTCCACAGGGGGGAAGGTGAAGCAGGCAGTCAGACTGTGTCCTCTCCGCAGGGGGGAAGGTGAAGCAGGCAGTCAGACTGTGTCCTCTCCGCAGGGGGGAAGGTGAACCAGGCAGGGAACAACAGCGAGGAGGACACCCCGCTGCACACGGCCGCCAGGTTCGGCGTCCCCCAGCTGGCGGTGCTGTACCTGGCCAGCGGCGCTGCGGTCAACGCGGTCAACACTCACCAGGAAACTCCCCTGCTGAGCGCGGCCTTCTGGGCCTTCGAGACCAAGGAGCAGCTGTACAGCGAGGACCACCACCTGGTCTGTCGGATCCTGCTGGACCACAACGCAGGTGGTCCATCTCCCCATGTTGTTCAGAGAGAGGCTCATCTCGATGGCCTGTAACCAATAAGGGAGGGCCCTGAAGGTGGGGCCAGAACTGGCCGGTTCTGATTGGCCCAGTACCAGGTTTGGCCACCCTTTTAGGTTGTATGGTCACTGTGACATAAGGTCGTACCATAGTAGCCAATCAGAAGCCGTGATGGGGTGTAGAGCGAGTCGTCCGCTAACCGGAGGGTTGGCGGTTCAATCCCCTTCTCCAACTGTCCACATGTCGAACCCCAGAAATGTACTGATTGTAAGTCGCATTGGACAAAAGTGTCCGCTAAATGCCCTTCTCTCTCTCTCTCTCTCTAGTATCATATTTGTATCCAAATATATTTATATTTAAGTCAATCTATATTTATGGCACGCATATATTTCATGTCCATTATTTAGATTCCCGTTGTTCTTTGATATCTAAGTGGAGTACATGCATACTGCAAACCTGGCACCCTAAGTGTGAATGGAGGGCGTATGATAACATGACCCCTGACCTCCTCCCCCTCTCCCCCTCCCCCCCCCCCCCAGACCCCAACCTCCCTGAGGAGGACAAAAAGACGGCCCTCCACAAGGCCGCCTGGAACTGCGACCACCTGCTGATGCAGATGCTGCTGGAGGCCGGTGCCGACGCGCGGGCCATGGACATCAACGGCTGCGCGCCCGTCCAGTACCTCCTGAAGGTCACCGGGGTCAGGCCCACCGGGGTACCACACCGCTGCTACCAGCTGCTGCTCAACCACAACGCCGCGCGCATCTACCCCCCGCAGTTCCACAAGGTACATCTACCCCCCCCCCCCCATTCCACAAGGTACATCTACCCCCCCCCAGTTCCACAAGGTACATCTACCCCCCCCAGTTCCACAAGGTACATCTACCCCCCCCCCCCAGTTCCACAAGGTACATCTACCCCCCCAGTTCCACAAGGTACATCTACCCCCCCCCCAGTTCCACAAGGTACATCTACCCCCCCCCCCAGTTCCACAAGGTACATCTACCCCCCCCCCCCCCCCCCCAGTTCCACAAGGTACATCTACCCCCCCAGTTCCACAAGGTAGGGCCATGTTCCGATATCCATTCTCCATGAGTACACTTAAACGTAGTACACTATCCGCACTCACTGAGTGCCCAGATTTTCAGATGTTAGCGTTGTTCCAAATGGTGCACTTACCGGAAATCACTATCAGCTGCGCGGCTGCATCAGCCGCCAAACACACGTGAATCCATTACGCCCCACTGACGGCTCAGCCTGGCTCCGCCTCTTCCGCTACGTGGCTAAGATGGCTGCCGTTGAGTACGGATAGTGTACACCGTTGCATACTGTGCGTACTAACTGTTTTGAGGGCACCATCCGGGTCCTTTAAGTACACTTCTTTTTGCCACGATCGTAATTGGAACACCCTACGTACTCAAACTAAGTATAGTAAGTACGGGAGGTATGGGTATCGGAACAAGGTCCAGGGCTCTTCACAAGGTGAAGAGTGTGCTGTAGGTCACGTGCAGTTAGAAAGGTAAACAAACTAAACTATAGAAACTACATGTGAGGGGCGACAAGTGGCCTTTCCTGCTTTGTTTTAAACCTTTCTCTGGGTCCTTTATGACTTTATGAGTAGTTGAGGAAGTTTTGCTTTTTTTTCAACATTATCCTCACATTAGAAATATGGTGCATTCCCTCGGGTTATTTAGCGATAATTGTTGGATGGATGCTTGTGTGACAGACAGACAGACAGACAGACATACTTTATTGATCCCTGAGGGAAATTGTCTTCGTGACAAAACTCCAGTTGAAAAAAGAGGACACTCTACGTATAGTAGAGTGTTAGAAAATATAAATATAAATATGTGTGTGTGCGCGTGTGCATGTGTGCGTGCTTGCGTGTGTGTGTGTGTATGTGTGCATGTGTGTGCGTGTGCGTGTGTGTGTGCATGTGTGTGTGTGCGCGTGTGTGTGTGTGTGTGCGTGTGCATGCGTGTGTGCTTGCGTTTGTGTGTGTGTGTGTGTGTGTGTGTGTGTGCGTGTGTGTGTGCATGCGTGTGCATGTGGGTGTGTGTGCATGCATGCGTGCGTGTGTGCGCGTGTGTGTGTGGTGCAGTACAGGTGCTGCAGGCCTGCCATGACTTCCCTGAAGCAGTGGAGATCCTGGCCAACTCCTACGAACGCTTGAAGCCCACAAGGAAGTGGAGAACGTCCATTCCTGACGACTGCTATAAGGTAATCATTCACATACCATGTATAGATATATACTGTATAAGTATATGAAACATAGTTTTTAGGTCGTATATTTGTAAGTCGCTTTTATCCAAAGCGACTTACAAAGAGTACATTTGTCATAAGAAGGTGAAACATTTCATTGCTGCTAATACAGTAAGAAAGTCACCAGAACAAGTCTCAAGCATTTCAATTGCCAGGTTAACCATTGCTAGTATACAACATCTCTGGCTAAGTGCCAAGTTACAAAGAGCGATTACAAAGTGCCAAGACGTACAACATGGAAGAGCAGGAGGGTTTTTTTTTTTTTTTTTTTTTAAGAGGATGGATGTTCTGCAGAGTTCAGGTGAATTCTGCATACATAGAGGTATACATGTAGGTATATACAATATACATATCGGTATATTTGTATATTTTTTTTAAAATGCAATACACATGTTGTTGTTCTAAGGGCCCTTCTTGGCCCTTGTATATATATATGTATATATATATATATATATATATATATATATATATATATATATAACCACACTAGCACCCTAAGGTACCCCAGCCTGAAGCCCCTCTGTGCCCCCCAGAGACACCAGAGGTTCTACGACTCCCTGTTCTCCGTATGGTCGGACGCCCCTCGCTCCCTGATGCACCTGGCCAGGTGCAGCGTCCGCTCCGCCCTGGGGGGCATGTGCCACGCCGGCGTCCCGCGGCTGCCCCTGCCCCTCCCCCTCCAGAGGTACCTGCTGCTGGAGCCCAGCGGGGAGCTGTACTGAGGGGGGGGGGGGGGGGGGGGTGTGGGGTGGAGGCGGGGCCAATGGAGGGTCCTCCTGCTCCGGGGACGCAGCGGCGAGCGAGCGTGTGTTGATCTGGGGCTGTGTTGCCTAGCGACGGCCCGCGGTTGGCATGGAGAAGCAGGTGGGTCTGCCAGGCTCCCGCTGGAGACGTCTGATCAAACCTGACGTCTGGCGGAATGACCACAGGAGCCTCGGTGGGAACTGTGGCGGTGCTGAACCAGGACCGAACCAGGACTGAACCAGGACCGAACCAGGACTGAACCAGGACCGAACCAGACCGAACCAGGGCTGAACCAGGACTGAACCAGGACCGAACCAGGACTGAACCAGGACTGAACCAGGACTGAACCAGGACCGAACCAGGACCGAACCAGGACCGAACCAGACCGAACCAGGGCTGAACCAGGACTGAACCAGGACCGAACCAGGACTGAACCAGGACTGAACCAGGACTGAACCAGGACCGAACCAGGACCGAACCAGGACCGAACCAGACCGAACCAGGACTGAACCAGGACCGAACCAGGACCGAACCAGGACCGAACCAGGACCGAACCAGGGCCGAACCAGGACTGAACCAGGGCTGAACCAGGACTGAACCAGGACTGAACCAGGACTGAACCAGGACCGAAACCAGGGCTGAACCAGGGCTGAACCAGGACTGAACCGCATGTTTTGTTGAGGTGGAAATAGTGCCTGAATCCGGACACATTTAGTAAGATCCTGGTTTTCCTGTAAGGAGGAAGACTGGAATGGACTGACTTTGGACGTTCAGTTGGATTTTGAAGACAAAAGGTTCATGGTGGCAGTCCCTGATCTTTTCAGGCTACTTGTGCTGATCCTCAAGCAGTGTGCTTCACCCCTACCTGCACTGTAATGGATTGCCTCAGGGTAGTGTAGAGTCCACGGTGTTCGCATCCCAGCCCACAGCTACTGGGTTTGATCCCTCTATTCACAGTCTGTGGGCTTCCTGAAGCAAGATTCCTAAACTCAACCTCTCATGTATTTCACTTGGAAAATGAAATGAACATTCAGTGACTGCAGATTGAGTCAATGTTCAAATGTATAGATATATTTGGGAATAAATCTATACATCTATACATATATACACACACACTGAAACCTGAATTTGACAGCATGTCAATCATTCATTGATTCATTATGCCATATCGTATTTATGTGAAGTATTGATTACTGAGTACTGATTATATTTACCCTTCCATTTAAAAACTCAACCTGTCAATGCACGTGAAGGCATTGGAAATCTACCCAGCAACCTACCCCTGAGGGTCTGATATTTGCAGAGCAAACACTTCAGCAGAAATGTTTGTCTTTCCAGTTAACTGCACGTTACCCTGGCAACGGAAATATCGCTGTTGTTTGAGTGTGTGTTAAATAAATAATATTCAGAGATTATAAAACAATAGAACAAATCAACATTTTGCATACCAAATGTATATATATATATATATATAAAATCTGAAAAATCAATTGCTTTTCAAATATTCAAGCCTCTATAAAAACTGTTTCTTGTGTCTGATGAACTCTCCTTGTCTTTGTCGTTTAACTGTTGACTGACAGCTCATAGGAAGTTAAGACAACGGGAATCATGGGAGGGAGGACGAACAATTATCTTTCCATTATAGGCTTCGTTAAAGTGATTAAAAATGTATTATCACTTTAACAAATTCCATTACAGGAAGATCATTGGTCTTTCTGCCTGCTGTCGTTGTTGCGCGGAATGCCACCTTAATGGAGTAACATCAAGGGACATGCTCAGAAATGTGTTTCCCTGCGCGCTTTCAGTGTGTGTGTGTGTGTGTGTGTGTCTGTGTGTAGCTGCATGTGTGTGTGTGTCTCTGTGTGTGTGTGTGTATATCTGTGTCTGTGTGTGTGTGTATGTGTGCGTGTGTGTGTGTATGTCTGTGTGTGTGTGTGTGTGTGTGTGTCTGTGTGTGTGTGTGTGTGTGTGTGTATGTCTGTCTCTGTGTGTGTGTGTATGTCTGTGTGTGTGTGTGTGTGTGTGTGTGTGTGTGTGTGTGTGTGTGTGTGTGTGTGTGTGTGTGTGTGTGTGTATGTCTGTGTGTGTGTGTGTGTGTGTGTGTGTGTGTGTGTGTGTGTGTGTGTGTGTGTGTGTGTGTGTGTCCTTATCAGGCTACTGTGTACTCATGCAGAACAGGTATTAAAGTCTCAGGCCTGTTTGGTGCATCCGTGTGTCTGCCAACAGAAATGAAAACAGTTGACACAGCCCAAGGTCCCAAAGATACGCCTAAGACTGGACCGTTCCTGTTTCTGTTAGCTTGTTGTGTTGTGTATGGAAAGACAAACAAACAAGACTGTTAGGTGGCCTACATTGAGGATCTGCAGCGGTCAGCATTCTCCAGTATCTTCTCTTGGACCCTGCAGCCCTGACATGCTACCGAAGAAAACTCGTTTGAAAAACATACGGTATATAATTGCCGTGAGTGGATGAAGCTCACAATGCATTTGTACAGTGACCAAATTAAGGGTGTAGATCATAAATCTACAGTCACCTGTTTGCGGTCCTGCTGCCAGACGATTGATCGAGTTAGCTGCTAATCGCCAATTCCAGGCGTACAGATCCCCGGCTTCCAGCAAGATGATTGGTCCCCCCCCCAAAAAAAAAAATCAAGCGAAAGAAAATGAAAAGCATCTTTCTTCTGGATTTGAGCCAATCAGCCGTCAGATACGAATCTCAAGTCTGATTTCATTTGTGCTCAACCGGTTCTAGGAAACTCAATAAACATAATGGGTGAAGCTCACCGACATAGATTCCATTGAAATGTAAATGTTTCTTTAGTCCTACGCTTCTTTCATTATGTTCATGCTATCTTGAAAAACAAAAACTAAATATATATATATATTATATATATTATATTAATTTATACATACACATATATACTGTGTATATATATATATATATATATATATATATATATATATATATATATACGAGGGGGCACCCAATTGCCCTCTCCCCCTGCAGGAGGTGCCCTAGTCTCCTGGAAACGGGCCATATATACACACATCTACGTACACACATCTATGTACACACATCTACGTACACACATCTATGTACACACATCTATGTACACACATGTACGTACATCAACGTACACACATCGACCCACAGTTTCCCTCAGGATGCCGTTGTGTTCTGGCCGTGTCCTCATGTAATCTGTCTCAGAACAAAACGCAAACACGTACACCGTGTGCCGGTGCAGAGTGTGTACATTCTGCCGTCTGGGAATACACCAGGGTGCAAGATAAACGGGATCATTTGGTAATAATTCACAATGCAACACATGCATTCAACCCAGACACTCAGTGGTCTGGCTTCTCTACACGGCGTGTACATAAAAGTCCAATATCTTCAGTCGTGTAGCCTTTTATTCTACAGTTGGAACATTCAACGGTACCGTTCAGAGGGATATTGGA
>JAXIVH010000008.1:3301673-3306673 GCA_036785325.1 Urophycis tenuis
GCACTAGTTCTACTTCCACTAGCAGCACTAGGGGCACTAGTTCTACTTCCACTAGCAGCACTAGAGGCACTAGTTCTACTTCCACTAGCAGCACTAGGGGCACTAGTTCTACTTCCACTAGCAGCACTAGGGGCACTAGTTCTACTTCCACTAGCAGTACTAGAGGCACTAGTTCTACTTCCACTAGCAGCACTAGGGGCACTAGTTCTACTTCCACTAGCAGCACTAGAGGCACTAGTTCTACTTCCACTAGCAGCACTAGAGGCACTAGTTCTACTTCCACTAGCAGCACTAGGGGCACTAGTTCTACTTCCACTAGCAGCACTAGGGGCACTAGTTCTACTTCCACTAGCAGCACTAGGGGCACTAGTTCTACTTCCACTAGCAGCACTAGGGGCACTAGTTCTACTTCCACTAGCAGCACTAGAGGCACTAGTTCTACTTCCACTAGCAGCACTAGGGGCACTAGTTCTACTTCCACTAGCAGCACTAGAGGCACTAGTTCTACTTCCACTAGCAGCACTAGAGGCACTAGTTCTACTTCCACTAGCAGCACTAGAGGCACTAGTTCTACTTCCACTAGCAGCACTAGGGGCACTAGTTCTACTTCCACTAACAGCACTAGGGGCACTAGTTCTACTTCCACTAGCAGCACTAGAGGCACTAGTTCTACTTCCACTAGCAGCACTAGGGGAACTAGTTCTACTTCCACTAGCAGCACTAGAGGCACTAGTTCTACTTCCACTAGCAGCACTAGGGGAACTAGTTCTACTTCCACTAGCAGCACTAGGGGAACTAGTTCTACTTCCACTAGCAGCACTAGAGGCACTAGTTCTACTTCCACTAGCAGCACTAGGGGCACTAGTTCTACTTCCACTAGCAGCACTAGGGGCACTAGTTCTACTTCCACTAGCAGCACTAGGGGCACTAGTTCTACTTCCACTAGCAGCACTAGGGGCACTAGTTCTACTTCCAGTAGCAGCACTAGAGGCACTAGTTCTACTTCCACTAGCAGCACTAGAGGCACTAGTTCTACTTCCACTAGCAGCACTAGAGGCACTAGTTCTACTTCCACTAGCAGCACTAGAGGCACTAGTTCTACTTCCACTAGCAGCACTAGAGGCACTAGTTCTACTTCCACTAGCAGCACTAGAGGCACTAGTTCTACTTCCACTAGCAGCACTAGGGGCACTAGTTCTACTTCCACTAGCAGCACTAGGGGCACTAGTTCTACTTCCACTAGCAGCACTAGGGGCACTAGTTCTACTTCCACTAGCAGCACTAGGGGCACTAGTTCTACTTCCACTAGCAGCACTAGGGGCACTAGTTCTACTTCCACTAGCAGCACTAGAGGCACTAGTTCTACTTCCACTAGCAGCACTAGGGGCACTAGTTCTACTTCCACTAGCAGCACTAGGGGCACTAGTTCTACTTCCACTAGCAGCACTAGAGGCACTAGTTCTACTTCCACTAGCAGCACTAGGGGCACTAGTTCTACTTCCACTAGCAGCACTAGAGGCACTAGTTCTACTTCCACTAGCAGCACTAGAGGCACTAGTTCTACTTCCACTAGCAGCACTAGAGGCACTAGTTCTACTTCCACTAGCAGCACTAGAGGCACTAGTTCTACTTCCACTAGCAGCACTAGAGGCACTAGTTCTACTTCCACTAGCAGCACTAGGGGCACTAGTTCTACTTCCACTAGCAGCACTAGGGGCACTAGTTCTACTTCCACTAGCAGCACTAGGGGCACTAGTTCTACTTCCACTAGCAGCACTAGGGGCACTAGTTCTACTTCCACTAGCAGCACTAGGGGCACTAGTTCTACTTCCACTAGCAGCACTAGGGGCACTAGTTCTACTTCCACTAGCAGCACTAGGGGCACTAGTTCTACTTCCACTAGCAGCACTAGGGGCACTAGTTCTACTTCCAGTAGCAGCACTAGAGGCACTAGTTCTACTTCCACTAGCAGCACTAGAGGCACTAGTTCTACTTCCACTAGCAGCACTAGAGGCACTAGTTCTACTTCCACTAGCAGCACTAGAGGCACTAGTTCTACTTCCACTAGCAGCACTAGAGGCACTAGTTCTACTTCCACTAGCAGCACTAGAGGCACTAGTTCTACTTCCACTAGCAGCACTAGGGGCACTAGTTCTACTTCCACTAGCAGCACTAGGGGCACTAGTTCTACTTCCACTAGCAGCACTAGGGGCACTAGTTCTACTTCCACTAGCAGCACTAGGGGCACTAGTTCTACTTCCACTAGCAGCACTAGGGGCACTAGTTCTACTTCCACTAGCAGCACTAGAGGCACTAGTTCTACTTCCACTAGCAGCACTAGGGGCACTAGTTCTACTTCCACTAGCAGCACTAGGGGCACTAGTTCTACTTCCACTAGCAGCACTAGAGGCACTAGTTCTACTTCCACTAGCAGCACTAGGGGCACTAGTTCTACTTCCACTAGCAGCACTAGAGGCACTAGTTCTACTTCCACTAGCAGCACTAGAGGCACTAGTTCTACTTCCACTAGCAGCACTAGAGGCACTAGTTCTACTTCCACTAGCAGCACTAGAGGCACTAGTTCTACTTCCACTAGCAGCACTAGAGGCACTAGTTCTACTTCCACTAGCAGCACTAGGGGCACTAGTTCTACTTCCACTAGCAGCACTAGGGGCACTAGTTCTACTTCCACTAGCAGCACTAGGGGCACTAGTTCTACTTCCACTAGCAGCACTAGGGGCACTAGCTCTACTTCCACTAGCAGCACTAGGGACACTAGTTCTACTTCCACTAGCAGCACTAGAGGCACTAGTTCTACTTCCACTAGCAGCACTAGGGGCACTAGTTCTACTTCCACTAGCAGCACTAGAGGCACTAGTTCTACTTCCACTAGCAGCACTAGAGGCACTAGTTCTACTTCCACTAGCAGCACTAGGGGCACTAGTTCTACTTCCACTAGCAGCACTAGGGGCACTAGTTCTACTTCCACTAACAGCACTAGGGGCACTAGTTCTACTTCCACTAGCAGCACTAGGGGCACTAGTTCTACTTCCACTAGCAGCACTAGGGGCACTAGTTCTACTTCCACTAGCAGCACTAGGGGCACTAGTTCTACTTCCACTAGCAGCACTAGGGACACTAGTTCTACTTCCACTAGCAGCACTAGAGGCACTAGTTCTACTTCCACTAGCAGCACTAGGGGCACTAGTTCTACTTCCACTAGCAGCACTAGGGGCACTAGTTCTACTTCCACTAGCAGCACTAGGGGCACTAGTTCTACTGGCAGCAGCAAACAAATGATCAATTTTAAAACATTTTGCAGCGTTGGCCTGTAGGGCTTTTTGATTTTTCTCGTGGATCTTCTCCGCTCCCCCTTTCCTCTTTTTGGAACTTCTGTCGTCCATAATGAGTATTCTTAAGTGCAAGGCTAAATGATGCGCTATCACTAGATTTCCCCATAAATCTAGCGGCTGCTTGGACAAGTCCACTTGAGGGGCCGGGCAGGGGGGCGCGATCGTAACACACACTGAACCCCCCCCCCCCAAGCCAAATGGATGCAACTGAATTTATACATGACAGGCTGCAACATGGGCCACGCTGCTCAAATAAATAACTGAAACATTTTGCCATTTAAAAAACAAAACAAAATAAATAAATCTGGGAGTCCACCGGCCCACATGTGGAGCGGGCCAGCGGGTCGGGTTTGAGCGGTGGTACTGATTGCCAGTCCCAGCCTGCCTGTGTGTGTCGGACCCGTACTGTATTGTTTCATACTGAACATGCCTTGGCAGGCCGTTGGGTCCATATGAACGGCATGTACCCTGACGATTCACACCTCACTTAAAGAACAGGGTGTGTGTTTGCTATGTATACACTGCACAGGGGAACGGTTTATCTGAGTGTGTTTATCTGTTGCTGTACACAGAAAGGCCACCGGCTCACTAACCTTCTCCACGCTGCATCGCAGTATGTTCACGTTTAGGGCATTTAGCAGACGCTTTTATACAGTCAACAGGTTTGTGGCGTTCCCCTGACCCACTTACAATAACGATGAATGTTTCTGTTTGTATTACAGTACGTAAAAAAAAAACATTTACAAAGCGCTTTATCACGCAGAACACAAACAACTAAACACAGCGAAACACCAAAAAGACAGAGAACGGAGAACACAAAAAAATTTCCCTCGGGTCTGCCTGCCTATCTACAGTATCTATCTATCTGCCTGCCGGTCTGTCTGTCTGTCTGTCTGTCTGTCTGTCTGCCTGCCTGCCTGCCTGCCTGTCTGTCTGTCTGTCTGTCTGCCTGCCTGCCTGCCTGACTGTCTGCCTGCCTGACTGTCTTCCTGACTGTCTTCCTGCCTGTCTGCCTGCCTGCCTATCTGTCTGTCTGTCTGTCTGTCTGTCTGTCTGTCTGTCTATCTACCTACTAAGGGGGGTAAGCATGGCCCCCTGGTGTGAGACCCAGTGGTTCCACAGCTCCTCTGTTTACACACACTATCTCCACGACGACGGGCATTTCTCTGGGCACCTTGATGGTGAGGTCCTCGGAGCCCAGCGCCACGCGCACTTTCACCGGCGGCAGAGTCAGGCTCGCCTCGTGGGTTTCCACTGTGGCTCTCATGGCGTTCTGAAACACACACACACACACACACACACACACACACGCGCACGCACGCACGCACGCACACACACACACACACACACACACACACACACACACACACACACACACACGTTATCACAAGAAGAGGGAGTGCAGACGCAGAGAGAGATAGAGGTCTTTGTGTCTCAGCCGGTCTGTGTCTCCAGTGACGGCGTTCAGACACTCCGGTCTCCTCAGTACCTTGAAGAGCTCAAACAGCATGTGGTAGAGGTGGGAAGGCACGTAGACGAGGTGGAGAGGCTGCTCCGGGGTTTTGGCTGCGGAACACAAAATGGAGTCAGTCGGGGAGAGAGAGCGGGAGAGATGTAGGCTGTGAGGAAACAGTTGGGCGATCAATT
>JAXIVH010000008.1:3316852-3326852 GCA_036785325.1 Urophycis tenuis
GGGTGTGGGGGGGAGGGGTCAGGGGAGAGGGGTGAGGAGGGAGGGGGGTGAGGGGGAGAGGGATGAGGGTGTGAGGGGGGAGGGGGTGAGGGCAGAGGGGAGAGGAGGGTGAGGGGGGGAGGGGAGAGGGGAGAGAGGGGGAGAGGGGTGAAGGATGAGGGGTGAGGGGGGGAGGGGTGAGGGCAGAGGGGGTGAGGGGGGAGGAGGGGTGAGGGCAGAGGGGTGAGGGCAGGGGGGTGAGGGTGGAGAGGGGAGGCTTGTTTAGGGTGAGAGGATTGTCTACCCCCCCCCCCCACCCCCCACCCCCCGGTGCAATTATGGCCACCTGCATGCATGTAACTTGAGACACATGCACCAATGCTAACAACGCAGACGAGGCTAACTTTTTCCGCATACTCTTCCAAACAGCGATGACGTCATCGGGTACAGGGAATATTGGCAGGGGTAATCTCCACACCTCCAACGGTGAGGTATATGACTCATGATGAGAGCGCCGACTGGTGTGACTTACTTGGTAAGAACCTGTTTATCGCCCGGGTCCTTCTCCAGGAATTCCACCAAGCTCCAACAGACTCTGTGAATACCTGCAGCCCACAAGCAGAATGTATTAACCCCTAATGGACCGGACCCCAGAGCCTGCTATTAGTGTACTAATGGATTCATAGGCCAGGCCGGAGATTTATTGGGTGTAAATACCACTTCTTAAACCTTTTGACCGAGTCAACAGATGAGCAGAACATGCTTGTAATGAGCCCACATTACTGTAGTGGAATGACTCAGAATCGCACACGGCACGTGGAGGTTAACAAACTTAAATGAAGACGCACCTCACCATGGGAGTCTTATGAGCACATCAGCCTTCAATTTGGTAGCTCCAAGTCAACCTACCTGTAGACCCCACACATTAAACAAATCAATCACGCATTCACAAAGTAACTGTGTGATCACATGCAATGCGTCTCACACACACACACATGCAAGCACACACACACACGCACACGCATGTGCACACACACACACCCAGTGTCAGGGGATAAAAATCGCTACTTTAAAAAAATAAGAGAGAAAAACCAAGTTTGAACGATAAATACTTATTATTACTACTGGCAAACAAGCAACAACAAAAACCTGAGTTTGTTTGCAAAGGAACTCCTGATCTGTGTCTGGCTTCCGGTTGTATTTCAGGAAGGTGTGGTTTCCTCACATACGCTGACCAATCACAACGGCTCTGTGTGTGTGACCTGAAGATCTGGCATGCGTCACCTTTGACCCTCACCCCAGTTCCCAATTTGCTGAACACTGACTTCTTGGTTCTCAGTTCTCAGTCGACTTGCCCTGTAAAACACTTGGTGTCTTTAAACCTTAGTCATAAGGCAGCAACATATTCTGTGATTGAAATCCATTTGTGCCCCTCATTGATTTGCAATGCTATAATTCAGACAGGCTGACTCAGACTGCACCACTGGTGAGCTAATATTCTTCCTTCTGTGTGGATGTCCTAACTCCCTGCCCCTCCTTCAGTTTTCCACATGTGTGTGAGTCTGATATAAAGAAGTCAGCTGTTTTTTAGGGGCCTTCTTGGATCAGCTAGTGATAAACAAGGTGGAGCAGTAAGGAAAATGGTAGCTGTCACCTGGGATGAATTCACACCACATTTGTGAATTTGTAAATTAATGGAAGCTCAACGACTGAACCTCGAGATTTCATTCAAGCTGTTTTTCCAAAGGTCTTCTTCCGTATGGCTGTGCTATGTAGTTTTCATTTTTGCAAATTTCATAATGTAGAGATATTTTCTTTGTAATTAGGGACTTTAATCACTCTTTGTAACTTGGCACTTAGTCAGAGATGTTGTATACTAGCAATGGTTAATCTAGCAATTGAAATGCTTGAAACTTGTTCTGGTGACTCTCTTACTGTATTAGCAAGCAATGAAATGTTTCTCACCTTCTTATGACAAATGTACTCTTTGTAAGTCGCTTTGGATAAAAGCGTCTGCCAAATGCCCTAAATGTAAATGTAAATGTAATATTTGCAATTAAAAATCCACCAAAATCCCAAAACTCCCCTCTCTTAGTGGGGTAGAGCGTGGGTTCCCCAACCGGGGGGTTGGCGGTTCGATCCCCACCTCAACTAAAATCATCTCAATGATTACGGGCGTTCCTGTGCACAAGTAATTCCTCACATGGAATTACAATTTCTAGTTTGTTATAGTATATAGTTTCTAGTTTTGTTACATTTTCTAGTTTGTAATAGGTCTGTTATCCCCCCCACTTATTCCACCAATACAGACAAGATGGTGATCACGACCATAAGGTACATCTCTCCCACTGGCTCTGCTCTCACACACACACACACACACACACACCACCCACACACACACCCACCCACACACACACACACACACACCCACACACAGAAAGTAGGTGAAAGGGCAGCCTGGCGGTGGGCGTGCGCTGGGCCCGGCGTGCCGTCTTGATCCTCTGGCTGACCTTCAGCCGTGACTGGACGTCTCTGCAACCCCGAGAGCCGTAGGCCAGCTCTTTAGCGGCGGCGGCGGCGTAACAACCGCCGCGTGTGCGCGTGCACGTGTGCGCTGGCTGGTTTTAGCTCGCCTGCCGCGACGGGCCCATTGCTTTTTCCACCCACCGTGTGACAAACCAAATCCAATACTGCACTGAGTACCCCGCACAATGCAATGAGGTTGGCCAACAGGACAGGAAGGGGAAGGTTGGGTAAGCGGAGGACGCCTTATAAAGACCTGACAGAGGGGGAAAGGTCTTTATTAACCGTCTCCTGTCCTGGACCGATGACACGTCTGCCAACGCCTAACAAACAGCGGCGACAAACAAGCGCGCCCGGACAAAGTTCACACCGCTACACACACTGTTGGCTTCAGGTGACCTCACTGGCATCCAGGATCACCACACCGGCCTCACCTGCAGTGAGGCAAGTGAGGCACAGAGACTCTCTAACGCGGGTCAATGACTCTCTAAACGCGGGTCAATGACTCTCTAACGTCAATGACTCTCCATGAGACTCTCAGTGTGCTGCCAGCACACAGAACAACGCTGCATGCACACACAAGCGCAACACCATTCGGATTCGGTGGCTACAAATCGTAGCTAGGGACTCTCGTTCTGGTAGCATAACATTAGCTTGTTGTGTAATAAACTACGGTGTGTGTGGCGTGGGGGGGCGGGGGGGCGGGGGGCGTGCACGTTCGCCGATAAGAGTTGGACTTGACGCCGGAGCGTGCGTGAACCCCTTGAACCTTCGGGTGTTTACGCAACCAGACCAGACCATATCTCCATCGCGCGGTACATTGACACTGATTACACCGTTCTGCTGAGCGCTGAATAACGCGGGGGAAGAGCAGGAACAAGGAGGGACTACGGAATAGGACCGTTGGGCCGTCATGGCCTCGAGTGGCATGCGTGGCCTCTGCCCAGGGGCACCCTAGGGCAGAGGCCCTGATAGAACATCACAGTCTGTGCTCAAACCATCGACCGTATCGTATCAAAACATGGAGGTAGACTCTGTGGCGTTGCCCGTATTAGCGTGATGCCATGTTGTTAACCAACAATGCTAACTTAGTGAAGACTGTCCGTTTTGTACCAATGACACCCCACCTGGTTTGCATAGGAGACAGTTAACGAGAGCCACGGAGAAGCTAACCTAACCTAGCATGGGAGACGTGTCTTTGTATCCACTTTGAGTTGAATAGTTGTCTGGTCCGTTGCCTTTTGCGGGACAACATCAGCACCTCCAAGGCGCTCTGCAACTTCACTTCAACTGACTGAGGAACGTGGATACGTGTTATGAATGCACCCTCTCTCATTAAACCAGTCATATTCCTGACGCTCAGATCATATAGAAGAGGGACGTACTGGTGCTGAGTGCTCAGGACTTTACTGCTAAATCATTGCCTTTTGGTGTCATCACATTCAAAAGGTTAATAAATAATCCTCAGAGAAAATAAATGAATGAAGCGCGGGGGTTAGTGTGCGTACACATGACTTTCTCACTCAGCAGTCCCCACACAGGCAGGAAATGGAAGCAGCCTGTCTGTCTGTCTGTCTGTCTGTCTGTCAGCCATCACTTTCAGCTCATCACTTCGGCTGACAGAAATGGCATCGACAGCTCCTGCCAGTATAATTAACGTTTCATATTTATTGACCCATTTCAAGGAAGGCTAATTTCATTCTATGACAAAAGTACCACATTTAGAACATATATAAGCCTACATTTCTTATCTGTCAAGATATTAACTCATGGTATTATATCTTATCTTGATGGTGAGATGTGGCCTAGATCTAAAGACAAAGGCAGCTTTTAAACGCCCCTGATTGTTGTTGTTATTATTATGAGGATTATTATTATTATTACACAAGAAAGGATGATGAGCAGTCTCTCTCTCTCTCTCTCTCTCTCTCTCTCTCTCTCTCTCTCTCTCTCTCTCTCTCTCTGTCTCTCTCTCTCTCTCTCTCTCTCTCGGTGGGGGGCCTACCAGCTGGTCAGAAGCCGCAGGGACGGAGTACCGAGGAGCTTGTCGGGCAGGAAGTCAATCTCCTTCATGATATTGGCTAATCTGACCGGAAGTTCCTGCCGCAGGAACACAAAGGAGGTTTTCTCGCAGGCGTCGGTCGACCCTAGTCAGATGGCACATGAAGAAAACACAGCAGCAAAAAATAAACACAAGTGGGCCACGGGCTTGATTGGGCTGTGCATCGACGTGTACGCCTGAGGTGTGCACCGTTATTACACGTTAGTACACGGTCGTTGTGTGAGTGTCCTACACCGGCAGGGTGCTGCACGGTAGCCCGCTTACGAGAGAATGTCGATGATGTTTTCGTGCAGGCGCAGTCAAGTCTAAAATAACATCAAACCGACTGTGTTCAGATGTGTGTTCTCAACTAAGATCAGTGACATTCTTGATGTCAACTCCCCTTATTTATAGAATTGCATTACATTGGGTAGCCTTGTCGAGGGGCATCGCTAGCACAAGGTGGTCTGCACAGCGCATGCATAATCTCAACACTTACCAAAGTCAATGAATTGCTTCATAGACAAGGGCGAAGGGGAGAACTTGGCAAATCGTTCCACTTGTTTTGGTATCCCAACCATCCGGCTGTTTTTCAACAGATAATGTGCAAACTTCATATTTCCCCCAAGGTTGAATCACGTCTTGTTATAATTGTGAATCGGGGACAGGGTGCCCTTTCTTGCCAGCTCCAGTCTTGCAGACGTAAAGGACCAAGCCAAACTCAAGCACGCGTATGCATTCAAAAGATTTCGTTATAGCAACATTATAAAAATATGACCGTCTCTACTGCTCCTCTGCGTTTGATCTTCTGTGTTGCATCCTTGAAAATCGATTTCATTTTTCGACAAAACAACTTGACTTATGTGCAGCGATGTTGACAGAAAAAGTGATGAGACGGCCACTAAATTCAACCAATCAACAGAGAGATACGCTGGCTTTTAGGGCGGGGCTTAAAATGTTTACGTAACGCTGCTCCACAATTGGGCCCATAAAACCATGGCAAAGAAATCAGAATATTTTTTATGACACAATCTTAACATTCAATCATAATAAAGAAGTAACACATTATCATTATTATTATTATTATTATTATCGTTATGCTGGATAAGATACGTTATCGTATATATATATTTATATAAAAATAAAAAAACCCCGCAACAGCTGCACCTAGTGACATGACCACCAGGTGGCAGCGTTTCCTGGTCACGAGGTACCGGGATGCCGCCAGTCTCCTCTCTCCTCCTTCTCTCCATCACCCTGCCTCTTTCGGACGCCGCCTCGCTATGCACCTGTTTTATGTTTTATCTGACACTATAAGTGACGAAGTCCCTTCAGCCAAACATGTCTAATTAGCACATGAAGGGAGATCGGTTCCAGCCGAGGATCCTCAGTGACTGGTCTTCTGCCAGGTGACGGTGTGGTGAACGGTCGGAGGGTTAGCAGTGAGACAGTGAGACAGCATCTTTTACCCGCCGGTGACACATCATTTATCTGTCAGAGAGACACACACAAGGTACGCGGCAATGCAACGTTAGTTGATTATGAATACTTTGTTGTCCGTTCAGTGATTCTAATGTGCAAGGAGGCGATTGCTTGTCTTGATTTTGGTTTCAAAACCAGGCACGCCTTTGCATGTAGCCGTTCTACGCACAGCCTCTATGAGTGAGGTAATTTGGCGTTTTATCTAAGAATAGTTTTCTTCTTTTGCGCGTATGTCAAGGCAACAGTGCGGACAATATTTATGCCACACGTTCCATTCATGCACAACTACGTTTATTATGGGATTTTAAGTGCGTCACCCAAGTCAACGCATGCTTGGTACTTTTTCTGTATGTCTGCCACTTGTCTGTCGTCTCCTAGACAGGAAGTTGTGTCTTCTTCAGTGGTGTCCTGCCATGGAGCTAAAGAGGACTCGAATTAGAATGATCTCATGACTGATTTTGTTAATGGAAACTGACAAATGTGGGGCCATTTCCCACACTCGGTACAACGGGTAGTTTGCTTTGTTTCAGTGCATTACACAATCATTTGTGAATATGTTGCTGATGTTTCACACCAGAAAGCACAAAGCACACATCCTCGTGCACACCAGACACATCCTCAGGGGAAATGATTGGGTGTTTTGTGCCGTTTGACCGGGCCCAGTGACTAGACATGGTCACCCTGGTATGAACGCAGGCTCTGTCAGCGTCACGCCCGCAACCCACCGTCGGACCAGCAGAATGCACTGTTTTTGCCCAAGTGACCTCGTTTTCTGTGCCCAGCGGAGAACCATGGCCGACAAGAGCGACCTCAAAGCGGAGCTGGAGCGCAAGAAGCAGCGCCTGGCACAGATCAGGGAGGACAAGAAGAGGAAGGAGGAGGAGAGGAAGAGGAAGGAGGTGAGGAGCAAAGTGTGGAGGCGGCGACGCGAGCCTGCTGGCTGTACGGCCCGGTGTAACCCTGTGTGTGTGTGTGTGTGTGTGTGTGTGTGTGTGTGTGTGTGTGCATGTGTGTGTGTGTGCTTACTCTTTGCCAGGCCGCAGCACAGCTTCGGGTGAGCGTTCACTTTACATACGAATACACATGTTCACGCACACGTCGACGCACGTGGATGAGCTTATGCGTTTGACAGTGTGTGTGTGTGTGTGTGTGTGTGTCATTCAGTGTGTGTGAGTGTGTGAGCATGCGTCATTGTGCGTGTGGGTGTGGTGTGTGTGTGTGTGTGCGTGCTATGTGTGTGTGTATGCGTGTTGGTGTGGTGTGTGTGTGCGTGTGTGTGTGTTGTGTGTGTGCCTGTGTGTGGTGTGTATATATGCTTGTGGGTGTGTATGCGTGTGTGTGGGCTTGTGGGTGTGGTGTGTGTGCGTGTGGGTGTGCATGTGTGTGTGTGCGTGGTGTGTGTATGTGTGTGTGGGGAAAGTGACAGTGTTGTTGTACTGTACAGTCAGAAAGTGACAGTGTTGTTGTACTGTACAGTCAGAAAGTGAGTGTAGTTGTACTGTATAGTCAGAAAGTGACAGTGTTGTTGTATTGTACAGTCAGAAAGTGACAGTGTTGTTGTACTGTACAGTCAGAAAGTGACAGTGTTGTACTGTACAGTCAGAAAGTGACAGTGTTGTTGTACTGTACAGTCAGACAGTGACAGTGTTGTTGTACTTTACAGTCAGAAAGTGACAGTGTTGTTGTACTGTACAGTCAGACAGTGACAGTGTTGTACTGTATAGTCAGAAAGTGACAGTGTTGTTGTACTGTATAGTCAGAAAGTGACAGTGTTGTTGTATTGTACAGTCAGAAAGTGACAGTGTTGTTGTACTGTACAGTCAGAAAGTGACAGTGTTGTTGTACTGTACAGTCAGACAGTGACAGTGTTGTTGTACTTTACAGTCAGAAAGTGACAGTGTTGTTGTACTGTACAGTCAGAAAGTGACATTGTTGTTGTACTGTACAGTCAGAAAGTGACAGTGTTGTTGTACTGTACAGTCAGAAAGTGACAGTGTTGTTGTACTGTACAGTCAGAAAGTGACAGTGTTGTTGTACTGTACAGTCAGAGAGCCAGCAGAAGGCGGAGGCTGCGTCCGAGGACTCCGACCTGGACCGAAAGCGCAGGGAGACGGAGGCCCTGCTGCAGAGCATCGGCATCTCCCCGGAGCCCCCGCTAGGTAACTGTACACCCCCCCCACTCCGTACAGCCCCCCCCCCCCCACACACACACACTCCGTACACCCCCCCACTCCGTACACCCCCCCCCCCACACACACACTCCGTACACCCCCCCACTCCGTACACCCCCCCCCCCACACACACACTCCGTACACCCCCCCACTCCGTACACCCCCCCCCCCCCCCACACACACACGCGCACACACTCCGTACACCCCCCCCCACACACACACACACACTCCATACACCCCCCCACACACACACACACGCACACACACTCCGTACACCCCCCCCCCCCCGGAGCCTCCGCTAGGTAACCGTACCCCCCCCACTCCGTACACCCCCCCACTCCGTACACCCCCCCCCCCCACACACACACACACGCACACACACTCCGTACACCCCCCCCCCACTCCTTACACCCCCCTGGAGCCCTCGCTAGGTAACCGTACACCCCCCCCCCCCCCCCCCCCCCCCCCCACTCCTCACACCCCCCCGCAGTGCTTGCACTGTGGACTGGGTATTCATCTGCCTACGCGTCTCACATTCAGATCAAATTGCAAATCGGCCCAAATCGGCACGTGCTTTGTTATCATTTGGGCCGTTTTCGTTCTCTGCAGCAGGCGCCACAGAATTGAATTGATCTGTTAATCGCACTGAGTAATGGCAATCGCAGTATCACGCAAAATAATCACAGTTATGATGTTTGTCCTGATGGTGCTGCCGTAGTCCCCCCCCCTCACCGCTGCCTCAACGCTGGGTAACGATAGTGAACACTGGTGCAATAGTGAACACTGGTGCAATAGTGAACACTGTTGCAATAGTGAACACTGGTGCAATAGTGAACACTGTTGCAATAGTGAACACTGTTGCAATAGTGAACACTGTTGCAATAGTGAACACTGGTGCAATAGTGAACACCGGTGCAGAGATGCTCCGTCTGTACGAGAAGATACCGTTAGGATACCATCACACGTGCATGTCACACCATTATAAGTGTGTAGGTGATGCCGTGACACATGTTGCAATGTCTGTGTAATACCATTATTGTTTTCATGTGTGTTAAAAGGTGTTTGCATCCCTGCATGGCACTGTTTCTGATTAGCATATTGTCTCATTGTTTGTCATCACGTCATAAGCTTTGGTTTCACACATAAGATCAAGATGGCTTTTATTGATTCATATTCTCCACAAACTAAAGCCTATTTATAGCATCTTAGGACTGGTGTATAATTCCACAATGTTACACCCTGTTGAAGCTTGATGATAACTGTAAGATTAGTGATATTTCCAGTGTTTAGAAGATTATATACATTTGTATTGTGCAATGTATGTATAAGTGGCATACCAATAGTATCGAGTTCATATTTTATGAATTAATTTAGATAAAACATGCACCCAATTCACTGAAAATGGAATGAATACTGAAGTTATGCTTGCATGCCAAAAAGTATAAAATGGCTTCAATCATCAGCAATTTTTTTTATGATTTCTGTGTATGATTTGATTTTCCACTTCTGGTTTCCAACATTTACTTTGACCCGGTGTTTAGCTTTGGACAGCGATGGACAGTTCCTGGTTTCAGAATATGCAATGCTTTTGCTGCATCCCTCCCAACACATGTTCCTTATCGTTCATTCATCAGTAGTGGATTGATAACCAGCACACCCAGATGGTGCCGTTGGTCTCACTTTGGATAAAAGTGTCAATCAAAATGCTCGAAAGTATTTATTGTACTCTAAACCTGGAAATTCCAACTCTGTCTTAATTTATGATGTCTACCATATGTATAATCAATCAACAATGTGTGGCACA
>JAXIVH010000008.1:3336852-3339352 GCA_036785325.1 Urophycis tenuis
AAAAATAAATTGTAATTGGTTTTTCTTCATTATCGACTGTTTTGTCTCGTTTGTGCCACATGCGCACATCCCACACACACACGCACACACACACACACACACACAAACACACACACACAGACGCACACACACACACACACACACACACACACACCAGAGTGTGTGACTCTCATTAAAAAAATCCCTTAATATGATGACCTCTCACTTCCCCCATCAGTGCCAGTAATATGTAAGCCTCCCCCTCCCTCCCCCCTCCCTCCCCCGCCTCCCGTGCCTTCACTTTGTCCATTGGCTGCCCGGCGACGTCCGTCTGTCCGTCCCCAGCACTGTCCATTGTGTCCGGCCAATCGGATTATCTGGACGAGTCACGGTTGGCCCCGGACTCTTAACGAGGTCTTGTAATGGCTGAGAATGGACACACTCTGCACACAGAGACACGCTGGGGGAGAGAATGAGAGCGAGTGTAAATCGCACTGCCAACTCATCCTCCTGGGGTCAAACGCAGTGTGTTCGCGTGCATGCGCGTGTGTGTGCGTGTGCGTGCATGTGTGTGTGTGTTTGTGTGTGTGTGTGTGTGTGTGTGTGTGTGTGTGTGTGTGAGTATACATATCTGTGGATGATTTGAGTTAGGGTGAACACTGGGCCCTAATGTAGTGCCCTTGGGAAAGAGGAGGCTGGCGGTGGGGTGGTAATGTGTGCCAATTGTTTGTCCGAGAGTCGTCCATGTCATCTATACCTCATCCTATAGTGGAAACATCTTGCGTAGCAGTAATGTAGTGGTGACCTTCTGGCTAATATCACATGGATAGCGAGTTTGTGCAGTTTTTAGTAGGTTTCTGTGGGCCAGACCCACATGCAGAAAGTCCAGGAGGAATTCAGAAATGGCAGAAATAAATTTTTGAATTCCCTGATGATTTCAGCAAAATGTGCCAGCATCATACTTGCCTTTATATTTAGGGAGTCCCATTATCTCCCTCTCTCTCTCTCTCTCTCTCTCTCTCTCTCTCTCTCTCTCTCTCTCTCTCTCTCTCTCTCTCTCTCTCTCTCTCTCTCTCTCTCTACCACTCTCTCTATCATTTTCCCTGTCAGTCTGACCCCTGCCCTGCCCGCCTGGTTCTCTAGGAGCCGCGGGGGACAGAGCAGCAGCAGCAGGCCCAGTAGGCGTGGCCTGGCTGGCGGTGCGGGGCAGGAGGCAGCTCCATTAACTCCCTGATCCCAATCGGAACAGAGCTATCAGCTCCTCAGACTGCCGCTGTGTGTGTGTGTGTGTGTGTGTGTGTGTGTGTATCTGTGACCATGCACGTGCTATAACAAGTGTGTGCTTTTTTGTCCACGTAGGCAGGGCAGTTAGAATGCGTTTGCGTGTGTGTGTGTGTGCGTGTGTGTGTGTGTGTGCGTGTGTGTGCGTGCGTGTGTGTGTGTGTGTGGGGGTTGGCACCAGGGCCCGGTCCAGTCCAGAGTAAATTGGTTCTGCTCGGTTGGGCTTTAAAAGACCCATAATAGACCCACTGTGGGCAAAGACACAAAGGGGGTGAGCGGGGGAGGGAGACGGAGGAGGGGAGGGCGATACGAGAGGGAGATGGAGAGATAGAGGGGGAGAACACGATGGAGATGGAGAGATAGAGGGGGAGAAAGCGATGGAGAGATAGAGGGGGAGAAAGCGACGGAGAGGGAGATGGAGAGATAGAGGGGGAGAACACGATGGAGATGGAGAGATAGAGGGGGAGAACACGATGGAGATGGAGAGAAGTGGAGGTTGATGGAGGGAACGAGAAAGGAGAGGGAGATGGTGTGCACCATGGATGTGGATGTTTTTAAAAAGAGATGGAATGATGAGGGAGGGAGGTGGAGAGAGAGAGAGATGGATGCATCAAAAAAGAGAGCGATGGAATGATGCAGAAAAGTAGAGAGGTGGTGAGCCATAAAAATGTAGGGAGATAGAGAGAGAGATAGAGTGAACGAAAGAGAGCATGAGGGAGAGAGGGAGAGAAAGAGAGAGGGGGAGCGACATGGAGAAAGGGAGAGTGAAAGAGAAAGAGGGAGGGAAAAGCAACTGAGAGAGAAAGAATGAGAGAGGGAGAGCGAGCTAGAGAAAGAGAGAGAGAGAGAGAGAGAGAGAGAGAGAGAGATGGTAAGCGAAAGGGCAGAGACATTGCCTAATGTTGCTGGAGAACTTAAGTGCAGCAGTTATGATATTACAGCTGTAATTGTGACCAATGAACCACAAATAGGCCTTTATTTGTGTGTGTGTGTGTGTGTGTGTGTGTGTGTGTGTCTGTATGTGTGTGTGTATGTGTGTGTGCGTATGTGTGCATGTGCGTGTGTGTTTGTGTGTTTATTCACGGATGATGCGACCTCAGCAAAAGCCCTTCCTAGGGTCTGGGGTCAGGAGTGCAGGCGGCGTGCATGTGGTCCCTGTGCGTCTGTGCAGGCGGTGTTTGTGTGAGGATCTGCTGCCATCTGAGTGTGTTCTGGCCCATTAGGTTTCAGGGGTCTCAGC
>JAXIVH010000008.1:3341852-3344352 GCA_036785325.1 Urophycis tenuis
AATACACATGCACACACACACACAGGCATGCATGGCACGTGCACACACACACACACATACACGCACACACATGTGCACACACGCGTACACACACACACACACACACACACACACTCCTCTCCTGCAACATACCTGCCCAAATGTTAGAGGCTCAATGATCACACACTTGACACAATCACTTTAAGAGCCAAATGTAGTACAATATCACAGTTTATAAACTGAAATATAATTGAATGAAGATACAAAAAACCGATACCTGTACCTGTATTTAGTAGAAATAACGTGCAATAAAGAGAAGGGTGCTGTTGCGTGTGTCGCCAGCAGGGGGTACTCTTGGCACACAGACTCGAGGACGCGCGGTTCTCCCTCCCCCTCCAGCCACTCCAGTCCCGCAAACCCTAGTGGCGGATTTTTATTAGAAGTGAGTATCAAATTAAAGTTAGATTATGGTAATTCAAGATAACAATTTTGCAATTAATCTCAATAATCTTTTTGAAGTTGAGATCATGAGATCTAATTTGAAATGACTCCATTTTGCCGGATTGAAGTGCTGCTTCAGCGCGTTGTAGTCATACATTCATAAATGCTAGGTTCTTGTTTTGAAATGTTTTTGTCTATTTTTAGTGTTTGTCAATCAGAGGATATTTGTAGGGTTGATGTAGCACTGTAGCATGTCTATGCTATTAGCAGTCTGTCGTATGGCAGTTTTGCTGTAAACGTCCACCATTAAAATATAATGAAACACCATCTTGGCTTCCAAGTGAGCAACATAAAACACACATAGTAACACACACACACATACACACACACACGCACACACCCGCGCACACGCATATACATGCAGTGAGTCACATGTCTTGCTGCCATGACGGACACAAAGTCTTCCACAGAAGGTCTTAAAAACATGATTCTACAATTTCTGTCTCTTTCTCTCCCTGTCTCTCTCTCTCTCTCTCTCTCTCTCTCTCTCTCTCTCTCTCTCTCTCTCTCTCTCTCTCTCTCTCTCTCTCTCTCTCTCACACACACTCTCTCTCCCTCCCTCTCTCTCTATCTGTCTGTGTGTCTCTCTCTCTGTCTGTCTGTGTCTCTCTCTCTGTCTGTCTCTGTCTCTCTATCTGTCTGTCTCTCTCTCTCTGTCTGTCTGTGTCTCTCGCCCTGTGTCTCTCTGTTTGACTGGGGTTTTGACAGTTAGGAAAGTTTGAAGTCATGAGTTTTAATCAGGCCCTCGTGGCTGCCGCAGACTGTGGCTCCGCAGTGCATGATGGCCGCCGCTTTAAAGATGTGGGTCTGGTCTGCTGCCAGAGAGAGATGCACACACACACACACACACACACACACACACACACACACACACTGCCTACCCCATGCCCCGGATAGTCTGGGTTATTGCACATTCATTATGTGTGGGCATGCGTGCCTGACTGTGTACAGCATGCACTCATTTACACACACACACACACACACACACACACACGCATGCATGCACATACACACACACACACACACACACACACACACACACATACATACACATACACATCCACACAAACACACACACACACACACACACACACACACACACACACACACACACACACACACACATACATACACACACACACACATTCATACATATACACATGCACACACACACTGTGGAGAAATGTGGTCTAGAGGCTAATTAATATAAATTGTGGGTATTAGACTTCTTAGAGTATCGCTTGTGTGTGTGTGTGTGTGTGTGTGTGTGTGTGTGGTCACCAACTCTCCTAAACAATATTCTCCTTTAATTGCATTCTTCGCCAGCCTGTGTGCATTATTCCTCTCGATGTCCAGTCGAACAAAGAGCTCGACCTCTACTCCTGATCTGTCCCAGCGCTCCTGTTCATCCCTCTACATCACAGGACAGCAGCCACAGCGAGGCGCGTCCTGGTGGGTTTAAACGCGGGGTTCTGTCTGTGTGTGTCGGCCGGGCCCTGGCGCTCCCTCTCTCTCCGCTGGCCGCCAGCTTCCTGGGAGCTGCAGACGTGCGGAGGCTTCTGATTGCCTTTGATTGGCCGGGGGGGTTTTTAACGCGCTCCCAACACTCGATACAAACGGTTTCCACGCCGCGGTGGCTCATCAATGTCAGGGGGCCGCGGACCACCGACAGCCCCCGCCTCGGCAGCGCTGGGTTCCACAACGTCGGCGCGTCGCTTTGTGGCCGACGACAGCCGTCGTGGAGTCCTCCTCTCCGCTGGATTTGCGGAGAACGCCGACGAAACCCGATTCTGAAACACGAACGTGTTGCGGCTCCAGTAAGCCAATCTGCGCGCTCTAAAAGTGACGTTTGTCTGGGCGCTGCGTGTTGCCGGCCGGCTGATGGATGGCCTGCCGGGCGCATGAAAGGCGGTGTGCGTGGTCCTCGCAGCGCCGAGCGGTCGAGGTCGTGTTACCGGAGGAGGGCTGCACAGGTAGCACAGAATTCCCCCTCCAACGCCGCAGCTCATCTCAAACATCA
>JAXIVH010000008.1:3349352-3356241 GCA_036785325.1 Urophycis tenuis
GGCGCTGGTCTTGACAGAGAGGCCCTGGAAGTGGCGGCGACAGAGACACACTTTGTGGGCCCAGAACAGAGCCTGCAGCGCCGCTCGCTTTAACATGGCCTCTGGGCAAACGCCAAACTGTGTTAAACACACCCCTGGTGTTTGTGTTTCCCCCGCACGCCCACGCACACACACGTAGACACACACGCACACACACACACACGCACACCGCCATGTGGACGTATGTATGTATGTATTGTGTACATTGGTGTGTGTGTGTGTGTGTGTGTGCGTATGTGCACGTGCGCGCGTGTGTGTGTCTGTGCGTGTGTGTGCGAGTGTGTGTGCGTGTGTGTGTGTGTGTGTGTGTGTGACAGACAGCTCGTCTGCAGGGCGTGATGTAGTCACTTCCTCCTCTGGTAAACTGAGCGCCTGTTGTCAGGGGCGACCCTCAGTAGTTAACCCCTCGCCACCTCTGGCACCGCCGCGCCACGCTGCGTGTTTATCCACGCGTGTGTGTGTGTGTGTGTGTGTGTGAGCAACATAGAGAGAGAGAGAGAGAGAGAGAGAGAGAGAGAGAGAGAGAGAGACAAGCATGTGTAAAGTGAGTGTCGGCCGGCCACAGGTGTCTGGCCGAGGTGACAGGGTGTTAAGACCCCTCACCCCCCCAAATCTCCCCCCTCCACCACGCCGACCCCTCCTCCCTCCCTCCCTCCCTCACCCCCACTCACCCCACTCCCCTACCCTCTTCTCCCACCATCTGTTTTGGAGGGGAGGCAAGGGAGAGAGGGTGGAGAGAGGTTAGCAACACATTGCTCGAGGGGGGTGAGTGAGCGAGAGAGGCTGACAGAGAATGGGAGAGAGAGGGGCAGACGAGGAGAGAGAGAGTGAGAGCAGGATAGAAACAGAGTAACAAGTCATACAAGCAGGTGCCACAGACAACAGTGGTGTCTCTCTCTCTCTCTCCCTCTCTCTCTCTTTTTGTCTGTCTCTGTGTCTCTGTTTTGGCTCTCTCTCCCTTCCTCTCTCTCACTCTCTGTCTGCCCGCTGTGGGAGGGGGTCCCTGGTGGGGGGGGGGTCGGGGGCAGTTGGGGGCAGTGGGGGGCAGTGGGGGGGGGGGCTGGGCGGGTAATTGCATCTGATTGAGCGGGATGTGGAGGGGAATCCCCCTTTTTTTTTGGACAAACACCCACACATCCACACACACACACACAACACACACACACACACACACACACACACACACACACACACACACACACACAAACACACACGCACAGTGGATCTCTTTGATTGGGGTCAGAGGTGAAACATGGGCTATACGCCAATACCAGAAGCCTGCCTGCCTCTTACTGCGTGTGTGTGTGTGTGTGTGTGTGTGTGTGTGTGTGTGTGTGCGTGTATGTTTTTGTATGTGTGTGTGTGTGTGTTTTTGTGTGTGTGTGTGTGTGTGTGTGTGTGTGTGTGTGTGTGTGTGTGTGTGTGTGCGTGCGTGCATGTGTGTGTGTGTTCCATCAGTTCCGTGCTTGATGAGCACAACAGATTCACACATGCAGGCCATTTGCACAGAGACCTGAGGTTAGAGAAAATGGCCGAGGCTGTATAGCCTATATAATAGCCAGCCTCCATCACGTGTAACTCAGCATATAAAATACAAAACACACCGTTGGGTGTGTTTGTATGTGCATTCGTGGGAGATCTGGATGTGAAAACGAGGTAAAAGGAGAAGGAGAGGAGGCATTCAGACTGTCTGTTAGTCAGGTGTACCCCTTCACGCCTGGGAGTGATTACAGGGGGAGAGAGGGGGGCTGTGGTGGGGGGCAGGCAGGGGGTACAGAAGGGCAATGGGATCACTGCAGGCAGGAAAAAACTGGCACAGATGTTGGTTAACATGTTTTCTCTCCTCCCCCCATCTGTGTGTGTCTCTCTGTTTCTCTCTCCCTGTCTATGTCCTCTCTGTCTGGCTGGATCTCTGTTCCTCCAGTAGAGGAGGAAGAGGAGGATGAGGAGTTGGCGGAGGTGAAGCCATGCCCCGAGACGGAGCAGCTGGATGAAGACGACGCCAAGGAACCCAACGAAGGTACAGGGATGGATGAATGAATGAATAGATGAATGGATGGATGAATGAATGAATGAATGGATGGATGGGGGGTGGATGAATGATGGATGAATGGATGGATGG
Organism: Urophycis tenuis; assembly: GCA_036785325.1. Taxonomy (NCBI): domain Eukaryota; kingdom Metazoa; phylum Chordata; class Actinopteri; order Gadiformes; family Phycidae; genus Urophycis; species Urophycis tenuis. The sequence goes on from JAXIVH010000008.1 coordinate 3,351,514, forward strand.
ATGAATAGATAAATGAATGACTGAATGAATGAATGAATGGATGGATGGATGGATGGATGGACGAATGAATGAATGAATGAATGGATGCATGAATGAATGGGTGAATGGATGGATGAATAAATGAATGCATGAAAGAATGAATGAGTGGATGGATGAATGAATGAATGGGTGGATGGATGGATGGATGAATGGGTAGATTGATGATGGGTGGATATACGGTTGATTAATGGATTGATGGGAGTGGACGGATGCATGAACAAATGAATGGATGGCTGAATGGAGGGGTGGATGAATGAGTGAATGGATGATGACTGAGTGAATAGCAGGGTGGATGTATGAGGGGTGGTTGAGTGACTGCATGGTGGCTCTAACCTGCTGCCATGTCACCTCTCAGTCGTCCCGTCGAGGTCGTCACCTGTAGGAACCGATACGGCGAAGCCCGTCCTGTCACCGTGGTAACGTGGTGTTGACTCTATCATGGCGGCTCTAATGAAACACGTCCTCTCTCTCTCTCTCTCTCTCTCTCCTCTCTCCAACTCTCTCTCTCTCTCTCTCTCTCTCTCTCTCTCTCTCTCTCTCTCTCTCTCCTCTCTCTCTCCAACTCTCGCTCTCTCTCTCTCTCTCTCGCCATGCAAACGCAGCCCCGCACGCCCTGGCTTGGCGTGCCGGCCGTCTCGTGTGACCTCCGGCCGGTGGCGGCAGCATCAGATAGGAGGGACCAGAGGGGTTATGGGTAAAGGGCCAGCTTATCAGCTCCCAGGCATCCGGAAGGGTCAGCATTGATTAAAAACCTGTCACTTGACCCCCCCCACCACCCCCCTCACTCAAACACACACACACACACACACACACACACACACACACACACACTCTCATACATCAACCACACATCAAAGAGGATGAAGAAGAGAGGATCGAGGAGTGTGTTTGTGTGTGTGTGTGTGTGTGTGTGTGTGTGTGTGTGTTTGAGTTGCTTTGGACTTCAAGGCAACAAGCTGGTTAAAACACAACACGCTGGCTGACAGGCAGCTGTAGATATGCATATGTGCATATGTTAAAACACACTCATGCACACGCACTCGCACACACACACACACACACACACACACACACACACACACACACACACACACACACACACACACACACACACACACACACGTACACACAAAGCAATCTGTCTCCTCTCTATCCTGGCCCATTAGAAGGTCTGGCCTTTGATCTTTGCCACTCGATGCACTTTGGGTCCTTTCTGACAACTCATAAGGAGTAGGAGTGGGGGGGCGGGGCTGGAGGGGGGGCGGGGCTGGGGGGGGGTTCTGGAGGGGGGGGGTGGATCAAAGTCAAGGGCCAGGGTAAAAAACTCCCAAGTATGTACGTCTGCCTATTTGTATTTTGCGTGTCAGATCTCGCGTTTGTATGTGTGTGTGTGTTTTTGTGCACATGTCTGCACGCGTGTGTGTGTGTGCGCGTGTGTGTGTGTGTGTGTGTGTGTGTGTGTGTGTGTGTGCGTGCTCCGGGGGGACAGTGACATCAAAAAGGCGGACAGCGTGCGGCATGGCGGCCATAATGTTCAAAGCTGGGCGGTTGTGGGCGGGGGTTAGAGGGGGTGTGGGTGGGTGTGTGTGTGTGTAGTTCAGAGGGCTTTGTTTGTTCCTTGTTTGTGAACTTTGTGTTCTGTTGTTACGGTAGGCCCTCATTAAGAGCTGCGATGGGGGCCAGCTGTTAGTGCAGTGCTCTACGGTGCTCCGGGTTTGACTCTGGGTTCCATAACGACCGTCACCAGGGACATGTGAGGAGAAGACAGGAAGTGGTTGTGTAGCTGTTTCCCCCCGCGTTCCGTACCACCTCACAGTGTTGTGAGTGGATCCATAGGTGCAGGTGTACAAGTGTGCAGCACAGCGGAGGCCCCATGAATCACGATGGGAAGCGACCGATTGTGTCGGATGGACTCTTGTTGTCATTGAGGCGATGCTATGCAGTACACGGCTGTTTGCCGCGTGGTTATATTCACGCTCACACAACAAAAGCATTGTTTCTGCGGGTGTGAATGTCACGGCTGTAATATGGTCACTATGGCGACGAGTATTTGACAAGCTCAAATCTGGAACAACGGGGCATTTCTGTTTCCTTCGCCTCGTAATGGTTTCAGCCAATCATACTGCTGGAAGCGGGGATCTGTTAACGAGTAAAATGGCCAACGCAAAGTCAACCACGAGGAGTGAACTGTAGAATGAAAAGAAATGGTTTGTAAAGGTTTCAGACCAACAGAAATACACATGTTGAAACACCCTGCAAAGAGCTTCAGCAGAGGGTTCTTACCTGACATCTTGGGAATCGTGAAAACAGCCAACAAGGCGTAGCTCCGCCCCTCGCCGTTCCCGGCGTTCCAGCCCAGGCCTTGTGGCGCCCCCCCCCCCCCCCGAGGTCCTGCTTCCACTCAGTGGGACCGCTGGATCCCAGATTCATAAGATCTGCTTCTTCATCACCCAAACGCACCTTAATAACGCAAACTCTTATGTTGAAAGACGCGTACATATGACCACGCTAACGTTTGACGCCGCTAATGTATGACCATGCTAACGGGCGACCCTGCTAACGTATGACCACGCTAATGTATGACCACGTTAACGTATGACCACGCTAATGTATGACCACGCTAATGTATGACCATGCTAACGTATGACCACGCTGATGTATGACCATGCTAACGTATGACACCGCTAACATTTGACCCACGCTAACGTATGACCCCTGCTAACATATAACCCCCGCCCCCAACCCCGTCGACCCCCCCTCCCACAGCCGTGCCCCCCCACCGCGAGCTGACGGAGGAGGAGCGGCAGCAGATCCTGCACTCCTCGGACTTCCAGAGCTTCTTCGACTGCAGCGTGCGCGTGATGGAGCGCGCCCTGGCCGAGGACGGAGACATCTTCTTCGACTACAGCGGCCGCGACCTCGACGACAAGGAGGGGTGAGGGGGGGGGGGGGGAGTGTGTGTGTGTGTGTGTGTGTGTGTGGGGTGGGGAGTGTGAGTGTGTGGGGGGGTGGGGGGGTAACAACGCGTAGCCGCACGCCAGGGGGGCGATGGCTGGTCGTGAGTCACGGCCCGGCATGCGAGGGGGGCGAGACTGACAGGCAGCGCGGGGAGCACATGACGGCTTTGTTCTTTGACACGCACACGCATGTCATGGCGGTGATGTCATGGCCCCTTCAAAGGGTTCTCACTGCTGGGAGGGGGCAGGGGGGTGAGGGTGTGTGTGTGTGGGGGCGAGGGGGTGGTGGTAGGAGTTGTCATTGTACGCCGTGTTTACAACAACAGGTACGTGTCATTGCGTAACGGTGAACATAAACATTGATGAGCGGATCCTTAAAGAATCCGTGTTAGAGTTCCTCCCGCGCTGAGACACTCAGTTAACGCTCTCCGCCGGCCGTGCAGACCAGCTCCTCACGCTCCGATCTGCTTCAAAAACACCCTTCAACTCTTCCAATTGGACACAAACAAAGAGTGACACATCGTTCTGCATCCGTTCCGTCTGCTCTGTCTGGCCGCCGCGGTGTGAGTCACCGCCGCTGACCCGGGCTGGCGGCCGGGCTGGCGGCCCGGGCGGAGCCCGGGTTCAGTAAGCCCTGTGTTTATTGGCTCCATGCAGGGAGCTGGCGGGCGGCTCTAGTCTGTCTCTCAGCAGGCTGTTCTACGACGAGCACTGGTCCAAACACAGAGTCATCACCTGCCTGGACTGGGTCTCCTCAGGTGAGTCATTCTGGCGGAGGGTTTCTCTTTGTTGCATGTGAGCGGCCTCCCACTGAACCCCTCCCGGCCACTCTTAACCTATCCTCCTCTTCATCATACCCCTCCTCTTCCTCTCGTCCTCTCCCCTCACTCCTCTGACTCCTCCCCTCCTCTCTTCTCCTCCCGCCGACATCCTGTTCTCTTCATACCTCCTCATCCGTCTGTCTTCGTCATCTTTCTCCTCTTCCTCCCCTTCCTCCCCCACTGTCTCTCTTCCCACCCACTTCCTCTTCCTGATCCTCAACTTCCTCCCCCATCTCCCCCTCCTGCTCCTCCTCTTCCTTCTCTCCCCACCTCCCCAGTACCCAGAGCTCTGGTGGCCTCCTATAAACAACAATGAAGACGCCCCCCACGAGCCGGACGGCGTGGCTCTGGTGTGGAACATCAAGTTCAAGAAAGCCACGCCAGAGTACATCTTTCACTGTCAGGTACTGTCCCTATAAACCACACCAGAGTACATCTTCCACTGTCAGGTGCTGTCCCTATAAACCACGCCAGAGTACATCTTACACTGTCAGGTACTGTCCCTATAAACCACGCAGAGTACATCTTACACTGTCAGGTACTGTCCCTATAAACCACACCAGAGTACATCTTCCACTGTCAGGTACTGTCCCTATAAACCACGCCAGAGTACATCTTCCACTGTCAGGTACTGTCCCTATAAACCACGCCAGAGTACATCTTACACTGTCAGGTACTGTCCCTATAGACCAAACCAGAGTACATCATCCACTGTCAGGTACTGTCCCTATAAACCGCGCCAGAATACATCTTCACTGTCAGGTACTGTCGCTATAAATCACCCAGCAGACATCATCCACTGTCAGGTACTGTCCCTATAAAAAAAACCACACCAGAGTACATCATCCACTGTCAGGTACTGTCCCTATAAACCCACGCCAGAATACATCTTCCACTGTCAGGTACTGTCG
>JAXIVH010000008.1:3356441-3358941 GCA_036785325.1 Urophycis tenuis
TACGTGTGTGTGTGTGTGTGTGTGCGTGTGGGTCTGCATCTGCGGGTGTGTACATGAGTGTGTGCGTGTATGTGCGTACGTGTGTGTGTGTGTGTGCGTGTGTGGTGCGTGTGTGTGTGCGTTTGTGTGTGTGTGTGTGTGTGGTGCGTTTGTGCGTGTGTGTGTGTGGTGCGTGTGTGCGTGTATGTGTGTGTGCGTTCGTGTGTGCATGCGTGTGTGCGTGTGTGTGTGTGCGTGGGTGTGTGTGTGTGTGTGTGCGCGTATGTGTGTGTGTGTGTGTGTGGTGTGTGTGTGTGTGTGTGTGTGTGTGTGGTGTGTGTGTGCATGTGCGTGCATGCGTGTGGTGTGTGTGTGTGGTGTGCGTGTGTGTGTGGTGTGTGTGTGTGTGTGTGTGTGTGTGTGTGTGTGTGTGTGTGTGGTGCGTGTGTGTGCATGTGCGTGTGTGCGTGCGTGTGTGTGGTGTGTGTGTGTGTTTGGTGTGTGCGTGTGTGTGCATGTGCGTGTGTGCGTGCGTGTCTTTGGTGTGTGTGTGTGTGTGTGTGTGTGTGTGTGTGTGTGTGTGTGTGTGTGTGTGTGTGTGTGTGTCTGTGTGTGTGCGTGTGTGTGTGTGTGTGTGTGTGTGTGTGTGCGTGTGTGTGTGTGTGTGTGCAGTAACGGCTCTGGTACATCTGAGGACCTGTTCTGGAAGCTGGACGCGCTGCAGACGTTCATCAGAGACCTGCACTGGCCCGAGGACGAGTTCGCCAAACACCTGGAGAGCCGCATTCAGCTCATGTCAAGTGACATGATCGAGAATTGCGTCAAACGGTGTGTAGCTGCACGGTGTGTGTGCGTGTGTGTGTGTGTGCGTAGGCATGTGTCTGTGTACGTGTGTGTGTTCCTGCGTGTGTAATAGATCATTCATACCAAAAGTGTCACACAAGCAGAGCCCAAAGGGATGCGTCACAGCTGCGTTTAGACGGTCGTATTCATCCACGATCTCACAGCTGTTCCCCGCTGCCTCCCGTTCTCCGTGGCCCCCTGACTCCTCACTGTTCTCCATGGCCCCTGACTCCTCACTGTTCTCCGTGGCCCCTGACTCCTCACTGTTCTCCATGGCCCCTGACTCCTCACTGTTCTCCGTGGCCCCTGACTCCTCACTGTTCTCCGTGGCCCCTGACTCCTCACTGTTCTCCGTGGCCCCTGACTCCTCACTGTTCTCCGTGGCCCCTGACTCCTCACTGTTCTCCGTGGCCCCTGACTCCTCACTGTTCTCCGTGGCCCCTGACTCCTCGCTGTTCTCCGTGGCCCCTGACTCCTCACTGTTCTCCGTGGCCCCTGACTCCTCACTGTTCTCCGTGGCCCCTGACTCCTCGCTGTTCTCCGTGGCCCCTGACTCCTGGCTGTCGTGCAGAACGTTCGTGTTTCGGTTCCTGACGAGCTCGCCGTGCGTCAACCGGCCGGCCTGATCTCCTCCCTCCCTCCGAACGGCCCCCCACTCTGACCAGGAGGTGAAACATCACTGAGATGGAGTCGGTTCTCTGACGTCTGCCGCCATCTCAGACATTGATAACAAGCGTCTTTAGCGAGGTGGCGGCGGCGGCGGTGGGAGGCGAGAGGCGGGGGATGGGGCGCGGGGGGGGCGCAGGGGGGGAGCGGGGGGGGAGCGGGGGGGGGCGGGGGGGTGTGGGGGGAGCGGGGGGTCTTTTGTGTGGTCGGACGCGCTGCACGCACTGCGCTTCCGCTACAATCTGGTGTGAAATTGGTGAGCGTGCGCCTGGAGGGAGAACCAAAGGGGAGAGAAAAGAGAAAGAGGAGAATGAACCGAAGACGCGCTGCAGTGGGCCAGATGGCGCGTCGACGCTGATGTCTCGAGACGTCTCAGCCCGCGGGCGCGGGCTCATAGCACCACCTCACACCGTCTTCTGTCTCTATTTTGTTGGTCCTACATGGCCTGGCAGGACTCGGATGGCGTTTGAATCCAAGCTAACGAAGAGCAGCAGGTCCACAGACTTCCGCATTTCCCCGTCGCTATGCACCATGTTCAACGTGATGGTGGACGCCAAGGACCAGTCGGCCAAGCTGTGCGCCATGGAGATGGGCCAGGAGGTAACGCTGCTAATGGCTTCAGGTCGCCTGTCAGAAGGAGGGAAGACATGCTGGTCTCAGTGCTCTGGTTCCCTTTGCATTGGGTTCTGTCTGTTTGTTTCAGAAACAGTACCACACCCAAATCGATGAGCTGATCGAGGAGAGTGTGAAGGACATGATCCAGCTCCTGGTCGCTAAGGTACAGCCGCGGGTCATCTCCATGACGACACCGCTACAGGCTGGGCGTTCTGCCCGGCCAATCAGCAGCCCTGACGTTGTGTCCTGTCCTTGTTCTAGTTTGTAGTCATCCTGGAGAGTGTGCTGGCGAAGATCTCAAGATACGATGAAGGCACTCTCTTCTCGTCCTTCCTTTCGTTCACGGTGAGGGCCTCGCTCTCTCTCTCTCTCTCTCTCTCTCTCTCTCTGGACTCTG
>JAXIVH010000008.1:3363941-3383292 GCA_036785325.1 Urophycis tenuis
TGACACCATGAACCTGCTCTCTGCCAGGCCAATGGAGGCCAGACTCACATATAGGAGATGATGGCTTTTTGTCCCCTGATGGGAGCTGTAGAGCTCAGTCCAAGTGAAGGCACGAGCCGATGAGTTACATCATCTGGGTTCTCTGTGGTTGGACTAAGGAATGAATTGCTGGTTGATTATTTGCTTGTTATTGCGTCGCCTCAGGGCTACAGGCCTGAAAACCATAGCGTTGTGATATATCACAGGAAGCCATTACTTCTCATCAAAGTAAACAGTATCCAGTCTGGCCCAGTCACGCAACAGCTAGCAGGAGATGCATCGTTTAAGCCCTGAAGCCAATCAGCCATATGATCTATTATCGGCCTATCCAATCACACGTGGTCGTTGCATGGCTGAACCCATCGTCTTTTCACGATTGGCTGAGTTGAAATGGGGGCGTGTTTCAGGGAGGAGCCTAGTGGTGGTGGTGAGCGTGTGGGGCTGCCGGTAGCTGCTGGAGGTATGTGCGTCCTGGGTGTGTGTGTGTGTTTTGCTGGAGAGCGCTGTGTTTGTGTGTGTTGCAGCAATGGTTCACAGCCACCATGAACCTCCTGGGCACCTGGCTCACAGAGCGCATGGACCAGCAGCTCCACGTCTACCAGCTGAAGATCCTCATCCGCATCGCAAAGGTACACCATTCATATGGCTTCATAATAAGGGACAGTATGGTTCATAATGAGGGACAGTATGGTTCATAATGAGGGACAGTATGGTTCATAATGAGGGACAGTATGGTTCATAATGAGACAGTATGGTTCATAATGAGGGACAGTATGGTTCATAATGAGGGACAGTATGGTTCATAATGAGGGACAGTATGGTTCATAATGAGAGACAGTATGGTTTATAATGAGGGACAGTATGGTTCATAATGAGGGACAGTATGGTTCATAATGAGGGACAGTATGGCTTCATAATGAGAGACAGTATGGTTCATAATGAGGGACAGTATGGTTCATAATAAGGGACAGTATGGTTCATAAAGAGACAGTATGGTTTATAATGAGAGACAGTATGGTTCATAATGAGGGACAGTATGGTTCATAATGAGAGACAGTATGGTTCATAATGAGGGACAGTATGGTTCATAATGAGGGACAGTATGGCTTCATAATGAGGGACAGTATGGTTCATAATGAGGGACAGTATGGTTTATAATGAGGGACAGTATGGTTCATAATGAGGGACAGTATGGTTCATAATGAGACAGTATGGTTCATAATAAGGGACAGTATGGTTCATAATGAGGGACAGTATGGCTTCATAATGAGACAGTATGGTTCATAATGAGGGACAGTATGGTTCATAATGAGGGACAGTATGGTTTATAATGAGAGACAGTATGGTTCATAATGAGACAGTATGGTTCATAATGAGGGACAGTATGGTTCATAATGAGGGACAGTATGGTTCATAATGAGAGACATTATGGTTCATAATGAGACAGTATGGTTCATAATGAGGGACAGTATGGTTCATAATGAGACAGTATGGTTCATAATGAGGGACAGTATGGTTCATAATGAGGGACAGTATGGTTCATAATGAGACAGTATGGTTTATAATGAGAGACAGTATGGTTCATAATGAGGGACAGTATGGTTCATAATAAGGGACAGTATGGTTCATAAAGAGACAGTATGGTTTATAATGAGAGACAGTATGGTTCATAATGAGAGACAGTATGGTTCATAATGAGGGACAGTATGGTTCATAATGAGGGACAGTATGGCTTCATAATGAGGGACAGTATGGTTCATAATGAGGGACAGTATGGTTCATAATGAGGGACAGTATTAGTTTATAATAAGGGACAGTATAAGATTCATTTCCAGTTAGCAGAATGTTTTAAGATGCTTTTGACATCCTGAGATAAAAGTGTGATTGAGTAAACGCTGGAAGTCTGCTGTGCATAAATGAGGTTATGCAACGCTTATTATTCATAAAAGTAGACTTTGATCCAATGTAAAAGATTAAAGAAAGCATTTTGAATCAGCTTTGTTAGACATTTTAAAGTAGGAGGCTTCTACCTCCAACCTTGAATGGCAGCTGGTCCCTCATGAACATTGAGGTTCGGGTTAGGGGTTAGGGTTATATTGACATAATAACCATGAAGAACACATCCCACTGATAACTCACCAGATCATCACATCACAGCACCCCGATGCCATGAGGGGTGATTTTGATGTCATGCTCATTTAAAGAGAGTACATGACATCGCCCCGTGAAACGCACCGACACCGCGTCCCTTTGTTGTGTGTCCGCCCTGCAGAAGAAGTACCGAGACTTCCGCCTGCAGGGGGTGCTAGACTCCACCCTGAACAGCAAGATGTACGACACGGTGCGCAACAGACTGACTCTGGAGGAGGCGACCGCTTCCGTGAGGGAGGGGGGCATGCAAGGCATCTCCATGAAGGACAGCGATGAGGAGGATGAAGACGACGACTAGAGAGATAGAGAGTGTGAGAGAGAGAGAGAGAGAGAGAGAGAGAGAGAGAGAGAGAGAGAGAGAGAGAGAGAGAGAGAGAGAGAGAGAGAGAGAGAGAGAGAGAGCCTGCTCTGACACTCTGCCCCCCCCCACCCCATTAAACACACCCCTTACCCCCCCCCCACCCCAACCTCTACCTCCCACCCTAGGCCCCCCCCCCCCCCCACCCCCCCCCACCACCACCACACTTTGACTTTAGCCTGGTAACCGACGCATGTACCAACTCTGTTACTCAGATAGCCACTCTAGGACACCTTTGTCAGCTAAATAAAAAGGCCTACGAAGGAATTATAAACTATAAAATAAAATAAAAATAGTTACTTCTACAGAGGAAAAATATAAATAAAAAATGTTTAAAAAATAAAACCATGATCGACAGTTTAGCTGTGTCATGAGAAAGATAGCGAACCCATTTTGATTTCTTAATTCATTTCTGTGTTACTAAGCAATATGGAGTACCATTTGTTTGACGATGTTGAGTGAGATTAATCGGTGTGTCCCTGTCCAACGCAAACGTATATGGCGCTTCTTTGTCGTACTCTACATTCATTAATGGTACTGTCGTGACGAGTGTGTGGACCCCTCTTATATGTCGTCTGTTTTTAAGTGAATGCCAACTGCTACGAACTGCAAATAAACCGTCTGTGTTTTAAGTTGTTACGGCTATAAATCGGGAAGAAGAAGAAGAAAAAAATACTTTTTGTTTTCGGTTGTTTTCGTTTGGGTTTGCGTCGTCCACTCCACTGTTCGCACCATCGACAGGACAGACCCGCGTCCGCTCGCCTCCGTGTCAATGCTGCGTGTGTGTGACGTCACCTCACAGCAGAGGGACCGCTGGTCTCGCCTGAGTGGCTCTATATTCTAGAGATGCAATATTCTCAATGCTCTGTTTTGATAACTCGGGAGATTCTATTTTTCTTTGCTTTTTTTTTTAAAACCTCAAAAAAAGGCCTCTTGAAACGGGCCCTGTTTTAAATTGATTTGCACTTTTACGAGATGATGATGAAAAAAAAAGCTGAAATTGTTACCTTTTTTATTTAAAAGAATTAAGAAAAAAAAATGGAGCTGGGTTCGTCTTTGTTCCGTAACCGTGTAGAATGAGATGTCTGGCATTTTGTTTGGGTCACACTGTTGTTCTGTATATAGCTCTAATGCTGTACATTGCATTCTGAGCCATCGCTGCATGCCCGTGGTCCGCCCCGCCCACCCTCTCCGAAGCGCTTTCTGTTTTATGTGTCAATTCGCTGGTGGATTCATTCTTGCTTTTTGCCTTATGAAAGCCAACAGTTGTAATATGCAAGAGCTGTTGCCTCTAAATAAAATTACTGTACGTGTCCCTTTTGTACATGTCCGTATTATGTGTCCCAATATTGTCTCGACGCGTCCACAGAGGAAGCGACAAACAGGAAACGCACCGACACTGAAAGTCAAACTGAATTCAGAACACTGCCCGGGAGATCGCACTCATCCTACATCCTACTCAACCTATAGTTTTATAATCAGTAACAGCACATCAAAACTGACCATACTTTATTTAATGTATAACAATACACTTTCGTATTAAATAACACCATGACACTATTATATGGTATATCCCAGTATCATAGCATTACGACACTATGATACCATCATATAATGGACAAAACCTTTTCGTTGTTCTTTTTTTTTAAGTAACAAAATACACCAACTGCCAACCAGACTGAAATGTGGTAGTAGCTTTTTTTTTTTTAATCTTGGGAATATCAGGACCTCTTATTAATAATCATAACCAATATTCATTGGAGGAAAAGAGACATCTCAGAATAGTGCACTTAGCTCTGGTGTGTGCGTCTTAATATTTTTTTTAAACTCAAATGTCTTTCCATTTCTAGGCCAATTTGCTAACCAATTTTTATATGAAAATATAGGACTCTATGACCATGAAGAATATATTTAAACGTTGAAGTTTGTTCTTTTTAATATATGTGCGCATGGCTTACAAAACAAGTCTATACATACTGTTAAGTAGCATAGGAATATCAAACGGTGAGAAATCTTGTAAAACAAAAAAACCAGACAAAGGGAAAAGGGAACAATGGTCACAGAGAACAGTTCATCAATGAGCCCAACAATCTGAACTCTGGACGCATCTCCAAATGTTGGAGAGATCTCACTTGAGTTAGCAACCTCCTCTATGGTAGAGAAGTGGGTCTAAGCAGATAACTGAAGTAGTAAGTACAAAATACACCCAAGAGAGTGTATATAGATATATCTATATCTATATATATATATATATATATATATATATATATATATATATATATATATATATCAATCAATGAAGATAGCTTTTGATGGTCGGAGTTATTGTTGTATTTTACACAATAAAGTCCGCACACACTGACAATATATAAGCCTGGATGAAAGAAAAGTGTAAAGTTTCTCTATAAAACATTGATGCTCTGCGATCGATGGGCGCACTACGCAGACAGAACCCTGCCCAAACTGTCTGGAGAACTCTGAGGAGTGTGAAGCCAAATTGCTTTCCTTTCCACTCTAAATGGAGAAAAACATGAAAGGAAACAGAAGAACTGGTTAGGATTTGAAAACCGCCTCTCGGATCCAAATGAAGCATTTCTTCTGCATATGTAATAATAATAAGGACCGGAGTGGAGACCTCGTCCCAATCACAACTGAATCACTGGCTCCTGCTCCACAAGGCTGTCAAAAACTACATGTGAAGATGAAGGCCTTCAAGGCTGTTCATTATAACTGTGTCTCCAAAATAAATAATAGCAATAATAATAATAATAATAGTGGGTGAAAGGTCAGTAAGTATAGATACATATTGCTAAGACATCGGAAGACTATTAACGTCATAGCATATATTACAAATAATATACAATACATAAATCATCGTATGAATGAAGCTATAGATGCTCACATGTTCAAAGACGAGGAAAGCTAAATCAACCAGATCACATGACCGCGGTGACGAGGTAAGGAAGGCCGAGCTCATCGATGGCCCCGGGGGTCGTGACCCTGCTGGCGGCGTGGCAGAGGTCAGCGATAAACCAGGCGACGGTGCGAGGCGTGTGCGGTGATGGCGCATTTGTGTGTGTGTGTGTGTGTGATGTCGGTCAACTGAAGTCATTCAGGTTGTTTAAAAAAAAGAAACTCAACCCAAACCACTGCTTTGTGGGAGTGTGGGGGCGTGGCCATGGGGAAGTGGGGGGCGTGGCCGCTGGGGAGTGTGGGGGCTTGGCCGCGGGGGAGTGTGGGGGCTTGGCCGCGGGGGAGTGTGGGGGCGTGGTCGCTGTGGAGTGTGGGGGCGTGGCTGCGGGGAAGTATGGGGGCGTGGCCGCAGGGGAGTGTGGGTGTGTGAGAGTGTGGGGGCGTGGCCGCAGGGGAGTGTGGGTGTGTGAGAGTGTGGGGGCGTGGCCGCAGGGGAGTGTGGGTGTGTGAGAGTGTGGGGGCGTGGCCGCAGGGGAGTGTGGGTGTGTGAGAGTGTGGGGGCGTGGCTGCGTGGCCGCAGGGTAAGTGATGGACCGTGACTCAACGGGACTCAGGGCAGGAGAACACTGTGATGGCGCCAGACAGGACATGGCTGCTACTCCCCTCACTGGAACTCAAAGCAACGCACTCAGCAGGATGGCGGGAAAGACGGAGAACAAAACGGAAAAAAAACGAGAAAAAAGAAGAAATGACCAAAAATAAATATCAAAAAACCTTTTTTCCCCTCAATGTAAAAAAGTAATAAGGTTATTCAGTCAGGCGAAAAAGGCCTCACAAAAGTCCCCCCCCCCCCACAACAGTTTGTCCTCCCCCGTTCTTCTCTTGGCGTGCCGAATGGCGTGCCCTGGGGGGCGGGGCCTGCTGCTCAGACCAGAGACTCCATGCTCTCCGCGGGGTCTGACACATCCACCAGCCCCATGTCCTCGCTGGGCTCCATGTACATGATGCTGGGCCCCCACTCCCTGGAGCTCACCAGGCTCAGCATGGCCTTGTACAGGTACTGGTACTGCTCCTGGGGGGGCGGGGGGAGGCGGGGGGGGAGGTGGGGGGGAGGCGGGGGGGAGGCGGGGGGGAGACGCAGGAGAACAGCAGCATATCAGGGTGATGCATCGTTGGCATGGAGGCACATGGCCTTGGGATTTAGCGATGTGAATTCATGCTGTTCAGAGCTGTGCTCTGCAGACCGCCATCTTTTGTGTAATATGATTTTCCTATTTCACTTTTTAAAAATACGCTTTTGGCCTTGTGAATTCAAAATGTCTGAAATCGTAAAAACTTCAATCAATAATTAAAATGATAACATTACAAAGCAACATGTCTCCGTTGGGCGTACTGCTGTCAAACCACATTTGGGAAACTGTGATATCAGAAGAACCCATCTTATCAATGTATATATTCTTTGAACCGTGGACGATGGTACCAGAGGTCATCGCGTGGACGGTGGTACTCACAATATCGGTGAAGACCCCGGGTCTCATGAGGTTGATCATCTTGGCCACCTGGTAGACGTCCACGGCGCCCTCGCTCTCCAGCTGCTGCGAGAGGGTAATCAGGGCGCACATCGTCCCCGCAGACACCGCGCCGTACCTACAGGGGTGGGGTAGGGTGGGGTAGGGTGGGGTGGGGGTGGGGTGGGGGTGGGGTGGGGGTGGGATGAGGGTGGGGTGGGGGTGAGGTGGGGTGGGGTGGAGGGCAGGGAGGAGGGCGGGGTGGAGGGCCGGGGGTAGAGTTCAGTTACGCACATCCATCCCAAAACATGGCTTGGCTGCATTCAAGACACTCCTCACTCCTGCTGGTCAGGAAGGCGAGCTGAGGACGGGCAGCCTGGCCTGGGGGCCGCGGGGGGGGAGGAGCCACAGCTGATGACCAGGCCAGCAGAAGGTCCAGGGCGGCGGAGGGCTTTCTGTACCTTTATCTATTGTTGCATTACCTCGACTTCACCAAGGAGACGAGTCATTGTGAAGCCTTTCACATGCCTCCATCAGAGCTTTCACATGCCTCCATCAGAGCTTTCACATGCCTCCATCACAGCCTTTCACATGCCTCCATCAGAGCTTTCATATGCCTCCATCAGAGCCTTCACATGCCTCCATTAGAGCTTTCACATGCCTCCATCAGAGCTTTCACATGCCTCCATCAGAGCCTTTCACATGCCTCCATCAGAGCCTTCACATGCCTCCATCAGAGCTTTCACATGCCTCCATCAGAGCCTTCACATGCCACCATCAGAGCTTTCAATCGACGTTCAAAGCGTCCAGTTAGACAACATTTCTTGTACATTCAAGCAGAGGTCTGGAAAGCCTGAACATCGAACTTGCGCTGTGATTCATACATTATATATAAATATATATATTGAAGTAGCCTAGTGGTCATATCACTGTTTGTAAGCAGTGTACAGCTGACTGGAATCAAATACAGAAAGCCCAATTCAATCATATTTCAACAATACTTACTATTATAATACTATAATACTATTATAATACTCTCATAATAGATACATGTTCTCTTCATTTCAAGTAAAATAAGGACTACACTTCAAAATAAAAAGCACAACAGCCAGAGCTTTGGAAAAATTAGCATTTACATAATAAAAAAAAAACTCATTTCACATTTCAATTTTTATCAACAATGTCAACACCTTGTAATAATTTAACAGCTCTGACGCCTCCTATCTCTTTTTTCCATCTTACATCCCACACCCGCGCTTTCTGTGAGCTCCAATTTCGTCCTGCCAGTATTTTTATCTTTTATCTGTCCTGGAACGGTATCAGGGCTGTTCTCATACACATGTATAGGGCCTCAGTGGCGAGGTGGACCAACATTTGGTCGCTCATAGTGGAGACAGTAAAATCCCAGCGGTCCGGTAACATATGGGACTGCTTCTGAGCTGCCGTGTGAACAACAAACATGTAAGAGTCCACACTGGAACAAAAGCTGGTTCTGCTACCTAGCTAGCTCTGTTTACGGCGCATACTGTAGGTACTGTAACGCCACGCTAAAGTACAACCCCAAATCAGAAAAAGTTGGGACGGTCTGTTGAATTCAAATTAAAACTGAAATCAGTTATTTGTAAATGATCTTTGACTTGTATTATATTGAAAACAAGACAACAGCACATTATTTGAGGTTTTAACTCAGGAATTTTATTGTTCTTTCAAAATAAAGACTTAATTCAATTTCACCTCTTGCAACACATTTCAAAAAAAGTTGGGACAGTGCAGCATTTACCACTTTGTACTGTTCCCATTCCTTTTAACAACACTTAAAAGACGTTTAGGGACTGAATTAACTAAGTGACTAAGTGTTTCAGGTGTTAGTTTGTCCCATTCTTCTTGCAAACAACGTTTAAGGTGGGCAACAGTACGGGGTCTTCGTTGACGCATTTTGCGTTTCAGAATGCGCCAAACATTCTCAATGGGAGACAAATCAGGGCTGCAGGCAGGCCAGTCAAGCACCCGCACCCTCTTCTTACGCAGCCATGCCTTTGTTAAATGCGCAGAATGGGGTTTGGCATTGTCTTGCTGGAATAAACGTGGGCGTCCCTGGAAAAGATGTCGCCTTGAAGGTAGCATTTCTTCCTCCAAAATCGACACGTACTTCTCCGCATTAATGGTGCCATCGCAGAAGTGCAAGTTACCTTTGCCGAAGGCACTGACGCAACCCCATACCATGACAGACCCTGGCTTTTGGACTTGTAGCTGGTAACAGTCAGGATGGTCGTGTTCCTCTTTGGTCCGCAGCACACGGCGTCCAATTCTTCCAAATAAGATGTGGAAAACTGATTCGTCTGACCAGAGTACGCGTTTCCACTGCGCGATGGACCATCCCAGATGCCTCCGAGCCCAGAGAAGTCGACGGCGCTTCTGAACACAATTTATGTATGGCTTCCGTTTTGCACAGTACAGCTTTAGGTGGCATTTACTGATGTAACTGCGTACTGTTGTGCTTGAAAGGGATTTCCCGAAGTAGGCCTGAGCCCACGCAGTAATCTCAGTTATTGGTGAATGACGGTTTTTTATGCAGTGCCGTCTGAGGGCTCGGAGATCACGGCCATTCAGTTTGGGCTTGCGCCCTTGCCCTTTGCGCACTGTAATTTCTCCTGACTCCCTGAATCTTTTAACAATGTTATGCACCGTAGAGGGAGAGATGCCCAAATCTCTTCCTATCTTTCTTTGCGACACGTTCTTCTTCATCAGTTCAATGATTTTTTCGCGCACTTGGTGGGAAACTGGCGATCCTCTGCCCATCTTTGCTCCAAACGGACTAGGCCTTTCCTGGATGCTGCTTTTGTACCAAATCATGATTAAAATCACCTGTTCACATCACTGGTTTCAAATCACATCATTATTTAGTTATTATACCTCATTGCTACCCCTTAATTGCCCCCGTCCCAACTTTTTTTGGAATGTGTTGCAAGCCTGAATGGCAAGAATGGATGTTTATTTACAAATCAAATTATGTTGACAAGACAAAACATGAATTATCTTGTGTTCATACTGTCTGCAATGAAATACAAGTGAAGGGAAATTTATCAATTACTGCTATCTTTTTTTATTCACATTTTCCAAACCGTCCCAACTTTTTCTGATTTGGGGTTGTACGTTTCTCTGACGGTCCCCATCTCCTTCCTCCCATCTTCGTTTGGCTGTCTTGCTCACAAGCCGCATCACGATGCTTATTGGAACGCACAGATTTGATTGGCTGAGGAGCCTCACGTGAGATGATTCACCTTGCACGCCGTTGGTCTCCTGAGATCCCCAGGCCCTGAGCACTATGGTGGGCCCAACAGAGGTCCTATAAACCTACTCATCGTGGACTATGGTGGGCCCAACAGAGGTCCTATAAACCTACTCATCGTGGACTATGGTGGGCCTGTTAGAGGTCCTATAAACCTACTCATCGTGGACGATGGTTGGCACAACAGAGGTCCTATAAACCTACTCATCATGGACTATGGTGGGCCCAACAGAGGTCCTATAAACCTACTCATCGTGGACTATGGTGGGCCCAACAGAAGTCCTATAAACCCATTCATCGTGGACGATGGTGGGCCCAACAGAGGTCCTATGAACCTACTCATCATGGACAATGGTGGGCCCAACAGAGGTCCTATAAACCTACTCATCGTGGACTATGGTGGGCCTGTTAGAGGTCCTACAAACCTACTCATCGTGGACTATGGTGGGCCCAACAGAGGTCCTATAAACCTACTCATCGTGGACTATGGTGGGCCTGTTAGAGGTCCTATAAACCTACTCATCGTGGACTATGGTGGGCCCAACAGAGGTCCTATAAACCTACTCATCGTGGACTATGGTGGGCCTGTTAGAGGTCCTATAAACCTACTCATCGTGGATGATGGTTGGCACAACAGAGGTCCTATAAACCTACTCATCATGGACTATGGTGGGCCCAACAGAGGTCCTATAAACCTACTCATCGTGGACTATGGTGGGCCCAACAGAGGTCCTATAAACCTACTCATCGTGGACTATGGTGGGCCTGTTAGAGGTCCTATAAACCTACTCATCGTGGACGATGGTGGGCCCAACATAAGTCCTATAAACCTACTCATCGTGGACTATGGTGGGCCCAACAGAGGTCCTATAAACCTACTCATCGTGGACTATGGTGGGCCTGTTAGAGGTCCTATAAACCTACTCATCGTGGATGATGGTTGGCACAACAGAGGTCCTATAAACCTACTCATCATGGACTATGGTGGGCCCAACAGAGGTCCTATAAACCTACTCATCGTGGACTATGGTGGGCCCAACAGAGGTCCTATAAACCTACTCATCGTGGACTATGGTGGGCCTGTTAGAGGTCCTATAAACCTACTCATCGTGGACGATGGTGGGCCCAACATAAGTCCTATAAACCTACTCATCGTGGACGATGGTGGGCCCGTCCCTGGTCATGGCCTCCTCCTTGATGACGTTGATGAGCTCGAAGGTGCTGCTGAGGGGGGCGTCAGGGTGGGGCCACTTGGGGCACTGGAAGTGTCTCACCTCCAGCACGTAGTCGTCCTGCCGGAGGAGGAGGACAGAGACGTATGTGAGCGCAGACAGTTCAGACACGCTGCCAGCTGATTGGCTGAGACACATTCAGCCGATCAAAGCATCAGCATCCGCATCCGCAGCGGAATCAGACTCCTGATGAGGCGTCCATGTCACAGTGAAGACACGCAGTGAAGAGACACAGAGAAGACATGCAGTGAAGACACACATGGAAGACATGTAGTGAAGACACACAGTGAAGAGACACGGTGAAGACATGCAGTGAGGACATACAGTGAAGAGACTCAGTTAAGACACACAGTGAAGACACGCAGTGAGGACATGCAGTGAAGAGACACAGTTAAGACACACAGTGAAGAGACACAGAGAAGACACACAGTGAAGATATACAGTGAAGACATGCAGTGTAGAGACACAGTGAAGACACGCAGTGAAGACATGTAGTGAAGACACACGGTGAAGACACACGGTGAAGACATGCAGTGAAGACATGCAGTGAGGACATACAGTGAAGAGACTCAGTTAAGACACACAGTGAAGACACGCAGTGAAGACATGCAGTGAAGAGACACAGTGAAGACACGCAGTGAAGAGACACAGTTAAGACACACACACACACATCCATCCTGTAATGCATTCTCAACTGCTGCACAGCCTCAGCGTCGACCACCTTGAAGCTGCTGAATGTTGTATGTATGATAATGTATAATGCATGCAGCGTTCACGTACAAGTCCAACTGTAGCCGGCACTGCATATCAAGTCAGAGGATTCAAACCATATGCTACGAGTGTGTGTGGAGGTGGGGTTTGGGGTGGGGGGTTGCAGTAAATGGTCCACAATGGGTGTGACTTCCACTGAACTGCAAATACAAGTGCACCGGTACACAGAACAGTACACACACGGACACCGAAGCAGCGAATTGCTTCTCGATGTGTTTGCTTTAATATTCGGTGTGGGGGGGGCATCGACAGAACACAGCGCTCCACTCCCACAGCACCGGGCAAAGTACAACACAGAACCCAGCATGTAGCCAGCAGCGTGTGGTGTGTGCACGCATGCCGTGTGTGAGCTAGTGTGTGACTGCGTGTGTCAATGCACACGTGAGAGCTTGTGTGAGAGGGCACGTGATTATGAACGCTTGTGTGAGTGCGTGTAAGTGCGCGCGTGAGTGCACGTGTGTGAGTGTGCGTGTGTGTGCGGACGTCACCTGCGTGGCCTCCAGGATGAAGTCATGAATGATGATCTGCTCCTCGTTTGAGAGGCACAGTCTGTCTTTGCTAATGAGTGTGACGGTGAAGGCCAGGCAGTTCATGGCCTCTTCCCGACTCGGCCAGTAAACAAACTCGTCCTCCGCCTGCAGAGCACAGCGGCGCCACAATGCAGCAGGTTAGCATCACATTAGTTTTGTTTACGTGAGGACCGTGCTCTGGGTCACGGGGAAAACAGACACTTTCTTTTTTAACGATGACCCCGGCGTCTGCTCTGGCGGTCGTTTGAAAAAAAACAAGGCATTTAAACTTAAGCTAACCGCTTTTTTTTTCACCGTCGCCATCAGTATTGTTTCAAAAGTTTATTGTTCAGAGGAGGTTCAGTTCAGGGCAGCGTCAACACAACTCAATGCAAATCTTAAGCCGACGGGGCAGCCGGCGAGCTGCAGGTACTCACCAGGCCCTGGTTGTCAGGCAGCATGACGATGATCTGGGCGTTGTGGTCCCAGATCATCCGCCAGAAGTCGGTGGTGGTGTGGGGCAAGGGATGCTGGGTCACGATGAACTCGTTACTCCTGTAGTAGCCCTGCGGAGCGCGAGGTCCGCGGGTCAGCGCTCATCACATCACTCATCACATCAATCAGCACATCACTCATCACATCAATCATCACATCACTAATCACATCACTCATCACATCACTCATCACATCACACATCACATCGCTGATCTCATCACTCGTCACATCACTCATCTTATCACATCACTCATCACATCGCTCATCACATCACTCATCACATCGCTCATCTCATCACATCACTCATCACATCGCTCATCACATCGCTCATCTCATCACATCACTCATCACATCGCTCATCTTGTCACATCACTCATCAATTCACATCGCTTATCACATCACTCATCACATCGCTGATCAATGATTATGAAATACCAATCACTCATTATAATCAATGGACATCTGATTCACTCATGCTGATCAATGACCATCAGGTACCGTTGCAGGTTATGATGGGTGACTCTAATGGCTCTAATGACATGAAGCCATCGGTAGCCTTGGGGATGCGGTTAACGCACCCCGTTAACGCCACGCCCCCCGCCGCCGTTTTGTCCTCAAAGCACAGCCAGCGTCTCGAGCCGTCGTCACCAAAACACACTAAATCTTTATTGAACGTGTTCCAGCGACGCTGTGCCCGGGAACAGCGAGCGTGTTGCTGTCAGACCGCGGCGCCGAGCGGATACACAGCGGATTAAAACAGATCCTCTCATACTGTACCATCATGTAGGACGCGTTAATGTAATCTGTTCCCTTCATGCCAGGCAGTGGAGAGAGCCCAACTCTGGCACGCTCCGCTAATGGGAGAGAGGGGGGAGAGGGGGGGGGGGGGGGGAGGGGAGGAGGAGAGAGAGGGGGGGGGGGGGGGAGAGAGAGAGAGGGGGGAGAGGGGGGGAGGGGGGGGGGGGGGGAGGAGGGAGAGGAGAGGAGAGAGGGGAGAGAGAGGAGAGAGGGGGGGAGAGGGGGGGAGGGGGGGGGGGAGGAGGGAGAGAGAGGAGAGAGGGGGGAGAGGGGGGAGGGGGGGAGGGGGGGGAGGAGGGAGAGAGAGAAGAGAGGGGGGGGGGGGAGAGAGAGAGAGGGGAGAGAGAGGAGAGAGGGGGGAGAGGGGGGAGAGAGAGAGAGGGGAGAGAGAGGAGAGAGGGGGGAGAGGGGGGAGGGGGGGGAGAGAGAGGGGGAAGAGAGGGGGGAGAAAATAAAGCAGGGATTTTGAGACTCAGCTCTGCTGTACATCTGAATGGCTAATAATTCACACAGTCATTATCCTGTGTTTCCGTTGCTATGGCAACAACACATTTGCCGTCAGGCTTCAGAGAAAGCATTGAAAGTGATAAATATACATATACTGCTGATAAATAGCAGTACACACACACACACACAAACATGTATACACACATATACATACACACATTCATACATACATAGATAGATACATACACATGCATGCACACACACACACACAGAAACATGTATATACACATATACATACAGTTTCATACACACATACATGCATATATATACATGCATACACACGCACACACACACACACACACACACACACACACACACACACACACACACACACACACACACACACACATATATATAGGATATAAAGGATAAATAGGATACATACATAGGACTTCAGGTCACACAACCTCACCAGGCTGTTGGACTGCTGCTGGTTCCTTTTAAACTGAGGAACCACAGCCTCTAACCGGCAGCACGACCCACATACTCACAGGGAACCACCGAGGAGTTCCGGTTCTTCTCCTTGTTGCAGTCCTTCTGCGCGCTGAAGCACTCCACAAACCTCATGTTGCAGTGGACAGCAGCTGGAGGGCCAGGAGAACATGGAGAACATGGGAGTTAGAAGCAGGGAACACCGCGCAGACCCGCACCGCCGTCACACTCGGAACCCTTCCTGAAGGCCTGCAGAACTCTGGCTACGCGCTGTGAGAGGAAGTGATGTGTTCTGCAATTACACAACCTCCAGCCCTCGACGTCTAAACTCTTAATATCGGGGAGTCCAATTAGTTTGTTGCCTCAATGCTAAAAGAAAAATAATAATAAAATGGAAAAGAAGGAAGGAAAAAAAGTCCCATGAAACATGCAACAGCCTTCAAAAACACACGCGTGTTATTAGAGCCCACATCAAAGGGCTCCCCGTGGTGACACCCACCTTGAGGGGTCCCTACCGGCCCCCCGCTCGCACACACTGGCCGCGGTGCTGTCACGCCACCGTGTACTAACAGGGCCCTGGGTCCCACTGTGTCACACCTCAGAAGTCACAAAGATGCTTATTGCCAAGTGTGTGTGTGTGTGCGTGTGTGTGTGTGTGTGTGTGTGTCTGTGTTTGCGTGCGTGCGAGTGCGTGTGTGCGTGCCTGTGCGTGTGCGTGCATGCGAGTGCGTGTGTGTGTGTCTGAGTGAGTGCGTGCGTGTGTGTCTGCATGAGTGCGTGTGTGTGTGTCTGCGTGAGTGCGTGCGTGGTGTGTGTGTGCGTGCGTGTGTGTGCGTGCGTGTGTGTGCGTGTGTGTGCGTGCGTGTGTGTGCGTGCGTGTGTGCGTGCGTGTGTGTGCGTGCTGGTGTGTGTCTGCATGAGTGCGTGTGTGTGTGTCTGCGTGCGTGTGCTGTGCGTGCGTGCGTGTGTGCGTGCGTGTGTGTGCGTGCGTGTGTGTGCGTGCGTGTGTGTGCGTGCGTGTGTGTGCGTGTGTGTGCGTGTGCGGACTCACCCTGAACTGCTTCTCCAGGCAGGTGCGTCCGGTGGCGCTGGGCTTCAGGATGCCATTGACGTAGGCGTGGAGCTGCCAGGCGGGGACCTCCGTCTCCTTGATGAGGATGGCCTCCATCAGGGCATCGTGGATGAAGACGTACTGCTCCTGCAGGGACCACACACCACCAAGAGCAACCAGAGACGGCGCTTTAATGCTCAGGGCCTGGCTGAGACCTTACCTCAGCCAGGGGGTCCGTCAGGGACCCCTGAACACGACACCTGGGGCCACAAACCTGGGGCCACACCCACCTCTGTCTGGACCAGGTAGTTGCGTTGTGTTCGGATGTGTTTGAGGAACCCCAGGACGTTAACTGTGCTCTTGTCCTTGATCTGCTGGAGCATGCTGTCGATGACGATGTAGGTTCCTGTACGCCCCACACCAGCGCTGAGACACACATACACACACACACACACACACACACACAAAGACACACACACACACACACACACACACACACACACACAACACACACACACACACACACACACACACACACAGAGACACACACACACACAAGATAAAACCCACTGTCACTATGAGCCAACCCATAGAGGGTGCTGTGAGCCAGGGCAAACCACCACTAGTGTGCACAGAGGGAGAGAGAGAGAGAGAGAGAGAGAGAGAGAGAGAGAGAGAGAGAGAGAGAGAGAGAGAGAGAGAGAGAGAGAGAGA
This sequence comes from Urophycis tenuis, assembly GCA_036785325.1. NCBI lineage: Eukaryota > Metazoa > Chordata > Actinopteri > Gadiformes > Phycidae > Urophycis > Urophycis tenuis. The sequence continues at coordinate 3,380,709 of JAXIVH010000008.1, forward strand.
TAAAAACAAAGTGCGTCAATCCCACACACGCACACACACAGGACGCACACGCAACGCACACGTACACAGAAGCGGCTGGAAGTGAGTGGAGAGCTGATGTGTGAGGTTGTAAGTGTTAGACGATGGAGAAGGGTGTGTAGTGAAGACAGGTGTGTAGGACAGACATGTCAGAACTAGTGAGGTATGGAACGGTGGAATGAATTATATCACATAGTGAAGTAACGAACAGTGTCATGAGTTATATCACATAGTGATGTAACAAACAGTGTCATGAATTATACAACATAATGATGTAACAACGGTATAATGAATTATATCACATAGTGATGTAACGAACAGTGTAATGAGTTATATAACATTACGATGTAACAAACAGTGTAATGAGTTATATAACAATACGATGTAAAAAACTGTGATGAGTTGTATAACATTACGATGTAACAAACAGTGTAACGAGTTATATAACATAACGACGTAACGAACAGTGTAATGAGTTATATAACATTACATTGTAACAAACAGTGTAATGATTTATATAACATCACGATGTAACGAACAGTGTAATGAGTTGTATAACATAACGATGTAACAAACGAAGTAACAATCGATGTAACGAAAAATGTAACAAACACTGTAACAAACGCTGTAACGAACGATGTAACGAACGAAGTAACGAACAAAGTAACAAAACGATTTAACGAACGATGTAACAGACAATGTAACGAACACTGAAAAAAACGATGTAACAAATACAGTAATGAACGCTGTAACAAACGCTGTAACGAATGAAGTAATGAACGATGTAACGAACGATGTAACGAACGATGTAACGAACGATATAACAAAATGGTGTAACGAACGATGTAACGAATGATCCAGCGAATGCTGTGCCCGGAGGCTGGAAGGGCATGTACACAAGAAGCGAGTCGGAGGCAGGCAGCTCCACCAGGCCTGGGCAACGTCGATAAACTTAACAAGAGAGCGCTCAGGAGAATTTTTAAGTGCCGAAAGACAGCGGATAAAAAAAAAAAAAAAAAAAAAAAAAAAAAAAAAAAAAAGCTGAACTTCCACCTTGAGATGTTGCGTGTGTACTGCTGTTACTAGCGATAATAAAACAAGATCACATTTTTTACTGGGAATGCGCCACGTGGCTGCGGCCCACCTGCAGTGCACCAGCACGGGGCCCGAGTCACGGCTGCGCGGCGGCCGACGAGCGGTGGATGAAGGTGAGGACGGGGAGCGTGTACTCCGGGACGCCCATGTCAGGCCACTGGGTGTAGTGGTACTGCACCACCGTGCGCTCGTTCAGCCTGCCCTTGGGGTTCCCCTTCTGTCCCTGAGAGCACAGAACATCACGTTATTACGGTTCCATCCAGAGTGGCGGTGCGGTCCAGTGAAAAGGCACAGATGCAGGTCACTGCGCGGGGCACTCAGGGAGAGGCTAAGAGGTTATGTTTGGCTGCGGACGTTGGGGAAATGGAACCCGGTGCCCTTTGGCCCCGGACCTCACCATCACAATCACGCTCTGCTGCTGCACACTCAGACGGGCGCCAGAACCTTCTCCGTCTCAAGAGTTTCAGTTTCACTCCTGTGAAGGATGACCTTGCTCTAAACGGGGCCTGGCTGGCGGGGCCTGGGCGAGGTCAGGCGCTCAGCGTTACCTTCTTGACTTTGGTGTTCCGTATGAGGAAGCGGCGCAGCGTGTAGCAGGCGTGCACCTTGGTGCTCTTCAGGGTCACCACGATGTTCCCGTACTGCTCGCTGTTCTCGCTGGGCCAGTACTGGTCACATTTCCTCTGGGGAAAGGTAGTGAGCAGACACAGTGTCACACCCACCACCGCCGTACTCTCACTCAGCCATTTGGTCACTTGGCCGAGGCTTTTACCCAACGGGTGACTTGCAGGGAATTCAGAGTGTGAATAGGGGCAGCCAGAGTTGTGGGTTCAAACACCGTCTACCTAAACATCCTTAAGCGAGAAGCCTTGCCTGCCCTTTAACAACTTCAAACAAATAATCTCCAGGGAACATAGAATCTTCTACTGGTTGTCTTGTGACAGTGGTGTAAAGGAGCAGCTCAGGGAGGCGTCTCCCTCACGGAGGCCTGCACGCCTGCAGACTCCAAACCCCAACACCTCAGACTGGGGGGGGGGTCCCCCCCAGCCCCTGACACCACCCGACACACTGTCCCCTCCCTGGCCTCCACCTTACCCTGCCTTTCTCCACCAGGTTGGTGATCATGATGATCACGCCACCTGTTCTGCTCCCACACCATGCGCCAGAAGTCCTCGAAGGTGGACTTCAGGGGGGCCCTGGGCGGCGATGTAGGCTTTGGGTTTGTTGTAGCCCCTGGAGGGAGCAGAGCCACACAGCCAGGCGTGAGTGAGCCGCGGGGGGCGATCGATACAAGACTAATTAGAGGCATCCTGCTCTCTATTGATCACGCCGTGAACGCTGAGGTGATGCCATTATAGAGGGAGCGCCGCAAAATTCATTTATTTTAATCATATTTGCTCATTCATTTACACGTTGCTTATAAAGCATGGGAATTATGTGACCTTGATTGTGGCACATGAAAAACTAAGTC
>JAXIVH010000008.1:3383492-3403492 GCA_036785325.1 Urophycis tenuis
TCAACATCAGATGAAAGGTTAGAGCCTATCCTATTGCAAATCATAGGCTACATTCACCTGAAATTATCGCAACTTACCACAATTGAATACACAGTATATATATATTTTTAGAATAGAATAGAATAAAATAGATACTCTTTTTTGTGCTTATTTAGGGGCGGTCGTGCTAACACCCAATCTAGATGGGGTAAAAGGCATGATGATGGACAGGCAAGATATGAACACCGGTCGCTGGTGTGCAGTTCACATAATCCACCACACCACCGTCACTACCTTCTGGCACATACAATACTTTTTTACAGATAGGATTTATTTGAAATGAATTCCCTAAATAACAGAATAAATCAGGTTGCTTCTGCATTTTACAATCAAATGCACAATGTCCTCAAAATGTAAGGATGGAACAGCGGTCTAGGGCGCTGCGTTTGGGTCGCAATCTCCCCTGGAGGCGTGGGTTCGAATCCCACCTCTGACAAGTAATTTGCATGCACTGTTGCTCCGTATATATTTGTACATTGTATATATTTATAGTTATTTTACTTATATTTTTACTACTGTTTTTCTCTTGCACCAATTGCACCAAGTCAAATTCCTTGTAGGTGCACTGCAAACCTACTTGGCAATAAACTTGTTTCTGATTCTGATTAATGGCGAACAATTCTGCATTTGGCATAGTTATTTTTAGACAATAGGCTATGCAGAATCTTTTCACTTAGGCTACGCACAGAATCTGCTATTTTTTGCCAGCACACCTCCTAGCCTTATTATGGGCAATTGCCCCTTGCCGTTATTTTCTTTTTAAACTCCTCGTATGAGTTCATAACGACTCCCTTGCTCCTCCTGAGTGAAGTACATAGCCCGCTTCCCCCTTTTCGCTCCGTCGGATCCATTGCGTCATGGTGAATAACGTTGGGTTACGCCTCTTTTACGGGAACGCGCATCAAAACTAATCAAAACTAAAGCGGAAAACCTGGCTCGACAAATCAAATCGTAAGTGAGCTTCGTGGTACCGTTTAACTCTGATTGCGACTTTCGTTATTTGTCGATCCAGGTTATCCAAACTAAGCCTGGGTATGTTAATCGAGGTTCGTAGTACACCCCCCTTGTTTGCGTTCGTGTTGTTGTTGTTGTTTTGGGTGTCTGTCCTCACCGTGGCCGTCTCCCCCCATCTCCCCCCGTCTCCCCCGTCTCCCCCCATCTCCCCCCGTCTCCCCCCGTCTCCCCCCCATCTCCCCCCATCTCCCCCCCGTCTCCCCCCCGTCTCCCCCCCCTTCCCCCCATCTCCCCCCTCTTCCCCCCGTCTCCCCTCGTCTCCCCCCTCTCCCCCCCCGTCTCCCCCGTCTCCCCCTTCTCCCCTCATTTCACCCTTCTCCTCCCATCTCCCCCGTCTCCCCTCTCTCCGCCCTCTGCCCCTTTACCCCCCCCCCCCCCCCAGGAGGTCCAGCGCTGCACGGCAGACCTGAAAATCACCGCAGAACATTCCAATCACTCTGACAACAAGCACAAGAACCGATACATCAACATCATGGCCTGTGAGTCCGCCAGCCTCCACCCACCACACACTAGCACCACCCAACGGATAGCTGCTGTTGGTGGTGGAGGAGGAGGGGGTGGAGGAGGAGGGGGAGGGGGTAGGGGAGGAGGAGGAGGAGGGGGGTGGAGGAGGAGTGGGAGAGGAAGGTGAAGGAGGAGGAGGAGGGGGTGGAGGAGGAAGAGGGGGTGAAGGAGGAAGAGGAGTTAGAGGGATGAGGAGGGTGGAGGAGGAAGAGGAGGTAGAGGAGGAGGAGGGTGGAGGAGGAGGGGGTGGAGGGGGTAGAGGAGGAGGAGGGTGGAGGAGGAAGAGGAGGAGGAGGGTGGAGGAGGAGGAGGTGGAGGGGGTAGAGGAGGAGGAAGAGATGGTGGAGGAGGAAGAGGGGCTGGAGGAGGGTGGAGGAGGTGGAGGAGGAGGGAGTGGAGGGGGTAGAGGAGGAGGAGGGTGGAGGAGGAGGGGGTGGAGGGGGTAGAGGAGGAGGAGGGTGGAGGAGGAGGAGGGGGTGGAGGAGGAGGAGGGGGTGGAGGGGGAGGGAGGAGGAGAGAAAAGAGTGCTAACAAATAACATGACTCTCATTTCTCCCCCAGACGACCACAGCAGGGTGAAATTACGGGCGCTGGCCGGCAAAGACGCCAAACACAGCGACTACATCAACGCCAACTTTGTGGACGTGAGTGCGGGCGACCTGTCGCCATTCTCAGAAGTCAACCTTTAATTTAGGTGGCGGGGGGGTCTGGTCTGGTGGCTTCCTCCGCGTTTCCCACCTCTGTATGTAGATTTTGTACTGTAGTACTGTATGTATGTATGTATACTGTATACTGTATACAGTGTATGTATGTATATATACTGTATACTGTATGTATGTATATGTACTGTATACTGTATGTATGTATATGTACTGTATACTGTATGTATGTACATTGTATACTATATACTGTATGTATGTACATTGTGTACTGTATACTGTATGCATGTACATTGTTTACTGTATACTGTATGTATGTATGACCAGAGAGAGAGAGAGAGAGAGAGAGAGAGAGAGAGAGAGAGACGAGAGAGAGAGAGAGAGAGAGAGAGAGAGAGAGAGAGAGAGAGAGAGGAGAGAGAGAGAGAGAGAGAGAGAGAGAGAGAGAGACTTTGTTTTTCATGTGCCACAATCAAGGTCACTAATTCCCATGCTTTATAAGCAACGTGTAAATGAATGAGCAAATATGATTAAAATAAATGAATTTTGCGGCGCTCCCTCTATAATGGCATCACTCAGCGTTCACGGCGTGATCAATAGAGAGCAGGATGCCTCTAATTAGTCTTGTATCGATCGCCCCCCCGCGGCTCACTCACGCCTGGCTGTGTGGCTCTGCTCCCTCCAGGGCTACAACAAACCCAAAGCCTACATCGCCGCCCAGGGCCCCCTGAAGTCCACCTTCGAGGACTTCTGGCGCATGGTGTGGGAGCAGAACAGTGGCGTGATCATCATGATCACCAACCTGGTGGAGAAAGGCAGGGTAAGGTGGAGGCCAGGGAGGGGACAGTGTGTCGGGTGGTGTCAGGGGCTGGGGGGACCCCCCCCCCCAGCTGAGGTGTTGGGGTTTGGAGTCTGCAGGCGTGCAGGCCCTCTGTGAGGGAGACGCCTCCCTGAGCTGCTCCTTTACACCACTGTCACAAGACAACCAGTAGAAGATTCTATGTTCCCTGGAGATTATTTGTTTGAAGTTGTTAAAGGGCAGGCAAGGCTTCTCGCTCAAGGATGTTTAGGTAGACGGTGTTTGAACCCACAACTCTGGCTGCCCCTATTCACACTCTGAATTCCCTGCAAGTCACCCGTTGGGTAAAAGCCTCGGCCAAGTGACCAAATGGCTGAGTGAGAGTACGGCGGTGGTGGTGTGACACTGTGTCTGCTCACTACCTTCCCCCCAGAGGAAATGTGACCAGTACTGGCCCAGCGAGAACAGCGAGCAGTACGGGAACATCGTGGTGACCCTGAAGAGCACCAAGGTGCACGCCTGCTACACGCTGCGCCGCTTCCTCATACGGAACACCAAAGTCAAGAAGGTAACGCTGAGCGCCTGACCTCGCCCAGGCCCCGCCAGCCAGGCCCCGTTTAGAGCAAGGTCATCCTTCACAGGAGTGAAACTGAAACTCTTGAGACGGAGAAGGTTCTGGCGCCCGTCTGAGTGTGCAGCAGCAGAGCGTGATTGTGATGGTGGGTCCGGGGCCAAAGGGCACCGGGTTCCATTTCCCCAACGTCCGCAGCCAAACATAACCTCTTAGCCTCTCCCTGAGTGCCCCGCGCAGTGACCTGCATCTGTGCCTTTTCACTGGACCGCACCCGCCACTCTGGATGGAACCGTAATAACGTGATGTTCTGTGCTCTCAGGGACAGAAGGGGAACCCCAAGGGCAGGCTGAACGAGCGCACGGTGGTGCAGTACCACTACACCCAGTGGCCTGACATGGGCGTCCCCGGAGTACACGCTCCCCGTCCTCACCTTCATCCACCGCTCGTCGGCCGCGCGCAGCCGTGACTCGGGCCCCGTGCTGGTGCACTGCAGGTGGGCCGCAGCCACGTGGCGCATCCCCAGTAAAAAATGTGATCTTGTTTTATTATCGCTAGTAACAGCAGTACACACGCAACATCTCAAGGTGGAAGTTCAGCTTTTTTTTTTTTTTTTTTTTTTTTTTTTTAATCCGCTGTCTTTCGGCACTTAAAAATTCTCTGAGCGCTCTCTTGTTAAGTTTATCGACGTTGCCCAGGCCTGGTGGAGCTGCCTGCCTCCGACTCGCTTCTTGTGTACATGCCCTTCCAGCCTCCGGGCGCAGCATTCGCTGGATCGTTCGTTACATCGTTCGTTACACCATTTTGTTATATCGTTCGTTACATCGTTCGTTACATCGTTCATTACTTCATTCGTTACAGCGTTTGTTACAGCGTTCATTACTGTATTTGTTACATCGTTTTTTTCAGTGTTCGTTACATTGTCTGTTACATTGTTCGTTAAATCGTTTGTTACTTTGTTCGTTACTTCGTTCGTTACATCGTTCGTTACAGCGTTTGTTTCAGTGTTTGTTACATTTTTCGTTACATCGATTGTTACTTCGTTTGTTACATCGTTATGTTATACAACTCATTACACTGTTCGTTACATCGTTATGTTATATAAATCATTACACTGTTTGTTACAATGTAATGTTATATAACTCATTACACTGTTCGTTACGTCGTTATGTTATATAACTCGTTACACTGTTTGTTACATCGTAATGTTATACAACTCATCACAGTTTTTTACATCGTATTGTTATATAACTCATTACACTGTTTGTTACATCGCAATGTTATATAACTCATTACACTGTTCGTTACATCACTATGTGATATAATTCATTATACCGTTGTTACATCATTATGTTGTATAATTCATGACACTGTTTGTTACATCACTATGTGATATAACTCATGACACTGTTCGTTACTTCACTATGTGATATAATTCATTCCACCGTTCCATACCTCACTAGTTCTGACATGTCTGTCCTACACACCTGTCTTCACTACACACCCTTCTCCATCGTCTAACACTTACAACTCACACATCAGCTCTCCACTCACTTCCAGCCGCTTCTGTGTACATGTGCGTTGCGTGTGCGTGTGTGTGTGCGTGTGTGGATTGACGCACTTTGTTGTTATCTCTCTCTCTCTCTCTCTCTCTCTCTCTCTCTCTCTCTCTCTCTCTCTCTCTCTCTCTCCCTCTGTGCACACTAGTGGTGGTTTGCCTGGCTCACAGCACCCTCTATGGGTTGGCTCATAGTGACAGTGGGTTTTATCTTGTGTGTGTGTGTGTCTGTGTGTGTGTGTGTGTGTGTGTGTGTGTGTGTGTGTGTGTGTGTGTCTTTGTGTGTGTGTGTGTGTGTGTGTCTCAGCGCTGGTGTGGGGCGTACAGGAACCTACATCGTCATCGACAGCATGCTCCAGCAGATCAAGGACAAGAGCACAGTCAACGTCCTGGGGTTCCTCAAACACATCCGAACACAACGCAACTACCTGGTCCAGACAGAGGTGGGTGTGGCCCCAGGTGTGTGGCCCCAGGTGTGTGTTCAGGGGTCCCTGACGGACCCCCTGGCTGAGGTAAGGGTCTCAGCCAGGCCTGAGCATTAAAGCGCCGTCTCTGGTTGCTCTTGGTGGTGTGTGGTCCCTGCAGGAGCAGTACGTCTTCATCCACGATGCCCTGATGGAGGCCATCCTCATCAAGGAGACAGAGGTCCCCGCCTGGCAGCTCCACGCCTACGTCAACGGCATCCTGAAGCCCAGCGCCACCGGACGCACCTGCCTGGAGAAGCAGTTCAGGGTGAGTCCGCACACGCACACACACGCACACACACGCACGCACACACACGCACGCACACACACGCACGCACACACACACGCACGCACGCACACGCACGCAGACACACACACACGCACTCATGCAGACACACACGCACGCACACACACGCACGCACACACGCACGCACACACACGCACGCACACACACGCACACACGCACGCACACACATGCACGCACACACACACACGCACGCACTCACGCAGACACACACACACGCACTCATGCAGACACACACGCACGCACTCACTCAGACACACACACACGCACTCGCATGCACGCACACGCACAGGCACGCACACACGCACTCGCACGCACGCAAACACAGACACACACACACACACACACACGCACACACGCACACACACACACACTTGGCAATAAGCATCTTTGTGACTTCTGAGGTGTGACACAGTGGGACCCAGGGCCCTGTTAGTACACGGGGGCGTGACAGCACCGCGGCCAGTGTGTGCGAGCGGGGGGCCGGTAGGGACCCCTCAAGGTGGGTGTCACCACGGGGAGCCCTTTGATGTGGGCTCTAATAACACGCGTGTGTTTTTGAAGGCTGTTGCATGTTTCATGGGACTTTTTTTCCTTCCTTCTTTTCCATTTTATTATTATTTTTCTTTAAGCATTGAGGCAACAAACTAATTGGACTCCCCGATATTAAGAGTTTAGACGTCGAGGGCTGGAGGTTGTGTAATTGCAGAACACATCACTTCCTCTCACAGCGCGTAGCCAGAGTTCTGCAGGCCTTCAGGAAGGGTTCCGAGTGTGACGGCGGTGCGGGTCTGCGCGGTGTTCCCTGCTTCTAACTCCCATGTTCTCCATGTTCTCCTGGCCCTCCAGCTGCTGTCCCACTGCAACATGAGGTTTGTGGAGTGCTTCAGCGCGCAGAAGGACTGCAACAAGGAGAAGAACCGGAACTCCTCGGTGGTTCCCTGTGAGTATGTGGGTCGTGCTGCCGGCTGGAGGCTGTGGTTCCTCAGTTAAAAGGAACCAGCAGCAGTCCAACAGCCTGGTGAGGTTGTGTGACCTGAAGTCCTATGTATCCTATTTATCCTTTATATCCTATATATATGTGTGTGTGTGTGTGTGTGTGTGTGTGTGTGTGTGTGTGTGTGTGTGTGTGTGTGTGTGCGTGTGTATGCATGTATATATATGCATGTATGTGTGTATGAAACTGTATGTATATGTGTATATTCATGTTTCTGTGTGTGTGTGTGTGCATGCATGTGTATGTATCTATCTATGTATGTATGAATGTGTGTATGTATATGTGTGTATACATGTTTGTGTGTGTGTGTGTGTGTACTGCTATTTATCAGCAGTATATGTATATTTATCACTTTCAATGCTTTCTCTGAAGCCTGACGGCAAATGTGTTGTTGCCATAGCAACGGAAACACAGGATAATGACTGTGTGAATTATTAGCCATTCAGATGTACAGCAGAGCTGAGTCTCAAAATCCCTGCTTTATTTTCTCCCCCTCTCCCCCCCCCCCCTCCCCCCTCTCCCCCCTCTCTCCTCTCTCTCCCCTCTCTCTCTCTCCCCCCCTCTCTCCTCTCTCTCCCCTCTCTCTCTCTCCCCCCCCCTCTCTTCTCTCTCTCCCTCCTCCCCCCCCCTCCCCCCCTCTCCCCCCTCTCCCCCCTCTCTCCTCTCTCTCCCTCCTCCCCCCCCCCCTCCCCCCCTCTCCCCCTCTCTCCTCTCTCTCCCCTCTCTCCTCTCTCTCCTCTCCTCCCCCCCCCCCCCCCCTCCCCCCCTCTCCCCCCCTCTCTCTCTCTCCCCCCTCCTCCCCCCCCCCCTCTCCCCCCTCTCTCCCATTAGCGGAGCGTGCCAGAGTTGGGCTCTCTCCACTGCCTGGCATGAAGGGAACAGATTACATTAACGCGTCCTACATGATGGTACAGTATGAGAGGATCTGTTTTAATCCGCTGTGTATCCGCTCGGCGCCGCGGTCTGACAGCAACACGCTCGCTGTTCCCCGGGGCACAGCGTCGCTGGAACACGTTCAATAAAGATTTAGTGTGTTTTGGTGACGACGGCTCGAGACGCTGGCTGTGCTTTGAGGACAAACGGCGGCGGGGGGCGTGGCGTTAACGGGGTGCGTTAACCGCATCCCCAAGGCTACCGATGGCTTCATGTCATTAGAGCCATTAGAGTCACCCATCATAACCTGCAACGGTACCTGATGGTCATTGATCAGCATGAGTGAATCAGATGTCCATTGATTATAATGAGTGATTGGTATTTCATAATCATTGATCAGCGATGTGATGAGTGATGTGATAAGCGATGTGAATTGATGAGTGATGTGACAAGATGAGCGATGTGATGAGTGATGTGATGAGATGAGCGATGTGATGAGCGATGTGATGAGTGATGTGATGAGATGAGCGATGTGATGAGTGATGTGATGAGCGATGTGATGAGTGATGTGATAAGATGAGTGATGTGACGAGTGATGAGATCAGCGATGTGATGTGTGATGTGATGAGTGATGTGATGAGTGATGTGATTAGTGATGTGATGATTGATGTGATGAGTGATGTGCTGATTGATGTGATGAGTGATGTGATGAGCGCTGACCCGCGGACCTCGCGCTCCGCAGGGCTACTACAGGAGTAACGAGTTCATCGTGACCCAGCATCCCTTGCCCCACACCACCACCGACTTCTGGCGGATGATCTGGGACCACAACGCCCAGATCATCGTCATGCTGCCTGACAACCAGGGCCTGGTGAGTACCTGCAGCTCGCCGGCTGCCCCGTCGGCTTAAGATTTGCATTGAGTTGTGTTGACGCTGCCCTGAACTGAACCTCCTCTGAACAATAAACTTTTGAAACAATACTGATGGCGACGGTGAAAAAAAAAAGCGGTTAGCTTAAGTTTAAATGCCTTGTTTTTTTTCAAACGACCGCCAGAGCAGACGCCGGGGTCATCGTTAAAAAAGAAAGTGTCTGTTTTCCCCGTGACCCAGAGCACGGTCCTCACGTAAACAAAACTAATGTGATGCTAACCTGCTGCATTGTGGCGCCGCTGTGCTCTGCAGGCGGAGGACGAGTTTGTTTACTGGCCGAGTCGGGAAGAGGCCATGAACTGCCTGGCCTTCACCGTCACACTCATTAGCAAAGACAGACTGTGCCTCTCAAACGAGGAGCAGATCATCATTCATGACTTCATCCTGGAGGCCACGCAGGTGACGTCCGCACACACACGCACACTCACACACGTGCACTCACGCGCGCACTTACACGCACTCACACAAGCGTTCATAATCACGTGCCCTCTCACACAAGCTCTCACGTGTGCATTGACACACGCAGTCACACACTAGCTCACACACGGCATGCGTGCACACACCACACGCTGCTGGCTACATGCTGGGTTCTGTGTTGTGCTTTGCCCGGTGCTGTGGGAGTGGAGCGCTGTGTTCTGTCGATGCCCCCCCCACACCGAATATTAAAGCAAACACATCGAGAAGCAATTCGCTGCTTCGGTGTCCGTGTGTGTACTGTTCTGTGTACCGGTGCACTTGTATTTGCAGTTCAGTGGAAGTCACACCCATTGTGGACCATTTACTGCAACCCCCCACCCCAAACCCCACCTCCACACACACTCGTAGCATATGGTTTGAATCCTCTGACTTGATATGCAGTGCCGGCTACAGTTGGACTTGTACGTGAACGCTGCATGCATTATACATTATCATACATACAACATTCAGCAGCTTCAAGGTGGTCGACGCTGAGGCTGTGCAGCAGTTGAGAATGCATTACAGGATGGATGTGTGTGTGTGTGTCTTAACTGTGTCTCTTCACTGCGTGTCTTCACTGTGTCTCTTCACTGCATGTCTTCACTGCGTGTCTTCACTGTGTGTCTTAACTGAGTCTCTTCACTGTATGTCCTCACTGCATGTCTTCACTGCATGTCTTCACCGTGTGTCTTCACCGTGTGTCTTCACTACATGTCTTCACTGCGTGTCTTCACTGTGTCTCTACACTGCATGTCTTCACTGTATATCTTCACTGTGTGTCTTCTCTGTGTCTCTTCACTGTGTGTCTTAACTGTGTCTCTTCACTGCATGTCCTCACTGCGTGTCTTCACTGTGTGTCTTAACTGAGTCTCTTCACTGTATGTCCTCACTGCATGTCTTCACCGTGTCTCTTCACTGTGTGTCTTCACTACATGTCTTCCATGTGTGTCTTCACTGCATGTCTTCTCTGTGTCTCTTCACTGCATGTCTTCACTGTATATCTTCACTGTGTGTCTTCTCTGTGTCTCTTCACTGTGTGTCTTAACTGTGTCTCTTCACTGCATGTCCTCACTGCGTGTCTTCACTGTGTGTCTTAACTGAGTCTCTTCACTGTATGTCCTCACTGCATGTCTTCACCGTGTCTCTTCACTGTGTGTCTTCACTACATGTCTTCCATGTGTGTCTTCACTGCATGTCTTCTCTGTGTCTCTTCACTGCGTGTCTTCACTGTGACATGGACACCTCATCAGGAGTCTGATTCCGCTGCGGATGCGGATGCTGATGCGTTGATCGGCTGAATGTGTCTCAGCCAATCAGCTGGCGGCGTGTCTGAACTGTCTGCGCTCACATACGTCTCTGTCCTCCTCCTCCGGCAGGACGACTACGTGCTGGAGGTGAGACACTTCCAGTGCCCCAAGTGGCCCCACCCTGACGCCCCCCTCAGCAGCACCTTCGAGCTCATCAACGTCATCAAGGAGGAGGCCATGACCAGGGACGGGCCCACCATCGTCCACGATGAGTAGGTTTATAGGACTTCTGTTGGGCCCACCATCGTCCACGATGAGTAGGTTTATAGGACCTCTAACAGGCCCACCATAGTCCACGATGAGTAGGTTTATAGGACCTCTGTTGGGCCCACCATAGTCCACGATGAGTAGGTTTATAGGACCTCTGTTGGGCCCACCATAGTCCACGATGAGTAGGTTTATAGGACCTCTAACAGGCCCACCATAGTCCACGATGAGTAGGTTTATAGGACCTCTGTTGGGCCCACCATAGTCCACGATGAGTAGGTTTATAGGACCTCTGTTGGGCCCACCATAGTCCACGATGAGTAGGTTTATAGGACCTCTAACAGGCCCACCATAGTCCACGATGAGTAGGTTTATAGGACCTCTGTTGGGCCCACCATAGTCCACGATGAGTAGGTTTATAGGACCTCTAACAGGCCCACCATAGTCCACGATGAGTAGGTTTATAGGACCTCTGTTGGGCCCACCATTGTCCATGATGAGTAGGTTCATAGGACCTCTGTTGGGCCCACCATCGTCCACGATGAATGGGTTTATAGGACTTCTGTTGGGCCCACCATAGTCCACGATGAGTAGGTTTATAGGACCTCTGTTGGGCCCACCATAGTCCATGATGAGTAGGTTTATAGGACCTCTGTTGTGCCAACCATCGTCCACGATGAGTAGGTTTATAGGACCTCTAACAGGCCCACCATAGTCCACGATGAGTAGGTTTATAGGACCTCTGTTGGGCCCACCATAGTCCACGATGAGTAGGTTTATAGGACCTCTGTTGGGCCCACCATAGTGCTCAGGGCCTGGGGATCTCAGGAGACCAACGGCGTGCAAGGTGAATCATCTCACGTGAGGCTCCTCAGCCAATCAAATCTGTGCGTTCCAATAAGCATCGTGATGCGGCTTGTGAGCAAGACAGCCAAACGAAGATGGGAGGAAGGAGATGGGGACCGTCAGAGAAACGTACTTTAGCGTGGCGTTACAGTACCTACAGTATGCGCCGTAAACAGAGCTAGCTAGGTAGCAGAACCAGCTTTTGTTCCAGTGTGGACTCTTACATGTTTGTTGTTCACACGGCAGCTCAGAAGCAGTCCCATATGTTACCGGACCGCTGGGATTTTACTGTCTCCACTATGAGCGACCAAATGTTGGTCCACCTCGCCACTGAGGCCCTATACATGTGTATGAGAACAGCCCTGATACCGTTCCAGGACAGATAAAAGATAAAAATACTGGCAGGACGAAATTGGAGCTCACAGAAAGCGCGGGTGTGGGATGTAAGATGGAAAAAAGAGATAGGAGGCGTCAGAGCTGTTAAATTATTACAAGGTGTTGACATTGTTGATAAAAATTGAAATGTGAAATGAGTTTTTTTTTTATTATGTAAATGCTAATTTTTCCAAAGCTCTGGCTGTTGTGCTTTTTATTTTGAAGTGTACCGGTAGTCCTTATTTTACTTGAAATGAAGAGAACATGTATCTATTATGAGAGTATTATAATAGTATTATAGTATTATAATAGTAAGTATTGTTGAAATATGATTGAATTGGGCTTTCTGTATTTGATTCCAGTCAGCTGCACACTGCTTACAAACAGTGATATGACCACTAGGCTACTTCAATATATATATTTATATATAATGTATGAATCACAGCGCAAGTTCGATGTTCAGGCTTTCCAGACCTCTGCTTGAATGTACAAGAAATGTTGTCTAACTGGACGCTTTGAACGTCGATTGAAAGCTCTGATGGTGGCATGTGAAGGCTCTGATGGAGGCATGTGAAAGCTCTGATGGAGGCATGTGAAAGCTCTGATGGAGGCATGTGAAAGCTCTGATGGAGGCATGTGAAGGCTCTGATGGAGGCATATGAAAGCTCTGATGGAGGCATGTGAAAGGCTGTGATGGAGGCATGTGAAAACTCTGATGGAGGCATGTGAAAGCTCTGATGGAGGCATGTGAAAGGCTTCACAATGACTCGTCTCCTTGGTGAAGTCGAGGTAATGCAACAATAGATAAAGGTACAGAAAGCCCTCCGCCGCCCTGGACCTTCTGCTGGCCTGGTCATCAGCTGTGGCTCCTCCCCCCCCCGCGGCCCCCAGGCCAGGCTGCCCGTCCTCAGCTCGCCTTCCTGACCAGCAGGAGTGAGGAGTGTCTTGAATGCAGCCAAGCCATGTTTTGGGATGGATGTGCGTAACTGAACTCTACCCCCGCCCTCCACCCCGCCCTCCTCCCTGCCCTCCACCCCACCCCACCTCACCCCCACCCCACCCTCATCCCACCCCCACCCCACCCTACCCCACCCCTGTAGGTATGGCGCGGTGTCTGCGGGGACGATGTGCGCCCTGATTACCCTCTCGCAGCAGCTGGAGAGCGAGGGCGCCGTGGACGTCTACCAGGTGGCCAAGATGATCAACCTCATGAGACCCGGGGTCTTCACCGATATTGTGAGTACCACCGTCCACGCGATGACCTCTGGTACCACCGTCCACGGTTCAAAGAATATATACATTGATAAGATGGGTTCTTCTGATATCACAGTTTCCCAAATGTGGTTTGACAGCAGTACGCCCAACGGAGACATGTTGCTTTGTAATGTTATCATTTTAATTATTGATTGAAGTTTTTACGATTTCAGACATTTTGAATTCACAAGGCCAAAAGCGTATTTTTAAAAAGTGAAATAGGAAAATCATATTACACAAAAGATGGCGGTCTGCAGAGCACAGCTCTGAACAGCATGAATTCACATCGCTAAATCCCAAGGCCATGTGCCTCCATGCCAACGATGCATCACCCTGATATGCTGCTGTTCTCCTGTGTCTCCCCCCCGCCTCCCCTCCGCCTCCCCCCCGCCTCCCCCCCGCCTCCCCCCCGCCCCCCCAGGAGCAGTACCAGTACCTGTACAAGGCCATGCTGAGCCTGGTGAGCTCCAGGGAGTGGGGGCCCAGCATCATGTACATGGAGCCCAGCGAGGACATGGGGCTGGTGGATGTGTCAGACCCCGCGGAGAGCATGGAGTCTTTGGTCTGAGCAGCAGGCCCCGCCCCCCAGGGCACGCCATTCGGCACGCCAAGAGAAGAACGGGGGAGGACAAACTGTTGTGGGGGGGGGGGGACTTTTGTGAGGCCTTTTTCGCCTGACTGAATAACCTTATTACTTTTTTACATTGAGGGGAAAAAAGGTTTTTTGATATTTATTTTTGGTCATTTCTTCTTTTTTCTCGTTTTTTTCCGTTTTGTTCTCCGTCTTTCCCGCCATCCTGCTGAGTGCGTTGCTTTGAGTTCCAGTGAGGGGAGTAGCAGCCATGTCCTGTCTGGCGCCATCACAGTGTTCTCCTGCCCTGAGTCCCGTTGAGTCACGGTCCATCACTTACCCTGCGGCCACGCAGCCACGCCCCCACACTCTCACACACCCACACTCCCCTGCGGCCACGCCCCCACACTCTCACACACCCACACTCCCCTGCGGCCACGCCCCCATACTTCCCCGCAGCCACGCCCCCACACTCCACAGCGACCACGCCCCCACACTCCCCCGCGGCCAAGCCCCCACACTCCCCCGCGGCCAAGCCCCCACACTCCCCAGCGGCCACGCCCCCCACTTCCCCATGGCCACGCCCCCACACTCCCACAAAGCAGTGGTTTGGGTTGAGTTTCTTTTTTTTAAACAACCTGAATGACTTCAGTTGACCGACATCACACACACACACACACACAAATGCGCCATCACCGCACACGCCTCGCACCATCGCCTGGTTTATCGCTGACCTCTGCCACGCCGCCAGCAGGGTCACGACCCCCGGGGCCATCGATGAGCTCGGCCTTCCTTACCTCGTCACCGCGGTCATGTGATCTGGTTGATTTAGCTTTCCTCGTCTTTGAACATGTGAGCATCTATAGCTTCATTCATACGATGATTTATGTATTGTATATTATTTGTAATATATGCTATGACGTTAATAGTCTTCCGATGTCTTAGCAATATGTATCTATACTTACTGACCTTTCACCCACTATTATTATTATTATTATTGCTATTATTTATTTTGGAGACACAGTAATAATGAACAGCCTTGAAGGCCTTCATCTTCACATGTAGTTTTTGACAGCCTTGTGGAGCAGGAGCCAGTGATTCAGTTGTGATTGGGACGAGGTCTCCACTCCGGTCCTTATTATTATTACATATGCAGAAGAAATGCTTCATTTGGATCCGAGAGGCGGTTTTCAAATCCTAACCAGTTCTTCTGTTTCCTTTCATGTTTTTCTCCATTTAGAGTGGAAAGGAAAGCAATTTGGCTTCACACTCCTCAGAGTTCTCCAGACAGTTTGGGCAGGGTTCTGTCTGCGTAGTGCGCCCATCGATCGCAGAGCATCAATGTTTTATAGAGAAACTTTACACTTTTCTTTCATCCAGGCTTATATATTGTCAGTGTGTGCGGACTTTATTGTGTAAAATACAACAATAACTCCGACCATCAAAAGCTATCTTCATTGATTGATATATATATATATATATATATATATATATATATATATATATATATATATATATATAGATATAGATATATCTATATACACTCTCTTGGGTGTATTTTGTACTTACTACTTCAGTTATCTGCTTAGACCCACTTCTCTACCATAGAGGAGGTTGCTAACTCAAGTGAGATCTCTCCAACATTTGGAGATGCGTCCAGAGTTCAGATTGTTGGGCTCATTGATGAACTGTTCTCTGTGACCATTGTTCCCTTTTCCCTTTGTCTGGTTTTTTTGTTTTACAAGATTTCTCACCGTTTGATATTCCTATGCTACTTAACAGTATGTATAGACTTGTTTTGTAAGCCATGCGCACATATATTAAAAAGAACAAACTTCAACGTTTAAATATATTCTTCATGGTCATAGAGTCCTATATTTTCATATAAAAATTGGTTAGCAAATTGGCCTAGAAATGGAAAGACATTTGAGTTTTAAAAAAATATTAAGACGCACACACCAGAGCTAAGTGCACTATTCTGAGATGTCTCTTTTCCTCCAATGAATATTGTTTATGATTATTAATAAGAGGTCCTGATATTCCCAAGATTAAAAAAAAAAAAAGCTACTACCACATTTCAGTCTGGTTGGCAGTTGGTGTATTTTGTTACTTAAAAAAAAAGAACAACGAAAAGGTTTTGTCCATTATATGATGGTATCATAGTGTCGTAATGCTATGATACTGGGATATACCATATAATAGTGTCATGGTGTTATTTAATACGAAAGTGTATTGTTATACATTAAATAAAGTATGGTCAGTTTTGATGTGCTGTTACTGATTATAAAACTATAGGTTGAGTAGGATGTAGGATGAGTGCGATCTCCCGGGCAGTGTTCTGAATTCAGTTTGACTTTCAGTGTCGGTGCGTTTCCTGTTTGTCGCTTCCTCTGTGGACGCGTCGAGACAATATTGGGACACATAATACGGACATGTACAAAAGGGACACGTACAGTAATTTTATTTAGAGGCAACAGCTCTTGCATATTACAACTGTTGGCTTTCATAAGGCAAAAAGCAAGAATGAATCCACCAGCGAATTGACACATAAAACAGAAAGCGCTTCGGAGAGGGTGGGCGGGGCGGACCACGGGCATGCAGCGATGGCTCAGAATGCAATGTACAGCATTAGAGCTATATACAGAACAACAGTGTGACCCAAACAAAATGCCAGACATCTCATTCTACACGGTTACGGAACAAAGACGAACCCAGCTCCATTTTTTTTTCTTAATTCTTTTAAATAAAAAAGGTAACAATTTCAGCTTTTTTTTTCATCATCATCTCGTAAAAGTGCAAATCAATTTAAAACAGGGCCCGTTTCAAGAGGCCTTTTTTTGAGGTTTTAAAAAAAAAAGCAAAGAAAAATAGAATCTCCCGAGTTATCAAAACAGAGCATTGAGAATATTGCATCTCTAGAATATAGAGCCACTCAGGCGAGACCAGCGGTCCCTCTGCTGTGAGGTGACGTCACACACACGCAGCATTGACACGGAGGCGAGCGGACGCGGGTCTGTCCTGTCGATGGTGCGAACAGTGGAGTGGACGACGCAAACCCAAACGAAAACAACCGAAAACAAAAAGTCTTTTTTTCTTCTTCTTCTTCCCGATTTATAGCCGTAACAACTTAAAACACAGACGGTTTATTTGCAGTTCGTAGCAGTTGGCATTCACTTAAAAACAGACGACATATAAGAGGGGTCCACACACTCGTCACGACAGTACCATTAATGAATGTAGAGTACGACAAAGAAGCGCCATATACGTTTGCGTTGGACAGGGACACACCGATTAATCTCACTCAACATCGTCAAACAAATGGTACTCCATATTGCTTAGTAACACAGAAATGAATTAAGAAATCAAAATGGGTTCGCTATCTTTCTCATGACACAGCTAAACTGTCGATCATGGTTTTATTTTTTAAACATTTTTTATTTATATTTTTCCTCTGTAGAAGTAACTATTTTTATTTTATTTTATAGTTTATAATTCCTTCGTAGGCCTTTTTATTTAGCTGACAAAGGTGTCCTAGAGTGGCTATCTGAGTAACAGAGTTGGTACATGCGTCGGTTACCAGGCTAAAGTCAAAGTGTGGTGGTGGTGGGGGGGGGGGCTAGGGTGGGAGGTAGAGGTTGGGGGGGGGGGGGGGGGTAAGGGGTGTGTTTAATGGGGTGGGGGGGCAGAGTGTCAGAGCAGGCTCTCTCTCTCTCTCTCTCTCTCTCTCTCTCTCTCTCTCTCTCTCTCTCTCTCTCTCTCTCTCTCTCTCTCTCTCTCTCTCACACTCTCTATCTCTCTATCTCTCTAGTCGTCGTCTTCATCCTCCTCATCGCTGTCCTTCATGGAGATGCCTTGCATGCCCCCCTCCCTCACGGAAGCGGTCGCCTCCTCCAGAGTCAGTCTGTTGCGCACCGTGTCGTACATCTTGCTGTTCAGGGTGGAGTCTAGCACCCCCTGCAGGCGGAAGTCTCGGTACTTCTTCTGCAGGGCGGACACACAACAAAGGGACGCGGTGTCGGTGCGTTTCACGGGGCGATGTCATGTACTCTCTTTAAATGAGCATGACATCAAAATCACCCCTCATGGCATCGGGGTGCTGTGATGTGATGATCTGGTGAGTTATCAGTGGGATGTGTTCTTCATGGTTATTATGTCAATATAACCCTAACCCCTAACCCGAACCTCAATGTTCATGAGGGACCAGCTGCCATTCAAGGTTGGAGGTAGAAGCCACCTACTTTAAAATGTCTAACAAAGCTGATTCAAAATGCTTTCTTTAATCTTTTACATTGGATCAAAGTCTACTTTTATGAATAATAAGCGTTGCATAACCTCATTTATGCACAGCAGACTTCCAGCGTTTACTCAATCACACTTTTATCTCAGGATGTCAAAAGCATCTTAAAACATTCTGCTAACTGGAAATGAATCTTATACTGTCCCTTATTATAAACTAATACTGTCCCTCATTATGAACCATACTGTCCCTCATTATGAACCATACTGTCCCTCATTATGAAGCCATACTGTCCCTCATTATGAACCATACTGTCCCTCATTATGAACCATACTGTCTCTCATTATGAACCATACTGTCCCTCATTATGAACCATACTGTCTCTCATTATGAACCATACTGTCCCTCATTATGAACCATACTGTCTCTCATTATGAACCATACTGTCCCTCATGAACCATACTGTCTCTCATTATAAACCATACTGTCTCTTTATGAACCATACTGTCCCTTATTATGAACCATACTGTCCCTCATTATGAACCATACTGTCTCTCATTATAAACCATACTGTCTCATTATGAACCATACTGTCCCTCATTATGAACCATACTGTCCCTCATTATGAACCATACTGTCTCATTATGAACCATACTGTCCCTCATTATGAACCATACTGTCTCATTATGAACCATAATGTCTCTCATTATGAACCATACTGTCCCTCATTATGAACCATACTGTCCCTCATTATGAACCATACTGTCTCATTATGAACCATACTGTCTCTCATTATAAACCATACTGTCCCTCATTATGAACCATACTGTCCCTCATTATGAACCATACTGTCTCATTATGAAGCCATACTGTCCCTCATTATGAACCATACTGTCCCTTATTATGAACCATACTGTCTCATTATGAACCATACTGTCCCTCATTATGAACCATACTGTCCCTCATTATGAACCATACTGTCCCTCATTATGAACCATACTGTCCCTCATTATGAAGCCATACTGTCCCTCATTATGAACCATACTGTCCCTCATTATGAACCATACTGTCCCTCATTATGAACCATACTGTCTCTCATTATAAACCATACTGTCTCTTTATGAACCATACTGTCCCTTATTATGAACCATACTGTCCCTCATTATGAACCATACTGTCTCTCATTATGAAGCCATACTGTCCCTCATTATGAACCATACTGTCCCTCATTATGAACCATACTGTCCCTCATTATGAACCATACTGTCCCTCATTATAAACCATACTGTCTCTCATTATGAACCATACTGTCCCTCATTATGAACCATACTGTCCCTCATTATGAACCATACTGTCCCTCATTATGAACCATACTGTCTCATTATGAACCATACTGTCCCTCATTATGAACCATACTGTCCCTCATTATGAACCATACTGTCCCTCATTATGAACCATACTGTCCCTCATTATGAACCATACTGTCCCTTATTATGAAGCCATATGAATGGTGTACCTTTGCGATGCGGATGAGGATCTTCAGCTGGTAGACGTGGAGCTGCTGGTCCATGCGCTCTGTGAGCCAGGTGCCCAGGAGGTTCATGGTGGCTGTGAACCATTGCTGCAACACACACAAACACAGCGCTCTCCAGCAAAACACACACACACACCCAGGACGCACATACCTCCAGCAGCTACCGGCAGCCCCACACGCTCACCACCACCACTAGGCTCCTCCCTGAAACACGCCCCCATTTCAACTCAGCCAATCGTGAAAAGACGATGGGTTCAGCCATGCAACGACCACGTGTGATTGGATAGGCCGATAATAGATCATATGGCTGATTGGCTTCAGGGCTTAAACGATGCATCTCCTGCTAGCTGTTGCGTGACTGGGCCAGACTGGATACTGTTTACTTTGATGAGAAGTAATGGCTTCCTGTGATATATCACAACGCTATGGTTTTCAGGCCTGTAGCCCTGAGGCGACGCAATAACAAGCAAATAATCAACCAGCAATTCATTCCTTAGTCC
>JAXIVH010000008.1:3408492-3413202 GCA_036785325.1 Urophycis tenuis
GTGTCAGAATGGAGAACATTAGATGTTACATGGAGCCAGCAGAGTCCAGAGAGAGAGAGAGAGAGAGAGAGAGAGAGAGCGAGGCCTCACCGTGAACGAAAGGAAGGACGAGAAGAGAGTGCCTTCATCGTATCTTGAGATCTTCGCCAGCACACTCTCCAGGATGACTACAAACTAGAACAAGGACAGGACACAACGTCAGGGCTGCTGATTGGCCGGCAGAACGCCCAGCCTGTAGCGGTGTCGTCATGGAGATGACCCGCGGCTGTACCTTAGCGACCAGGAGCTGGATCATGTCCTTCACACTCTCCTCGATCAGCTCATCGATTTGGGTGTGGTACTGTTTCTGAAACAAACAGACAGAACCCAATGCAAAGGGAACCAGAGCACTGAGACCAGCATGTCTTCCCTCCTTCTGACAGGCGACCTGAAGCCATTAGCAGCGTTACCTCCTGGCCCATCTCCATGGCGCACAGCTTGGCCGACTGGTCCTTGGCGTCCACCATCACGTTGAACATGGTGCATAGCGACGGGGAAATGCGGAAGTCTGTGGACCTGCTGCTCTTCGTTAGCTTGGATTCAAACGCCATCCGAGTCCTGCCAGGCCATGTAGGACCAACAAAATAGAGACAGAAGACGGTGTGAGGTGGTGCTATGAGCCGCGCCCGCGGGCTGAGACGTCTCGAGACATCAGCGTCGACGCGCCATCTGGCCCACTGCAGCGCGTCTTCGGTTCATTCTCCTCTTTCTCTTTTCTCTCCCCTTTGGTTCTCCCTCCAGGCGCACGCTCACCAATTTCACACCAGATTGTAGCGGAAGCGCAGTGCGTGCAGCGCGTCCGACCACACAAAAGACCCCCCCGCCCCCCCCCCCGCTCCCCACCGCTCCCCCCCTGCGCCCCCCCCGCGCCCCATCCCCCGCCTCTCGCCTCCCACCGCCGCCGCCGCCACCGCTAAAGACGCTTGTTATCAATGTCTGAGATGGGCGGCAGACGTCAGAGAAACCGACTCCATCTCAGTGATGTTTCACCTCCTGGTCAGAGTGGGGGGCGTTCGGAGGGAGGGAGGAGATCAGGCCGGCCGGTTGACGCACGGCGAGCTCGTCAGGAACCGAAACACGAACGTTCTGCACGACAGCCAGGAGTCAGGGGCCACGGAGAACAGCGAGGAGTCAGGGGCCACGGAGAACAGTGAGGAGTCAGGGGCCACGGAGAACAGTGAGGAGTCAGGGGCCACGGAGAACAGCGAGGAGGTCAGGGGCCACGGAGAACAGTGAGGAGTCAGGGGCCACGGAGAACAGTGAGGAGTCAGGGGCCACGGAGAACAGTGAGGAGTCAGGGGCCACGGAGAACAGTGAGGAGTCAGGGGCCACGGAGAACAGTGAGGAGTCAGGGGCCACGGAGAACAGTGAGGAGTCAGGGGCCATGGAGAACAGTGAGGAGTCAGGGGCCACGGAGAACAGTGAGGAGTCAGGGGCCATGGAGAACAGTGAGGAGTCAGGGGCCACGGAGAACAGTGAGGAGTCAGGGGGCCACGGAGAATGGGAGGCAGCGGGGAACAGCTGTGAGATCGTGGATGAATACGACCGTCTAAACGCAGCTGTGACGCGTCCCTTTGGGCTCTTGCTTGTGACACTTTTGGTATGAATGATCTATTACACACGCAGGAACACACACACGTACACAGACACATGCCTACACACACACACACGCACACACACCGTGCAGCTACACACCGTTTGACGCAATTCTCGATCATGTCACTTGACATGAGCTGAATGCGGCTCTCCAGGTGTTTGGCGAACTCGTCCTCGGGCCAGTGCAGGTCTCTGATGAACGTCTGCAGCGCGTCCAGCTTCCAGAACAGGTCCTCAGATGTACCAGAGCCGTTACTGCACACACACACACACACGCACACACCACACACACACACACACACACGCACACACACAGACACACACACACACACACACACACACACACACACACACACACACACACACACACCAAAGACACGCACGCACACACGCACATGCACACACACGCACACACCAAACACACACACACACCACACACACGCACGCACACACGCACATGCACACACACGCACCACACACACACACACACACACACACACACACACACACACACACACCACACACACACGCACACCACACACACACACCACACGCATGCACGCACATGCACACACACACCACACACACACACACACACACACACACCACACACACACACACACACATACGCGCACACACACACACACACACCCACGCACACACACACACGCACACACGCATGCACACACGAACGCACACACACATACACGCACACACGCACCACACACACACGCACAAACGCACCACACACACACACACACACAAACGCACACACACACGCACCACACACGCACACACACACACACGTACGCACATACACGCACACACTCATGTACACACCCGCAGATGCAGACCCACACGCACACACACACACACACACGTACACACACACACGCACACACAGACACACACACACACACACACACAGGAAGTTAGCGAGTACCAGGTCACTCTGCCTGACAAAAGGGTGGAGGGGGGTCGACTACAGGGTGGGGGGGGGGGGGGGGGGGGGGGGGGGGGGGGTGTGGGGGGGTGCAGAGAAGGATGCAGGTCCTCTACACCTCAACACACCTTTATTCTGTCTAAGACTCCGGCCATAGACTGACTGGTTGCGACCCAAATATAGGCTTCTGTAGTCTTTCTTTCTCTTTTTTACAGTCAGTGTATGGGTGAATATGGGAACGGGGGAGGGTGGGGGGAGAGGGGTGAGGTTTACCAAAACAAAATCAATAACCATGCCACAGCAGTATGATTATTGACCGAGATGTCCAGGTGGGGTTCATGCAGGTCGACGCCCCACTGCGGGGGGGGGGGGGGGGGGGGGGGCACAGAACCTATCACGCTGTGACGGGGGAGGGAAGGGGAGGTGGGGGGGAGGTGGGGGGGAGGAGGCGGGGGGGAGGGGGGAGGAGGGGGGGGGTCAGCAGGTACGTTCTGCCACATCCCGGTGGCTCCGTTTGCCTTTTAACAGACAAAAGAAAAGAGAAAGCCCCGCCCCCCTGGGACATCACATGACCCCCAGCAGGAGGGGCTCCCTGAGGTGGCACGGCGCCATGCAGGGCCTGTTCTAACAGGGCTCCGGGCCCCCGGTTAGAAGTCCCGGTCGGATCAGAAGGATGCAGGGGGTTGGAGAGAGACGGGGGGCCGGCAGGAGGGACCGGGGTGAGACTGAGCTGGCGGCGCTGACCGGACCCCTGCAGTCGCCCCCCCCGGGTCGCCCGGCTGTACTGGGTGGCGCCCTCACGGACACGCCAGGTTCTGCCCAGCGCCTGCACCCCAGTCCCCCCCCCCGTCCCTCCTGGGGGCTGAGGACTCGGTCCGGTACGGAGGCTGTTCATGTCATCGTTTACCACCAGTGCAAGTTCCCCCCGCTCAGAATTACAGAGGAACTCGTTGTACGAGAGAGAGCATCTTTACTGGGATGCTGGGAAGGATTTTTTGAGGGTCAATCCTGACACATTCCTCCCAAATGGTCTTAGAGGAATATAGGTGTGTACAGCAGCCGGTGCCTCTGTACCTCCGCCCAACCGCATGCATGTTGAGACAAATGAGAGGACTTCAGCCTTCATCAGAAGGAAACAGACCCCCACGTTCTACCCTAAGAACCGTAAAGATCTTGGCATGAAGATCAATCCAACACAATCCCTTTCAGCATTAGCAATTTCAAGTTGGGGAACACAAATTCGATTTTTATTTTTTTTTTGCAATAAAATGTGAACCGATCAATTTGAAGTGAATCCTCTGCTGCCTGTTGTACGTCTCACTGGGTTTCTGTTATCTGTTGGCCCACAGTCTTCATACCAAGATCTTCACTTTTGTTTTTCTACTAGCAAATCTACTGTGAACTTGTG
Organism: Urophycis tenuis; assembly: GCA_036785325.1. Classification (NCBI taxonomy): domain Eukaryota; kingdom Metazoa; phylum Chordata; class Actinopteri; order Gadiformes; family Phycidae; genus Urophycis; species Urophycis tenuis. The sequence goes on from JAXIVH010000008.1 coordinate 3,412,479, forward strand.
GAATACACACTCAGAGTCATATATAGCTGCCATCCATGACGGGGTAGAAAAGCTAGGCATTTGTGGAAGGTTAACAGATAGTCCAGCTACTGGCACGGGCAGATTTGGTACTTTGGGAATTTGGAGGTTGACATTTGGTAGGTTGACATTGGGTAGATTACTTGTTAAACTCCTGTAGAAAAGACACAAGACACAAAAGAAAGAAAAAAAATCCATAACAGTGGTAATGTAATGCAAGAAAGCCATGTCACACTCATCATCACAGAAGAACCAAACGAGAACCCAACGCAGTCAGGAGGAACGTAAAGACGAGACCGCTGCAGAACACAGCACACAGGTAAAGGAAAGACAGACAGACAGACAGACAGACAGATGAACGGATAGACAGACAGACAGACAGACAGACAGACAGACGGACAGATGAACAGACAGACAGACAGATGAAGGGATAGACAGATAGACAGATAGACAGACAGAAAGATGAACGGATAGACAGACGGACAGACAGACAGACGCAGAAAAAGGGTCTTGACTTGTGAGACACGCATACGGTAATAAATGCAGTGTAAGAAGAAAGCACATAATAATAATTATATTAATAAAGCATAAACATAAGCAGAAAATAAAAGCCCTTCCAGTAGTCCAACCACATTTTACTCACTTTCCCCAAAGAAATTAAATACGAAAGAAAACATGTTAGCGCCATGAGAAAAAAACAACATAT
>JAXIVH010000008.1:3413402-3450902 GCA_036785325.1 Urophycis tenuis
TACAGTAGAATTATTCAACTTTTTTTAGGGCATCCATCTGTTTATGTAACGTTTGCACCAGTGGGTCATGAATTATTAATGAGTTGGTTCCGCGTGCACTTTATCATTTTTCTTTGTAATCTGAAATCCCGGTGGCATGTCGCCCGATGCCCCGTACAATCAGAGCGTTCCACGTTAACTCTGGGATAGGGTTCTACTTCAGTTCTCCATCCAAACAATGAGAACCACCAGAGTCACCGCTGTGGGCGAGTCAGCATACGAGTGGAGAGGGCGAGAGGTAAAGATGGAGAGAGAGAGAGAGAGAGAGAGAGAGAGAGAAGAGAGAGAGAGAGAGAGAGAGAGAGAGAGAGAGAGAGAGAGGTAGAGATGGAGAGAGAGAGAGAGAGAGAAAGAGGTAGAGATGGAGAGAGAGAGAGAGAGAGAGAGAGAGAGAGAGAGAGAGAGAGAGAGAGAGAGAGAGAGAGAGAGAGGTAGAGATGGAGAGGAAGAGGAAGAGGAAGGGTATCTCGCTCACCTCTGCGTGGTGCTCCTGGTTCTGCTGGAGGACCTCTATGACCAGCTCTGCCAGGCGGATGGTCTCCTCCAGCTTCTTGGCGGGGGTTACTAAGCGACCCGCGTTCTCTGGGAGAGAGAAGAGGGGGTTCAGGGCGGGGGGGCAGTCGACCGGAAGCCCCCGGGGGGGGGGATCTGTTTAGCTAAACGTGTAAACAACGCTCTCGTGTAAATATTGAACAGTTTACAAAATACAGAAGGAGAAAAGTAAAAAGGGGGGAGATGACTGGCTCACACCGGGGGGTCTGACCACAGCGGTTCAACTGGCTGTGGGGAAGCAGCTCAGGCATCAGGCAACACTGACATGAGGCTGGTGTGGCGGGGAGGGAAGGACATGAAATGAAAAGGGAAAATGTTGCAGGAGAAATCAAGCGTTTTTAGACTGTAGACAGGTGGTGCTGGGGGTGGTGCTGGGGGTATGTCGCAGGCTTTGGACGGAGGCACGGTGTGACTGAATGTGGAAGCATCTGTAGGACAGGTCGTTGCATGGGGGGTGGGATGACGCCTTAACACTGAACAGACAGATACTGTAAAAATAGAAGTGTGCTCCACACACAGAGCTCAGGAGGCCTCCGTTGTGTTCCATGTGATGTCTTGATGATGTATTTATAACTAAGCTGTTACAGAACAGCTTTCCTTAAGATCAGCCGAGACATCCCCCCCCCCCTCTGTGTGGTCGCTGAGTTTGAGATTTATATTTTATATTTTATACTTACTTAATACTCAACAAAGACAATACACACACAAAAACATCACAGTGTACATGAAGGAAAGATCCTCTGAATGTGGTGATACATTAATGGACTGATTTAAACATTTAAATTGCAAGTCACACGTAGACTGTAACGCCAAAAGAAATGTTATGGAAAACCAGTAAGCTTTAGTCTTTGTTTTATCTGGGCTGAGGGAGCTGTGTCCAGCTCTCACTGGCACTGTTCAAAAACTACTTTAATAAAAGTACTTTATTATTATTGGAATACGTGCGTATTACGTATCAGTCCAGGATACTTCAATTCAAGACTATATATTTCCACATCTCAACATCTAAAGATATTCTGTGATCCATCAGCAACTTGGATTGAGAGTATATGGTCATGTATGAAGGATTATGAAAATTAGTATGCAAACGTAGTTAAACTTTCAAGGGGCAAGCGAAAGGAGATTTGGTGGAAATCTTAAACATTTGCATTGACTTTGATGATGAAGGGAGCAGTAAGGATATTTTTTATGAGGAATTGATCTAATTTATCTAACATGATGTATATACATAGCATTGAGTTAATTCATCAATTCATTTTTTTGGTAGAGATTGTATTGCTTCCTTTTATTAGCAGATATTCCACTAACACACATAGGAATAATTCGACAATATGAAAATGTGCACCTGAGGCACCTGAATTTAATAAAGTAAATGCAATTTGTAAGTAACTAAGATAGACAAAACACATTCACTAAGTCTCAAATGGTATCAAGTAATTCAATCTCCACAAAAAAATAAGTAAAATGTTAAAATGTAATTTTTGATGGTTCCAGTGAGGGTGCAGTTAAGTGTCTTATCTATTATAAGAGGTTCTGTTTCATAATGCATGCATGCGATAATTTAAATGCTTTATACATTTAAAAACATTAAACTAATAATAATGTGCACACACACACGTGATGTGTGTGTGTGTGTGTGTGTGTGTGTGTGTGTGTCTGAGAGTGTGTGTGTGTGTGTGTGTGTGTGTGTGTGTGTGTGTGTGTGTGTTTACATGCTGCGTGCATGTGTGCATGGGTGCAATGCATGCATCTATGTGTCTACTGGTGTGTGTTGGTGTGTGTTGGTGTGTGTGTGAGTGCTCATCTCCACTATGGCGAGGCCACAAGCTAACAATGCTTCACCTGGATCCTTCGGATCTTTTTGACCTTTCTCAACTTCAGCAAGAAAGAGAAGAGGAGAGAGCAGATAAACAGCAGGAGTGTGAACAGACTATGGGGAACAGACTCTATGCTGAACAGACTCTACGGAGAACAGACTCTACGGAGAACAGACTCTATGGAGAACAGACTCTATGCTGAACAGACTCTACGGAGAACAGACTCTACGGAGAACAGACTCTATGGAGAACAGACTCTATGCTGAACAGACTCTACGGAGAACAGACTCTATGGCGATGGCGTTACAGGGATACAGGGCCTGTCAGTGCGCTGCCCGGGGATCCTCTGAGATGACCCCGGAGGGGATTTCTGCTCAGATGGAGTGGAGTTTGTTACACACGAAACGTCACGGAACACATCACTTCAAAACAACAGAAACACTGAAACGGTTTCCTGTGGAAAAGCAAAAGTATAAACAGGACAACAACAAGATGTTCAGGTGTTCAGATGTACAGGTTCAGACACCGAGAGACAAGGCAGGACACTTCAAACATCTGCGACAGTCGAGGACAGAATGCGACAGAGACGTGGTCTGAGTTGACTGCGCGGTTAAGATGACAACACAGAACAGAACAAACAAGAACAGCTCCCTTTAAGTCTCTCCCAGTAACATGGCCTGGCTCCCAGGAGCTCCTCCAGAGAGCGCTGGTCCCAGTGAGATGGCCTGGGGCATTGACAACCACGGACACACGACCACCGGATGAACGCAGGGAGAGAACAATGTAGGCAGATGTAAAAATGCATTCAAGTCAAAGGAAACAGGCGGTCCCAAACCAAAAGTAAGAAGCCAACAAGACTAGACCTCTCATTCACGTCCACCGCAGACAGACGGCACTCGGACACAAAACAACGTGATACAGAACCTTCTGTGACTGAGAGGAGCTCTGGACTCCTGCAGGCGCCCTCCTGTTCTCCATTCACTCTGACACACGTCAGCCACACACATAAAGAAGCGTGGAGGAGGGGGGAGGCAGGTCTGCCCTGGGACAGAGGGGGAGGAAGGGGGAGGGATGGGGTGAAGGAGAAGCTGCCCCAATCAATGGAGGAGGAGGTGGAGGAGGTGGAGGAGGTGGATGAAGGTACTCACGGATGGTTAAATCCATCACTTGTGATGCCAAGCAGAAGACAGGGTGCTCATACATTTCCCTCTTTTTCCCTAGAAAAGAGGATGGGGGGCATGCAAGAGCATCAGAGCTGGGAGGGCTGGAGGAGAGGGGAGGCGGTGAGGCTGTCCTGCCCCACAGGAGGGGAGCTGAACTGTAGAGAGGACCTGGTCCTCACCAGGACTATAGTGTGGTCTGGTGGGGATCATCACCAGGACTATAGTGTGGTCTGGTGGGGATCATCACCAGGACTATAGTGTGGTCTGGTGAGGATCATCACCAGGACTATAGTGTGGTCTGGTGAGGATCATCACCAGGACTATAGTGTGGTCTGGTGAGGATCATCACCAGGACTATAGTGTGGTCTGGTGAGGATCATCACCAGGACTATAGTGTGGTCTGGTGGGGATCATCACCAGGACTATAGTGTGGTCTGGTGGGGATCATCACCAGGACTATAGTGTGGTCTGGTGGGGATCATCACCAGGACTATAGTGTGGTCTGGTGGGGATCATCACCAGGACTATAGTGTGGTCTGGTGGGGATCATCACCAGGACTATAGTGTGGTCTGGTGAGGATCATCACCAGGACTATAGTGTGGTCTGGTGTGGATCATCACCAGGACTATAGTGTGGTCTGGTGGGGATCATCACCAGGACTATAGTGTGGTCTGGTGGGGATCATCACCAGGACTATAGTGTGGTCTGGTTGGGATCATCACCAGGACTATAGTGTGGTCTGGTGAGGATCATCACCAGGACTATAGTGTGGTCTGCTGAGGATCATCACCAAGACTATAGTGTGGTCTGGTGGGGATCATCACCAGGACTATAGTGTGGTCTGCTGAGGATCATCACCAGGACTATAGTGTGGTCTGCTGAGGATCATCACCAGGACTATAGAATGTTCCCATGAGGACCTGGTCATCACCAGGACTATAGAATGTTCTCATGAGGACCTGGTCATCACCAGGACTATAGTATGTTCTCATGAGGACCTGGTCATCACCAGAGCTATATAGTAGTCTAGTGGGGACCTGGTCATCTCCAGGACAGAAAGGAAGGGGGGGGGATCAGTCCACATGGCATGGTAAGATAGTAAGGTTGGAACTCCTTAGTATCTTCGGCACCCTAAGGGTTTCTTTAAAGGCATGGAGCATATCAGTTCAGATCCTGAAAGCACCTTGCGATGCCTTCATGTGTGGGTCATATAGCAGTGAAGTATAACACAGTAGCTGTCTTACACTCTGCTGCTATTAACCTTGTGTCGAGAATCTCACTCTCTTCGTTTACAATATGCCTCCACGACAACAAAGAAAGACCTTCTCATAATGTCTTTCAAGCACATGCAGGTTGTTGATGCTGGTTTGCAGGTCAACCCCAGCATCCGTTAGTACCAGCCTGGGAGACACTCATGAACACGCTCAGAGATAGAGAGAGAGGGGGAGAGCTGGAGAGGAGGAAGGAAGGAAGGACAGAAGGAAGGATGGGAGGGAGGAAGGATAGAAGGAAGGACAGAAGGAAGGGGCAGCAGAGACAGCGTTCCAGAGCGAGAACATAGGTCAGAGGAACCGGAAGGCTGCCACTTCAGGGCAAGCATCAGTCGGCTGGAATCCGAGGAGGTCAGGGGTCAGAAGACAGAGGGGAATGGGAGGTTTGCATCAACAGGAAGCTGGGAGTTAGGAAAGGAGATTCGGTGAAGAGGGGGGACTTACGGTCGGACATTAAGGAATGCCTGAGGCCAGGATACAGCCTTACTCAGCACAATGAGAGACCAGCACATCAAGAGATTCCAGGGCTTTGGATTTGAATGCATTTTTACTCACACACCTCCACACAATAGGCAACATGAGCTACAGAAACAGCACAGAGCTAAAGCAGGCCTGAAACAAAGGAGAGAGTCATTTGGACTGAGAGACAGAAGAAAGATGGCCGACTGACTGACCCAGAGGACAGTGACGTGTACGGCCCACATGACAAAGACCTTAGCACTCAGGGACATGTCACTCTTTTGTTTGTCCTCAATTTCACAACACAAGCAAAGAACTCAAAATGGTGATTGTTGGTACAATTTCACCATTATGGTCTGCTGTTCACGTAACGTAAGTGTTGCTTACCACTGCCCTAAAAACCCGTACGTTTAAAATCCAAAAGAAACAAATTCATACAAATACACTTCTCAACCCAGACACGTTTTTGGCGTGCATGCGATCATTGATCGCTGATTGATTACCTTCGATTTTGGCATATTCTGTGATGCGCTGGTAGTTGAGCTGAGCCGCCTGCTCCAGGCACTTGCGGATCACTCCTTTCACCTCCTCCTGGGGCACTGGAGTCACGATGTCCTTCATCAGGACCTACAGGACATCCTGTTACCTAGTGGCAGTGGAGCGCACATCTGGACGCATGGGGTGTGTGTGTGTTTGTGTGTGTGTGTGTGTGTGTGTGTGTGGTGTGTGTGTGTGTGTGTGTGTGTGTGTGTGTGTGTGTGTGTGTGTGTGTGTGTGTGTGTGTGTGTGTGTGTGTGTGTGCGTTAGTGTGTGTGTGTGGTATGTGTGTGTGTGTGTGTGTGTGTGTGTGTGTGTGTGTGTGTGTGTGTGTGCGTTAGTGTGTGTGTGTGGTGTGTGTGTGTGTGTGTGTGTGTGTGTGTGTGTGTGTGTGTGTGTGTGTGGTGTGTGTGTGTTATGTTGTACAAACCCTCTCAAGCAGAGACAGCGTGGCCTTCAACGCACCTTCGGGACGACCGAAAGGAAAACAGTATCTACAAATAAACGACAAACGACGTTAGGAAGAAGAAGCCCTGCCAGAGACGGTGTGTTGAGCGCTGCCTAGCGGTGGGACCCCGCCGGAGTGGGGGTCCCGCGCTCACCTGAACTGCACGATCTGGTTCTCCAGTATGACGCGCAATCGCTCTTTGATTTCCTCAAAGCGCTCCTTCTCATCCACCTTCACGGTGCTCAGTCCATCCGGCCTGCAAACCAAAGAGCCAGCGTCAGACTCCCCTGGGAGTGTGTGTGTGTGTGTGTGTGTGTGTGTGTGTGTGTGTGTGTGTGTGTGAGTGTGAGTGTGTGTATGTGTGTGTGTGTGTGTGTGTGTGTGTGTGTGTGTGTGTGTGTGTGTGTGTGTGTGTGGTGTGTGTGTGTGTGTGTGTGTGTCTGTCTGTGTGTCTGTCTGTGTGTAGGTGTGTGTGTGTGCGTGTGTGTGTGTGTGTGTGTGTGTGTGTGTGTGTGTGTCTGTCTGTGTGTAGGTGTGTGTGTGCGTGTGTGTGTGTCATCACATTGTCAACCATTTCTTTCACCTCGCTAACAACCTCCTGTGATGCGCGAGGGTAAAACCTCCTCTTGTCTGATCCTTTGTATCACACATAGTGCACAAAACAAAATGACTCCCTCTTGTCTGATCCTTTGTATCACACATAGTGCACAAAACAAAATGACTCCCTCTCACCTGGTATGTCCCCGGGGGGCCGGGACTCTGGAGTCCCTCCTCATTCTAAACTTGAATTTGCTTGCCTTCCCACAGGAGGTGTCAGCCCCCGGCTGTGGGCTTTGAGCGCTTTGCTTTGGGGACTGTGGGCCCTCACACCCTACCAGGGGCCCCCAGTTATCGCTGACCTCTCTGACTTTAAGGGATGCATGGTGGGGTGAATGGGATGAACAACATGAGACTATGACAATGAAAACGATGCAGAGAAAAGTAACAAAGTAAAATCATGGAAGAAAAGGGACATTTGTAATCAACAAACGCAGAAACACAAACGTGATCATGTAGTAAACAACAAGTAGAAAATAACTTGACGGAAAACACAAATTAAAACACATAAAAATGCTCAATCAAACAATAACACAAACAATAATGCGGGGATGCTTTGTAGCTGCAAAGCACTAGATCTCTAAAACCTGGCCAACACCTCCCGACCTCCTCTGAGTACAACACTAGCTGCACTCTAACAACACGCTGCTCAGAGTGGGTCCTCCAGCATGGTAATGAAAGAGTCACATCCAAACAGGTATCTCACCCCGGGGGGGCGGGTATCTCCCCCAGGGGGGGCGGGTATCTCACCCAGGGGGGGCAGGTAGGACGCACCTGTTCCCGTGCACATGGGAGGCGCAGAAAGCAAAGCTGTAGTGGAGCAGGGTGGGGTCGATCATGGCACCGTTGTCGGCCCGGTTCAGCAGGTCGCGGAGGTAACACAGGTGTCTGTGACAGCCCCGGACCCCATTCCTGGCGCAGTACTCATCCAGAACAAACACCTGGCCCGGGCTGAACCATCCCTGCAGACGAGAACACAACACAAGTGAGGCCGGCGTGACCCTGACCCGGCTCACCAGAACCTTCGACTGTGGTTCTGTACAGATCCATCAGAACCGCCAGGCCTGGGCCAAAGAGCCCTCCTCAGGCCACACGGTACAGTTTAGTGTCAGAACACCTTTTTTCCTTCCACAGCATCGGAGAATAAAGAGTCCGCTGTGAAAAGTGTCATACCTGCGCTGACCACACAGATTCTCTCGACACGTGAGTGTTGTACTCTGGTTGGAGGAGCGTACCGCACCAAGCGTCTGCAGGGACTACGGACTTGAACTATGACCTTCTTCAGACGTGATCACACACAAACCCTCAGGTGAGGTTCTGAGGTGAAGCTCCGTCAGTCGGATGAGTCAGTTGACAGACACAACAGTTAATCACAGGGGTTGTGCTGCACCAACTTCATTTCATCTTCCTCACATGAATACATTTGTTTTTTTCCAAATGTATTTTCAATGGTTGCTTCCGGATTGGCCCTACATTCACGTACATTTAGGGGTGTTAAACGCCACACTGCCCCCTGTTGTTAAGCTCTGATGGTCTCAGCTCTGATGGTCTCACAGCTCTGATGGTCTCACAGCTCTGATGGGCTCAGCTCTGATGGTCTCACAGCTCTGATGGTCTCACAGCTCTGATGGTCTCAGCTCTGATGGTCTCACAGCTTAGATGGTCTCAGCTCTGATGGTCTCAGCTCTGATGGTCTCACAGCTTAGATGGTCTCAGCTCTGATGGTCTCAGCTCTGATGGTCTCACAGCTTAGATGGTCTCAGCTCTGATGGTCTCAGCTCTGATGGTCTCACAGCTTAGATGGTCTCAGCTCTGATGGTCTCAGCTCTGATGGTCTCACAGCTTAGATGGTCTCAGCTCTGATGGTCTCAGCTCTGATGGTCTCACAGCTTAGATGGTCTCAGCTCTGATGGTCTCACAGCTCTGATGGTCTCAGCTCTGATGGTCTCAGCTCTGATGGTCTCACAGCTCTGATGGTCTCAGCTCTGATGGTCTCAGCTCTGATGGTCTCACAGCTTAGATGGTCTCAGCTCTGATGGTCTCACAGCTCTGATGGTCTCAGCTCTGATGGTCTCACAGCTCTGATGGTCTCAGCTCTGATGGTCTCACAGCTTAGATGGTCTCAGCTCTGATGGTCTCAGCTCTGATGGTCTCACAGCTCTGATGGTCTCACAGCTCTGATGGTCTCAGCTCTGATGGTCTCAGCTCTGATGGTCTCAGCTCTGATGGTCTCAGCTCTGATGGTCTCACAGCTTAGATGGTCTCAGCTCTGATGGTCTCACAGCTCTGATGGTCTCAGCTCTGATGGTCTCACAGCTCTGATGGTCTCAGCTCTGATGGTCTCAGCTCTGATGGTCTCAGCTCTGATGGTCTCACAGCTTAGATGGTCTCAGCTCTGATGGTCTCACAGCTCTGATGGTCTCAGCTCTGATGGTCTCTCAGCTCTGATGGTCTCAGCTCTGATGGTCTCACAGCTCTGATGGTCTCAGTATGAGGGAGGGAGGCAGTATGAGGGTGTGAGGGTGTGCAGGTCAGCGGTATGAGGGTGTGCAGGTCACCTACCAGGCAGCAGAAGGTGTCGTTGAGCCTGTGGTCCAGGGTCAGCCGCTGCACCATCTCAAACAGCGCGGCGTGGTCAAAGCTGCACGGGTTAGCCGAGATAAACTCGTCCATGCCGTGTTTCTGAGCTCTGTCAGCGTCTGCTCGTCCAGACGCCACCGGGGGGAGGGGGGGAGGGGGGGGGGAGACGGACACCGTTCATGGGGAGAGGAGACCAGTGAGGTGCAGGCAGACAGCAGAAGAACGGCACAACTTTATTGATATGGTGTCAAGGATACGAGAGAGTCAAGTCAAAAAGAAGGGAGGAGGGGGTGGGGGGCGGGGGGCTCTGGCTACTTCTAGTGCAAATCCAAAGGAAAAGAACAGAAAGAAAGGTTTACATTGTCAACTTGCATTGTGTCAGAGAGTCACTGGGTGTGCGCTGTGGGAGGCTCAGTGGGTCGAAGGCATTCCACCGTGCATGCAGGCAATCTACTCACTAAGTGTTTCACATTCCCTCAGACACAGGGACCCAGAACACGCTGGGTAAAAGTGCAGGTTACAGATCATTGCATTCTTCATATTCATATCCATGTGTTCAATAGATTCTGCCATTCATGTTTTATGTCACTCAGTTCCTGACAAATGTTGGGATGTGTGCTGGAAAAAAAGAGAATCAAGAGAAAAGATATATATATACTTTATATACTGTCTGTAGGTTGTTTCTGTCTCTAAATAAGCCAAGCTGTTTGCTCAGTGGACAGGTAACTGCTGCCTGCCGCTGTAACGCTCACTGTCCAAAGAACCCTGGAGGATAGATGGATCCTTAAAAGGAACACAGAACGAGAGCTGCCCTCCTAAACACCTAAACAACTGCATGAACCCCTATGGTACAGAGTGAACCCTCTGGTACAGGGTGAACCCTCTGGTACAGACTGAACCCTCTGGTACAGGGTGAACCCCTCTGGTACAGACTGAACCCCTCTGGTACAGGGTGAACCCTCTGGTACAGACTGAACCCCTCTGGTACAGACTGAACCCCTCTGGTACAGGGTGAACCCCTCTGGTACAGACTGAACCCCTCTGGTACAGGGTGAACCCCTCTGGTACAGGGTGAACCCTCTGATACAGGGTGAATCCTCTGGTACAGACTGAACCCCTCTGATACAGGGTGAACCCTCTGGTACAGGGTGAACCCCTCTGGTACAGACTGAACCCTCTGGTACAGGGTGAACCCTCTGGTACAGACTGAACCCCTCTGGTACAGACTGAACCCCTCTGGTACAGGGTGAACCCTCTGGTACAGGGTTAACCCCTCTGGTACAGACTGAACCCCTCTGGTACAGACTGAACCCCTCTGGTACAGACTGAACCCCTCTGGTACAGGGTGAACCCTCTGGTACAGACTGAACCTCTCTGGTACAGGGTGAACCCTCTGGTACAGAGTGAACCCTCTGGTACAGACTGAACCCCTCCGGTACAGACTGAACCCTCTGGTACAGGGTCAACCCCTCTGGTACAGGGTGAACCCTCTGGTACAGACTGAACCCTCTGGTACAGGGTCAACCCCTCTGGTACAGAGTGAACCCTCTGGTACAGACTGAACCCCTCTGGTACAGGGTGAACCCTCTGGTACAGACTGAACCCCTCTGGTACAGGGTGAACCCTCTGGTAAAGGGTGAACCCCTCTGGTACAGACTGAACCCTTCTGGTACAGGGTGAACCCTCTGGTACAGACTGAACCCCTCTGGTACAGGGTGAACCCTCTGGTACAGACTGAACCCCTCTGGTACAGAGTGAACCCCTCTGGTACAGGGTGAACCCTCTGATACAGGGTGAACCCCTCTGGTACAGGGTGAACCCTCTGGTACAGGGTTAACCCCTCTGGTACAGGGTGAACCCCTCTGGTACAGACTGAACCCCTCTGGTACAGGGTGAACCCTCTGGTACAGAGTGAACCCCTCTGGTACAGACTGAACCTCTCTGGTACAGACTGAACCCTCTGGTACAGGGTCAACCCCTCTGGTACAGGGTGAACCCTCTGGTACAGACTGAACCCTCTGGTACAGGGTCAACCCCTCTGGTACAGAGTGAACCCTCTGGTACAGACTGAACCCCTCTGGTACAGGGTGAACCCTCTGGTACAGACTGAACCCCTCTGGTACAGGGTGAACCCTCTGGTAAAGGGTGAACCCCTCTGGTACAGACTGAACCCTTCTGGTACAGGGTGAACCCTCTGGTACAGACTGAACCCCTCTGGTACAGGGTGAACCCTCTGGTACAGACTGAACCCCTCTGGTACAGAGTGAACCCCTCTGGTACAGGGTGAACCCTCTGATACAGGGTGAACCCCTCTGGTACAGGGTGAACCCTCTGGTACAGGGTTAACCCCTCTGGTACAGGGTGAACCCCTCTGGTACAGACTGAACCCCTCTGGTACAGGGTGAACCCTCTGGTACAGAGTGAACCCCTCTGGTACAGACTGAACCTCTCTGGTACAGGGTGAACCCTCTGGTACAGAGTGAACCCTCTGGTACAGACTGAACCCCTCTGGTACAGACTGAACCCCTCTGGTACAGACTGAACCCCTCCGGTACAGACTGAACCCTCTGGTACAGGGTCAACCCCTCTGGTACAGGGTGAACCCTCTGGTACAGGGTGAACCCTCTGGTACAGACTGAACCCCTCTGGTACAGGGTGAACCCTCTGGTACAGGGTGAACCCTCTGGTACAGACTGAACCCCTCTGGTACAGGGTGAACCCTCTGGTACAGACTGAACCCCTCTGGTACAGACTGAACCCCTCTGGTACAGGGTGAACCCTCTGGTACAGACTGAACCCCTCTGGTACAGGGTGAACCCTCTGGTACAGACTGAACCCCTCTGGTACAGAGTGAACCCCTCTGGTACAGACTGAACCCTCTGGTACAGGGTGAACCCCTCTGGTACAGGGTGAACCCTCTGGTACAGAGTGAACCCCTCTGGTACAGACTGAACCCCTCTGGTACAGGGTGAACCCTCTGGTACAGGGTGAACCCCTCTGGTACAGACTGAACCCCTCTGGTACAGACTGAACCCCTCTGGTACAGAGTGAACCCTCTGGTACAGGGTGAACCCTCTGGTACAGACTGAACCCCTCTGGTACAGAGTGAACCCTCTGGTACAGACTGAACCCCTCTGGTACAGGGTGAACCCTCTGGTACAGACTGAACCCCTCTGGTACAGGGTGAACCCTCTGGTACAGACTGAACCCCTCTGGTACAGACTGAACCCCTCTGGTACAGGGTGAACCCTCTGGTACAGGGTAAACCCCTCTGGTACAGAGTGAACCCTCTAGTACAGACTGAACCCCTCTGGTACAGAGTGAACCCTCTGGTACAGACTGAACCCCTCTGGTACAGGGTGAACCCTCTGGTACAGACTGAACCCCTCTGGTACAGGGTGAACCCTCTGGTACAGAGTGAACCCTCTAGTACAGACTGAACCCCTCTGTTACAGACTGAACCCCTCTGGTACAGACTGAACCCTCTGGTACAGAGTGAACCCTCTAGTACAGGGTGAACCCCTCTGGTACAGACTGAACCCCTCTGGTACAGAGTGAACCCTCTGGTACAGACTGAACCCCTCTGGTACAGAGTGAACCCTCTGGTACAGACTGAACCCCTCTGGTACAGACTGAACCCCTCTGGTACAGACTGAACCCTCTGGTACAGAGTGAACCCTCTAGTACAGGGTGAACCCCTCTGGTACAGACTGAACCCCTCTGGTACAGGGTGAACCCCTCTGGTACAGAGTGGTGTGAACCTTCTGGTGCAGGCTGTCTTCAGGAGACCAGCGCTGGAGGAAACACTCGCTAATCCTCAGGCAGCACAAAGGGAACGACAGCAGAACTAAACGTGTGTCTTCCCCCCATTATTCTTGGGGCGGTGCTTAATGACGCGTGCAGAGAAGAGGACAATGGCCTCCAAATAGAACGAGGAAGCTTTTGTGTGTTCCCACTGTGAGCGACAGGTGTTGTGTCGGTGTGTGTGTGTGTGTGTGTGTGTGTGTGTGGTGTGTGTGTGTCACTGAGATGAGTGATGAGGAGGGGGGAGGGAGGGGGGGAGGGGGGGGGGGGGGGAGGGTGGCCAGTGGGGGAGGCCTGAGCTTGTGGGTTTGGAGGTTTGGGGGTTTGGGGGACCCCAAAAGGCCACAGCTGTCATCTGAACTGCCTCTGGTTCAGCGGACCACGTGGGGAGAAGGTGATCCACACGTCTGATTCACCTGACAAGACCCCCCTACGGGCCAGGTCAGAGGTCACGATCTGATCCCAACAGGATAATGCTGTGATCAGGATCAGGTCATGTTCTAATCTGATATGGCAATACTATAATCTGAATTAGGTAATGCTATAATCTAATGCTATATTCTGAGTAAGATAATGCTATACAGCAATTGGAGTAGGATAATGCTATAATCTGAATAGGATAATGCTATAATCGGAGTAGGATTATGCTATAATCTGAATAGGGTAATGCTATAATCGGAGTAGGATAATGCTATAATCTGAGTAGGGTAATGCTATAATCTTATGATATAATCAGAGTAGGATAATGCTATATTCTGAATAGGGTAATGCTATAATCGGAGTAGGATAATGCTATAATCTGAATAGGGTAATGCTATAATCTGAGTAGGATAATGCTATAATCTGAATAGGGTAATGCTATATAATCGGAGTAGGATAATGCTATAGTCGGAGTAGGATAATGCTATAATTGGAGTAGGATAATGCAACAATCTGAATATGGTAATGCTATAATCAGAGTAGGATAATGCTATAATCTGAGTAGGATTATGCTATAATCTGAATAGGGTAATGCTATAATCTTATGATATAATCAGAGTAGGATAATGCTATATTCTGAATAGGGTAATGCTATAATCGTAGTAGGATAATGCTATAATCGGAGAAGGATAATGCTATAATCGGAGTAGGATAATGCTATAATCGGAGTAGGGTAATGCTATAATCGGAGTAGGATAATGCTATAATCGGAGTAGGCTAATGCTATAATCGGAGTAGGATAATGCTATAATCGGAGTAGGGTAATGCTATAATCTGAATGGGATAATGCTATAATCGGAGTAGGGTAATGCTATAATCTGAATAGGGTAATGCTATAATCGGAGTAGGATAATGCTATAATCGGAGTAGGGTAATGCTATAATCTGAATAGGGTAATGCTATAATCGGAGTAGGGTAATGCTATAATCGGAGTAGGATAATGCTATAATCGGAGTAGGGTAATGCTATAATCTGAATAGGGTAATGCTATAATCTGAATAGGATAATGCTATAATCTGAGTAGGGTAATGCTATAATCTGAATAATGCTATAATCTGAAGAGGTAACGCTGTACTCTGAATAGGGGAGGGCTCTTGTCACAAAAGGAACAGTGTGAGACAAAAAGGACAAAAACAAAGGGAAGCCCAGACAGGATCTTAAGAACTAGATGGACTGGCTGAGGAGGGAGACCTGTGGTGTCCAGGAGGAGGAGAGTGAAGCACACAGCGGGTGGACAGACACCTGGAGACGGTGAGGGACACATCCCAGTGGGGGGGTGGGGGAGTGAAGTACAGAAATGTTGATAGAGAGGTAGAGAAAGATAGATGGAGAGATTGAAACAATGAGAGAGAGAACATGAATGAGAGAGTGCTAGAGAGAGTGATAGAGGAAGAGAGAGACCAATAGAAAGCGATAGAGACTGAGACGATGAGAGAGAGAGAGAGAAAGAGAGAGAGAGAGCGAGAGAGCATGTGTCAGACAGAGAGAGAGAGAGAGAGAGAGAGTATGGCAGGTGTGAGGACCACTAAGTGTGGGGCTCTGAGAAAGTGGTGACCTTGCTGAAGAGGATGCACTCTGAGGATGGGGGGGGACACAAGTGGCGGGGTTGATCTCAGAGAGGTAGTGGATGTGCTACATCCCTCTGAAGGGTGTTAGAAAGCAGGTGAAAGCCCCCCCCACAGGGGGGGTGATATGCTACCTAGTGAGAGCTTCTGTCTTTAAAAAGGGTCGAGGTGGGGGGTGAGAGGGGGGGTGAGGGTGAGGGGAGAGACTTGTGAAGAACACACGTTACTTTTGCACACATCAACGTACTATCACATGCTGTAGAACAGTGTGACCTCACTGTGATTTGAAATGTCATGCACGTTTTGCTGAACTCGTTTAGTTTTTTGACGTTTGTTTTGACGTTTTTTTTGCATTCCTTAGTTGTTGTTGTTTTTTGTTGGGTTTTTTACGCATTTGCAAGTTGACAATACTTGAAGTATGTTGCATTCTAATTCATGATGCTCCACAGAGCACACTAACAGGCAGACCACTACTGCAGTACTCTAATAGGGGTTGCAATACAATTTGGTGCACGGACATTGGGGTTATAGCATGAAGCTGACAGAGGCTGTCTCATTCACTGGAAGATGGGGAGGAGTGGGTGGATGAGGTCAAAAACAAAAGCATCTGGTAACTCTATCAAACATAATGAAGACATGTCACTGGTGGCCTCCTAGTCAGGCAATCACAAAGTCCACAAAAAGACATTCATTTGATTTGTTTTAATGAGGGAGAAATGTCTTCCAATGGTGTAGCTACTGGTCTAGCCCCTCTCTCTCTCTCTCTCATCTCCTCTTCTCTCTTCTCTCTCTCTCTCTTCCTCTCTCTCTCTCCCTCTCCTCCCTCTATCACTCTCTCTCTCCCTCTCCCCCCCCCCCCCCTCTCTCTCTCTCTTCTGTCCTCTCTCTTCTCTCCTCCCTCCATCATCTACCAGGGAAACATCTGGAGTATTTTGGGGGGTAACGCGGGGTGGCCTCACAGCGACCTCCTTGTCATACTCCGCGTACATATTTGCCGACTCTCGTGAAGAGGAGCAACATGAGGAAGGGCTAGGAAGCAGTCGAGTCCCTCGGTGAGTAAAGCACTGGTGGGAGGGGAGGCGTGTGAACGGAGCAGCACTTCTTCAAGGCTGCGTGGTGAATCCACTGCGCCGCCCACAACCACTGGAATTCATTCTATCCGATTGGCGGACATTTTGTTTCACGTTTTTGTCAATTTAGGAAAGCTCCAATTTGTCCGTATTTTATTCAATTATTTTTGTAAACACAAGTAGTTGTGTAACAAAGAAATAAAATAGATGTCTATTTTTAATGTTTTGTGGGATTGTTTTAATTTAATTGTGCGGTAATGTCTTTTGCTTTACTCTGAGGGGACTTTTTTTATTTTATTTTTACCAATAGGTATAAAGAGAGAAGGCAATTATGCAATTAGAAATATAATTTTCAGCTTGTGCTAACACTAATCAAAATCATAAATCTAACAATAAAATTACATGCATTCTAGTTGGCAGGAATGAATGCCTCAACTCTGACCTCCAAGTTGAGGCATGAAAAAAAAACACTAACTAATATCTAAGACATGAAGCGAAACGTGAGGAGAAAGGAGCGAGAGAGAGAGGAGAGAGAGAGAGAGAGAGAGAGAGAGAGAGAGAGAGAGAGAGAGAGAGAAAGAGACAGAGAGAGAGTGAGAGACAGGGATAGAGAGAGCCAGAGAGCCAGAGCAAGAGAGAGATGGGAAGAGACAGAGAGAGAGAGAGGAAGAGAGAGAGACAGAGAGAGAGAGAGCCAGAGAGCCAGAGTGAGAGAGAGATGGGAAGAGACAGAGAGAGACAGAGAGATAGAGACACACAGAGATAGAGACAGAGAGATAGAGACACACAGAGATAGAGAGAGAGAGCAAGAGAGAGACAAGAGAGAGAGAGAGACAGAGACAGAGAGAGAGACAGAGAGAGAGAGAGAGAGAGAGAGAGAGAGAGAGAGAGACAGAGAGAGAGACAGAGACAGAGAGAGAGAGAGAGAGAGAGAGAGAGAGAGAGAGAGAGAGAGAGAGAGAGAGAGAGAGAGAGAGAGAGAGAAAGCACGTTGCCTTCATCAGATAATCGACGGAGATGATCTGAGCTGCGTCGGCTACAGGAAGCACACTTACCCTTGAGTCCAGCTAGAAGACAGCAGGGGTAAGAAAGAACAAACCAGAAGAACATGAAGACTAGCAACACGACGGAGGACAGGCCCTGAGCTAGCAGCCGTTACTGGAGGAGGAACAGGCAAAGCACCACGAGGACACAGCACTCACAACAACATCAGCAACCGACAGGAGGACAAACACAGAGACACAGAAACATCAACTGGCTAACGTGGCAGTTGGTGGGGTGGAGGGCGACTGAGGTGGTGGAGGGGGTGGTCTGGAGGTGGAGGTGGAGGAGGTGGTGGTGGTACTGGTGGAGGAGGTGGTGGTGCTGGTGGAAGTGGTAGAGGAGGTGGTGGTGGAAGTGGTGGAGATGGAGGTGGTGGTACTGGTGGTGGTGGATGGAGGTGGTGGTGGTGGTGGTGGTGGTGGATGGAGGTGGTGGTGGTGGTGGTGGTGGTGGTGGTGGAAGTGGTAGAGGAGGTAGTGGTGGAAGTGGTAGAGGATGTGGTGGTTGTGGTGGTGGTGGGTGGTGGTGGTGTTGGTGGTGGTGGTGGTGGTGGAAGTGGTAAAGGATGTGGTGGTGGTGGTTGGTGCTGGTAGTTGTATTGTCGGTGGAGGTGGTGGTGGTGGGTGGGAGTGGGGGAGTGTTGACAGTTGACAGGTAAGTGTTGAGGTGTTTGAGGGAGAGAGAGACAGAGAGAGAGAGAGAGAGAGAGAGAGAGAGAGGAGAGAGAGAGAGAGAGAGAGAGAGAGAGAGAGAGAGAGAGAGGAGAGAGGGAGAGAGAGAGAGAGAGAGAGCGAGAGAGAGAGAGAGAGAGAGAGAGAGGGAGAGAGAGAGAGAGAGAGAGAGAGAGAGAGAGAGAGAGCAATACAAGAGGGTAAGAGATAGTGAGTGAGGGAGAGAAAGTTAGCAAGGGAGAGAGATGGAGAGATGGAGAGATGGAGAGAGAGAGAGAGGGTCAGAGAGAGAGACAGAGAGAGAAAGCGAGTGAAGGAGAAGAGAGGAGAGAGCATCCCCATCACTCCACTGTAGTGTGTATGTTTTGCCCTGGCTCCCCTTTCCACTGCTTGGAGATGTACAGTCAGTGTGACAGTCATCATCATGCTGAAGGTTCACCTGTTGGTGGACAGGCTGTTAAAGCACTCAGCTCACTGAAACCCGCCATCCAATTTAACTCGCAGTTGATGACGTTCGACATTTTGAAATGGAACCGCAGCTCCATAAAGTTTCCAATTGGCTAATGCATATTAATAATATTACATATTATATAAATAACACACAAATGTGTAAAAAATATTATATTATCGTAGTTAAATTTTATTACTGGACATAATTGTGATTGTAAAATGTAAAAAAAAACACACTTAATAAATCATAAGAGAGATAATTTTCTTAAGCTATAGGATGAAAGAAGTGTTTACTGCAGCAGAACCAGAGGGCAGTGTGTGTGTGTGTGTGTGTGTGTGTGTGTGTGTGTGTGTGTGTGTGTGTGTGTGTGTGTGTGTGTGTGTGTGTGTCTGTGTGTGTGTGTGTGTGTGTGTGTGTGTGTGTGTGTGTGTGTGTGTGTGTGTGTGTGTGTGTGTGTCTGTGTGTGTGTCTGTGTGTGTGTGTGTGTGTGTGTGTGTGTGTGTGTGTCTGTGTGTGTGTGTGTGTGTGTGTGTGTCATGGTCCCTCTCAGTGCCACTCCTGGCCACTAGGGGTGAAACATGTCCACATGGTGAGCCACAATGTTTCAGGTGAGGAGGAGGAGGAGGAGGAGGAGGAAGATCGAAAAAGATGAGGAGATGGATGAGGGGGTGGAGGAGGAGAAGGAGAGGCAGGAGGATGACTAGGAGCAGGACCAGGAGGAGGAGCAGGAGGAGGTGACTAGGGAGTAGCAGGAGGAGGAGCAGGAGGAGCAGCAGGAGATGGGTGGGATGGAACAGCTGGCATCAGAGCAGTCAACTGACCACAAGTACAATCACACAATAACACAAAGAAACCAAATGAGGAACAACAGATAATTTATGTGACAAGACTTTGAGCGACTGACCCGAGTAACGTGTTTGCGTTTGGTTTCTATCAGGGTGGATATACAGTGACAGGTCATTTTCTTTTACTCCTCTCTGTGTGCAGTGAGTGTGCAGTGGTGTGTGCAGATGTTCAGAGCATCATTCAGGGACAACACTTTGTTTAACAGCCCATCCAGAACACACAACTGAAAAACAATTCTATATTTCAAACTTGTGAAAATGAGCGCGCACACAAACCCCCTGATGTGGTTTAGAACAGCAGATGTGTGGGCCGCTGAGTGTGTTCCTGAGGGACCCTCCCCATGCTAAGCACTCCTCGCTCTGCTCAAACCGCAACGGGACGAAGAAAAGCATCCCATAGTCCCAACATACCAAGACACATAAAGTACATTGAGGAACTAAAGTAGAGGGCAAACATGTTCTGTTCTTCATCATCAAAGAAAAACTAGAAAGTCAATATTGTTTCTTTAATGGCGGCGGAGGGGGAGGGGGGGGGGGGGGGGGGGGGGGGCGGGGGGGACACAACGAATGGCAACAGGAGAAGAAGAGGAGTGTTGAAGACATCCACACTGCTGTCCTAACAGTCTTACCTTCACACTCCCTGACCCGTGGGCCGTGGGGCTATGGGCGAGGCCACAGGGTTGTGGGCGGGGCCACATGGGGTGTGGGCGGGGGCCACTACGCGGTTAACCCGCGAGAGAACACGCTGACTCTGCACTTTGTTTTTGCGGCTGGGGGGTGTCGAGGTGGGGGTGGGTGGTGGTGGTGGTGGTGGAGGGGGTGGGGTTGGGGGTGGGGTTGGGGGTGGGGGAGGGTGCTGTCTGACCCCCTCAGCTGCTGTAATCTAGAGGCTATGATGTAAGACAGGTCTCCTCCAGGTGGGGAGACTCGCCGCCAGACACCAGACAGACGCCTACATCGGGCCTATTTATACGACTCGCTCTGCCTCCTCCGGTTATATTAGCTGCTTCCTCCTGGCAGCCCGTCAGTGTTGAGGAGAACACGGTGTAGCATACAGGATGTGCCCCGTTAACAACAGGACCCGTGGATGGGTGGAGGTCAAAGTTCATCAGTGAGGCAGCAAGGCCTGTGAGTGTGTGTGTGTGTGTACTTTCTTGGGTGCTAGTTCTCACGAGCGCGGTTTAGTGACGTGTGGGGGGAAGAATGGTGTGACACACTCATGAGGTTAAGAGCTTTCCTTTCATTCGGACCCCCCCCCATGTGTAGGAACTGAAAACATGTTGTTGTGTCGCGGTACACTGCACTGCACTGCACTGCACTGCACTGCACTGCAGCGGGGCTACTTACAGAACTGAGAGATGGGCGCGTCCATCTGGGCCGAGGCGCCGCCTTTAGAGTTGAGTTCTGGACCTGAGTGGGCGGTACGGGCTTGTGGGACTGGCCGGTGGCCCGGTACATGGCCTGCACCCACAGGATGCGGTCCTGCTCGTCATCGCTGGCGAAGATCACCGTGTCGCCCTCCTTCACAGCGTTGAAGAACGCCCTGCCGCCATCCAAGCCTGGAGAACCCAGCCTCTGTGTTCAGCCTCCGCGTGTGTATATGTGTATTTATACTGCCATGTGTCCTGCAGGAGAGGGTGTGTGTGAATGCGTCTATATGTGTGAATAAATGTTATTTTTGTTGTGCGTGTGAGTGTGCGTCTCTGGGCGTGTGCATGAGCATGTGTGTGTGCAGCAGTGTGTGTTCGTGTCTTTGTACATGTGCGCACGCAACTGCATGTGTGTGTGTGTGTGTGTGTGTGTGTGTGTGTGTGTGTGTGTGTGTGTGTGTGTGTGGTGGTGAGTGTGTCTGTGAGTGTGTGTGTGAGTATGTGTGTGTGTGTGTGTGTGTGTGTGTGTGTGTGTGTGTGTGTGTGTGTGTGTGTGTGTGTGTGTGTGTAGTGTGTGTGTGTGTGTGTGTGAGTATGTGTGTGTGTGTGTGTGTGTGTGTGTGTGTGTGTGTGAGTATGTGTGTGTGTGTGTGTGTGTGTGTGTGTGTGTGTGTGTGTGTGTGTGTGAGAGTATGTGTGTGTGTGTGTGTGTGTGTGTGTGTGTGTGTGTGTGTGTGTGTGTGTGTGTGTGTGTGTGCGTGCCCTCCCACCTGGCTGGGGGTCAGTGTAGTCTACAGTGTAGCCATCCAGCTGTAGAAGCTCCTGGGGCTCAGATTTCTTCTCTCTGTAGCTGCACATGGCAAACGTTGTACTGGCTCACCTGCAACGTCACACAGCCATAAGTCAGGAACACGCTCATCGCTTCATCACAGCCACTATTCAATGAATCAAAGCCAGTCTGCACTGAAGCCATAATCCGCTCTGTCAGGGGTTTGGATAACAAGTGAGTTGGATGTTTTCCTCATCAAATCATGTCATTGTTAAGATGAGAAGATAGCATGCCGACAAATATGTATGCTTCTGTTATCTGCATGTCAGAAGAGACTAATCAGCTGGCTACAGTCACAAATGATGTGGTTGATAACAGCCTCAGCGTGACATCTGCTGAACCTGAGCAGACCTTCTCAGCAGACCTGAGCAGACCAGCCCTGTGAGGAGAGGAGGGGCGTGGATGAAGTGAACGCCCGTGGAGATGTGTGGTCCTACCTGCACAAGGACGAAGAAGCGCTTCTTCCAACGTTTCCAGACGTTCTTCCCAAACGCCCACAGATATCTGGAGAGAACACAATGCTGCATATTATTTCATGAAACATTTGAACAAAACAATGTTCCTGTGACTGGCGTGCTGCTCAGCTCCCCAGGGGCAACGCTGTGGGCGTGGCTGTGTTCCGTCAGGACTGCTCGGCAGCGGTTGTTGTAGCTGGTTCATGTAACTCCCTCATGTCCCTCCTCATCCCTGTGTGTGTGAGACTAACCCTGGGAGCACAGCTAGGTGTCCACCAGAGGGCGCTCTACACTCTGGCTCAATGGGCTCTGAAAGTAGGTCACAGCACTGCAGGCCCTGCGCTGCTCGGGGACCATACAAAATAAGAGTGTATAAGATGACTGGATGGCTGCATGTCTCTTACCCACAATGCTTCATGTTCTGAGGCTTATCCATGCGGATGGCCAGTTTGATCTTCAGGTCGTGGTCGGGGCAGGCCTTAGTGAGGGTCATCTTGTGAAGCTCTGACTGCTTGGGGCTGTTGGGAGTGGGATGGAGGACCACCTGAAGACACAGAGCGTGAACATGGCAGCACATGAGCAGGATGAAGAGCTGCCCCGAGGAGCGTGTTGCTACAGCAGGACATGGCTGCTGATGAGAGGTCATAACGACTGTTTACAATTGGTTGTAAAATGCAAGTCAATATGTCTCCAGGTGCTGCTAATTGTTTACTGTTCACCATCATCCCCCCTGTGTAGGCCTCTTGGTCTGGATAGTGTGTGTGTGTGTGTGTGTGTGTGTGTGTGTGTGTGTGTGTGTGTGTGTGTGTGTGTTCTGTCTGTCTGTCTGTCTGTTGGGAGCTTGGATGCAGAGCTGTAAAATGTTATGGTGCAGAATCAGAGAGAGAGAGAGAGAGAGAGAGAGAGAGATAGATAGAGAGAGAGAGAGAGAGAGAGAGAGAGAGAGAGAGGAGAGAGAGAGAGAGAGAGAGAGAGAGAGAAAGAGTGAGAGATAGGGTGGTACGGAGAGAGAGAGAGAGAGAGAGAGAGAGAGAGAGAGAGAGAGAGAGAGAGAGAGAGAGAGAGAGAGAGAGAGAGAGAGAGAGAAAGAGAATGATAGAGAGAGAAAGAGAGAGACAGTAAGAGCAAGAAGAGCGAGGGTGAGAGAGAGAGAGAAAATGTCACAGTGTGGGGCTCACTGTGACCCCTTAATGAGCAGCCTGCTCTGTGGTGGAGGAGTTAAGGAGCTTTAAGGAGGTCTGCCAGAGGAAAGCAGGAGATCAGAGAGAGTTGTCACAGCTAAGGACAGTGCTGCTACAGCAATGTCTTCCCACACACACACTCACACAAGCACGCACACACACACACACACACACACATGCATGAGGGGCACACGTACACACACCCACGCACCACGCAAACACACACACTCACACACCCACTCACATTCACAACACATTTATAAGTAGTTCAGTCATCACACCATACTTTCTACTATTACTATTTCACATCGTAATCAATACACATTTAAAACAACAGCATACTGTCATAATCAATACACATTTTAACAGCACCCTGCTGTGTTGATCAATACACAATGTACAGAACCAGTGCCAGGCGCGCTTTCACTGTTTTCAGAGCCAGGGAGGTCAGAGAAATTACATTTTTCCCCCATTGACTTCTCAATTAATGCATTTGAATAATTCATGTGCAGCGAAGCTTAGTGGTTAATTAAGAACATAGAAAAATCTATTTTGGGATTGCATTTTTTTGGTGTGCTGTGAGATGTTTCTCAGCAGCGGTGGAACCGGAGGGTCCGTGGAACCGCCCCCCCCCCCCGTTAGAGGAGAACGTCTCATTGATGGTCGTGTGACGAGGAACTCAAGGGCCACATAGAGATGATATCTCTGAGGCAAGCAGAGAACATATAAATCAAACTGATTGTACTGAAGGGAAACACTTCCTGTGTTCCACCTCCCTACGTGTGTGTGTGTGTGTGTGTGTGTGTGTGTGTGTGTGTGTGTGTGTGTGTGTGTGTGTGTGTGTGTGTGTGTGTGTGTTTGTGCGTGTGTGTGTGTGTTTTTCCGCCTGTGTGTGTGTGTTGTGTGCGCGTGTGTGTGTGTAAACAGATTCTGTAGGCCAAGTCCCATGTGAGAGCTGGTAAATTGAGCGCAAGTGGGGAGAGGGAGGAAGATTTCATCTCATCTCTCTCTCTCTCTCTCTCTCTCAGTATCTGTAACATCAGTCTTATCCAACCTATCTTATCAACCACCCCATAACAAAAAACACAACACGACGTTGATGGTGCATCCTATGTATTTTAGAGACCTGTGGTGTGTAGCGCCGAGCTTTAGCATTAGCATTAGCACTAGCATTAGCAGCAGCGCGCGGCGCAGGGCTTCTTACCCGGCCCAGCTCCTTGTCCTCCAGGGCCAGCAACCCCGGTGCTCTCCGTGAACAGCTTCACCTTGACGGCGGGCAGAGGGTGTGTGGTGGTGAAGTCCCCCTGGGTGCCCCAGCTGAGAGACGGAACAACGCAGGTTAGGGGAGGAGCACACACACACACACACACACGCACACACACACACACACACACGCACGCACGCACGCACGCAAGCACACACACACACAAACACACACACACACACACACACACACACACACACAGGTCCCTGGTACCCAGCGAGCTGGGAGGGCACTGAGCAGGAGGGACCAGGAGGACATCACAACGAGAGTCTGTTTTTGTTTTCGTCTGTTTCTTTTGTCCCCTCTGGCCTGTTCCTGCACTCATAGTGGAAGAGATAAAAAGGCTATTTTTACACGGTTCAAAAGGACAGCGCGTCAGATTGGAGGGGACCGTGTTAGAATGGGATCGGAAGACCTGGTTTGCTGCCGCTGTCTCAACATCATATCTCATGACGTAGCATGTGATATGTGATCATTGTGTGTGTGTGTGTGTGTGTGCATCATGATCACAGTAAAGGCCCTGAAGACACACAAGAAAGCAGGTGATGTTCCTCCTCTCCCTGTGTAATGAGACCTCGCTGTCCTCCAGAGACCAGATCCAACACTACATGACCCACCAGTCGCCTGCTTGATAAATGGGCCTGTGTGTGTGTGTGTGTGTGTGTGTGTGTGTTGTGTGTGTGTGTGTGTGTGTGTGCGTGCGTGCGTGCGTGCGTGCGTGCGTGCGTGCGTGCGTGTTGCCGTGTGGCATGTGTGCGTTTGTGCGTGCGTGTGTGTGTGTTTTCTGTCCCTGGTTGGAGGGCCTACATTATGTAACGCTGCATAATTCATGCACAGAACGACATGGAGAAAGAGAGCCGGCGCTACAGAGCGGTGGGAGAGAGAGCTACTGCTGCTGAGCATGGGATGTCTCTGATGGCCTGCGCTGGTTAGAGACAGAGAGGGGGAGAGAGAGAGGGGGGAGAGAGAGAGGGCGGGGGGGGGGGGGGAGGAGAGAGGGAGGGAGGGAGAAAGAGAGAACGATAGAGAGCGAGAGGGAGAGAGATAGAGCGAAAGGGAGAGGGAAAGAGTGAGCCATTGTTACAGTGTGAAGGTGACCTTGATGATCACATGATAAGACAGGTCTCCTAATAGAGAGGAGGAGGAGGAGGAGAAGGAGGAGGACCTCCTGTCGGAGACTGCAGAGGACAGGAGTCTTGTGCTAGCGCGGCTATCCACCCAGAGAGGACTTGTTTCTCCTCATGCATCGAGGCCAGAGAGCTCCTCTGTTGTTGAGGACATTCAGAGGAACCGCAGGCGGCCAACGGAAACAATCAGCAGCAGCACATCGTCTGGTGACTGCAGATCAAAACCCAAGCAGCAGGAAAAGCGAACGTCGCCAGACCATTTAATGTGTAAATATATATTCATACTGGAAGATGTTTTATGTGCCACCTCGAGCATCCCCCTGCAGTCACACATACGCTGGTCAGACGCCAGACGCATTTCTGCACTTTTGCACTTCTGTGCTGGAAATTGCAGCGTGCAATGACAATAGAGTCAGCGCTAATTGAATCTCAGCTAATCTGATCTCGATCTCATCCCACAAGCAGTAAGGAGCTCCGTTTGCTGTCTGGCCCGTCGAATTACCACGAGCCCAAAACATAAAGGATGGATAGCAAGGATGTGAATCATGTTGACTATGCTCTCAATATTTAGATTTATGTTAATATCTCGGGTGTGTACATTAGAGCTTGCGTGTGTGTGTGTGTGTGTATGTGTGTGTATGCGTGTGCGTGTGCATGTGTGTGTGTGCGTGTGGATGCGTGTGCATGTGCATGTGTGTGCGTGTGCGTGTGTGTGTGTGTGTGTGTCTACGTGTGCGTGTGCGTGCGTGTGCGTGTGCGTGTGCGTGCGTGTGCGTGTGTGTGTGTGTGTGAAGGCCATACGTTGGCTTGGATGCCTCTGCCTGGTCAGTCTGCAGCTTCTCTCCTCCCTCCACCTCCATGGTGCAGTACACTATCCTGTTGGGGGCCAGAGACTTGAGGCCCTGCACCTCCATGATCACCACCTGCCAGGAGCGGCTTCATTAGTGACCACGGCGAGGTCAAAGGTGAGCAAAGGCAAACACTGTCCCCGGGGGGATCGGCCACGTTCCACGTGAATAATGTCAAAATGTAGTGTGGCTGTGAGGCTGAATAATGAATGAATAAATAATGTATGAATAATGTAAAAATAAACATGTACATTGTCAATACAAATATTACAAAGAATAATCATTTATACAGTAAATATGTCAAATCAATTGTTAAATATACTGGTTTTACTTTTATTTCCCATATGTTTTTGCGTGTATATATACAGTATTCTGTATTGTTATACTTATACTTATACTTATACTTATACTATACATTTTCAGTGTACACATTTTCTGGTTAGATGTATTTACATAAACCGAAGACATTATAAAATGATCTCAAATGTTGATATGATTATTTTTGTGTTGCACCTGAAAAGCCCTCATGAAATACTGTAAGTCAGTCAGAAGTCAATCTGTACACTGCATCCTCGCCCCCAGTCCTCCCTGCCTCTCATGTAGCGCTGCATGTGAATCAGTGAGGTGCGATTAGCAGGGCTTGTGGTGATATCACTGGATGACTCATGTTCAGTCCAAGGTAAAGAGCTTTGCTGTCTTTCTCTCAGCTGCTCTGCTAAGACGGAGCTGCCAGCTGCTGCTCCTTTCCTCAGCTAGCTCTGTAACTCTGTAACCCACCAGGTCCCTTTTCCTCTCGCCCGTCTCGTCTGAAACCATGAAGACGCCCAATCAGATTGGATGTCCTACTTGTGCCTCAGCTTCTACCTCCAGGGCGGGGGCTAACGGCTAACGGCTAACGACCGAGGCAAACAGCTAACGCTAATGTGTTTTTTTTTTTTTTTTTTTTCCCTGAGTATTCTTCCAAGGGCCAATGCGCTAAATTGCTAACATTAGCATTTTAATTAAATTAGCATTTGTATGTCTTTTTTAGATTTCCCCTGAACATCCCCCTGTCCTCCCCTCGCCCCTGTCCCCCCCCCCCCCCCCCTCCCCCCCCCTGTCCCCCCCTGTCCCCCCCTGTCCCCCCCTGTCCCCCCCCCCCCGGGCCTGCCCGCTGTCTGGCGGCGGCGATGGCGGCGGCGATGGCGGCGGCGATGGCGGCGGCGATGGCGTACCTCCAGGGTGAAGGACAAAACCACGTCAGACTTGGACAGGGTGTTCTCGTCCTCCTGGCCCATGTCGATGATGGAGGTGTTGTGGCCACGCTTCATCTTCTGCAGCTTGAACTCCCCCCCCTTGGACACGGGCATGCTCTCCAGGTTGGCCATGAGCTGGTTCACCGACGACTTGAGCTCCTCGATGTACATGGCCTCCATCTCCTTGGACACGAACTTGGGGAACTTGCCCCCCTGAGGAGAGGATGGCGGCAGGGTGAGTGGGGTGGGGGGGGTCACTGAGGGGGAGGAGCCAGAGCTCATGACATGCGTCGGTATGTCTGCTTATGGTTACCCTGGCGATCTGGTCGGCCATCTGGAGACGTCCGTCCAGCTCCCTTCGGATCTGCGCCGCCTGCTCGTCCAGGTTGTCCAGCTGAGGAAGACACAGAAGGGTCAATAACAGCACCGCTACGTAGCAGCACCGCTAAGCAGCAGCACCGCTACGCAGCAGCACCGCTACGCAGCAGCACCGCTACGCAACAGCACCGCTACGCAGCAGCACCGCTACGCAGCAGCACCGCTACGCAGCAGCACCGCTAAGCAGCAGCACCGCTACGCAGCAGCACCGCTACGCAGCAGCACCGCTACGCAGCAGCACCGCCACGGATCTGAGAGGAGAGAGAGCCCTGAGATTGGAGTCACTCTCACGCAGTGCAAATAAACACTCAGCAAGCGAAGCCACTCACTTCAAGTGAATTGAATAATATCCCTTGACTTGAAATAATGACACCGAATCGCTGAAAGTGATTTATGACGTTTGCCCTCTTTTCATACATTGAGACTTAATAAATTCCACATATTTTGTGCGAGAATAAATGATTGGATCGATCAATGATTGATTGGCCGCAGAGCAGGGAAATAGCCGCTGCCTCCAAATTAGGGCAAACAGGACTCAATTACATCTTCATCTTCACCATCATCACCGTCATCATCACTGAGTGAGACCATGCATACCAAACAGGGCCAGCGGGTTGTGGAACACCATGAGAAGCAGGTCCTTCTGACTCGCTGCAGTCATAGCAATGAGTTGAAAACCAATTTTAAAAAGTATATATTTTTTGTATCATCACCTGAATCCCACCAAATGACCATTTGGTGAAATTAAATCAATTCATTTTCAGTTTATTATTGATTTTGTTATTCATTTATTTTCCCTTTTTTTCTGTGATTTCATGAGCTTACGGAAAATGCAACAAAAAGAATGTCGTTGTGAGTGAGAACACACTGATGTCTGGACCCAGAGGGGCTACAGAGTCACACTACACCACTACACACTGCCTCCTCCTGGAGAGGACTCACAGCCACACTACAGCCTCTCTCAGCCTCCTGGAGAGGACTCACAGCCACACTACAGCCTCTCTCAGCCTCCTGGAGAGGACTCACAGCCACACTACAGCCTCTCTCAGCCTCCTGGAGAGGACTCACAGCCACACTACAGCCTCTCTCAGCCTCCTCCTGAAGAGGACTCACAGCCACACTACAGCCTCTCTCAGCCTCCTGGAGAGGACTCACAGCCACACTACAGCCTCTCTCAGCCTCCTCCTGAAGAGGACTCACAGCCACACTACAGCCTCTCTCAGCCTCCTCCTGGAGAGGACTCACAGCCACACTACAGCCTCTCTCAGCCTCCTCCTGGAGAGGACTCACAGCCACACTACAGCCTCTCTCAGCCTCCTCCTGGAGAGGACTCACAGCCACACTACAGCCTCTCTCAGCCTCCTCCTGGAGAGGACTCACAGCCACACTACAGCCTCTCTCAGCCTCCTGGAGAGGACTCACAGCCACACTACAGCCTCTCTCAGCCTCCTCCTGGAGAGGACTCACAGCCACACTACAGCCTCTCTCAGCCTCCTGGAGAGGACTCACAGCCACACTACAGCCTCTCTCAGCCTCCTGGAGAGGACTCACAGCCACGCTACAGCCTCTCTCAGCCTCCTCCTGAAGAGGACTCACAGCCACACTACAGCCTCTCTCAGCCTCCTGGAGAGGACTCACAGCCACACTACAGCCTCTCTCAGCCTCCTCCTGGAGAGGACTCCAGGCCACAATAACACCGTCCTGCTTCGTGTTCGTGGGCCCAGAGGGCGGCCGAGCACAGCAGAGGGCCGTGGGTCCTTTCCTTCGCCTCGGACAACTCTGGAGACTGCTCTGAAACATAAGCAGCCAGCAGGCCAGTCAGCCAGCCAGTGAGCCAGTGAGCCAGCCACTTACTTGTTTGTTGTTTTCTCTATTTTTGATTAAACCAAAAAAAAAGCACCAGCGCCACAAAAAAACAAAAAACAATTATACACATTTATATTTGTGAGTAGTTTTTACAGCACGATTTTTGGCGAGTATAAATAAAGCTGTTCTCTGTTGAGAAAACAAACCAAAAGTAAATAAGCCCACTGTGCAGCGGAACCACAGAAGAAGAGTCGGATGCACACGCAGCAGCACATCGTTCTCTCTTCAATGGAGCCGCTCGGCAGCTCAACCGGCCGCTAATCCTTGGGGGCCCCAGGGGGCCGCGGCGGCTGCATGGGGAGCGCCAGGCTTTAGCCGGCCGCCACTCGGAGCTGTCCCAGACGGCCGGCGCGTGCGTGTGAGAGGTTATCTCCGTAAACAGACATCTGCGTGTGCACACCAGCGCGCTCTGGTTTCTGCTCCGAGGACACTGGCGGCAGTATTGACCAATCAGGTTTGAGCGCACTGCGGCTGCCTGCAGGTAAACAGTCTGTGTGGAGGGCAGCGACCTCGGAGCCCGTGGGGAATCGTCTGAGTCTATCAACTCCAACTCATTCTTGTGTCTCAAGTTGCTGATCAGACTGTATGTGTGTGTGTATGGGGCTTGATCTGAGCTGCAGCAATTTCCCTCAGGGATCATTAAAGTATGTTTGTCTATCTGTCTGTCTGTCAGCGCTTTAGCACGTGCGCGTGGCCAGGCGTTAGCGTGTTAGTGGCGGCCAGGCTTTAGCATGTTAGCTGCGGCCAGGCTTTAGCATGTTAGTGGCGGCCAGGCTTTAGCATGTGAGTGAGGCCAGGCTTTAGCATGTGAGTGAGGCCAGGCTTTAGCATGTGAGCGCGGCCAGGCTTTAGCATGTGAGTGAGGCCAGGCTTTAGCATGTGAGCGCGGCCAGGCTTTAGCATGTGAGCGCGGCCAGGCTTTAGCATGTTAGCGGTGGCCAGGCTTTAGCATGTTAGCGGCGGCCAGGCTTTAGCATGTTAGCGGCGGCCAGGCTTTAGCATGTGAGTGAGGCCAGGCTTTAGCATGTGAGTGAGGCCAGGCTTTAGCATGTGAGCGCGGCCAGGCTTTAGCATGTGAGCGAGGCCAGGCTTTAGCATGTGAGCGAGGCCAGGCTTTAGCATGTGAGCGCAGCCAGGCTTTAGCATGTGAGCGCGGCTAGCCTTTAGCATGTGAGCGCAGCCAGGCTTTAGCATGTTAGTGGCAGCCAGGCTCTAGCATGTGAGCGCGGCCAGGCTTTAGCATGTGAGCGCGGCTAGCCTTTAGCATGTGAGCAAGGCCAGGCTGTTTAGCCATGCTTTAGCCTTGTGAGCTATGCACATTTGTTTGCCGTAGCGCTCTAATTTCCTTTGATACCACTGCTGCTGGGACAGGCGCCACAGCTGACCTCTCTTCGCCTGATGCTATTTCACCCACCGCTATTACATTAGCAGGCCTTGCCTCGCAGGCTTTACTGTATTGATTCTGTGTGCCTTTCTTGCAACACCGTCCAAGAAACACTGAGCTGAAGTCATTGTGCAGCTGCTAACTGCTAACTGCTAGCGCTGTGACTGAGGTGGTGGAGATATAGGGGCTGACAGTGAGAGCAGAGGGATCGCACCCAAGAGAGATATAACAAAGGTTATAGTGGGGAGGTTTGTACTTATCATTTAATTTACAGCCGTCACCTTCATCTATATATATATATATATATATATATATATATATATATATATATATATATATATATATATATATATATCATATCATATGTATGAAGTAGTCTACAATGCTCTTAACATAAAATATAATATAAAATATAGATTTATAGATTGTGCAAATTGGATTGTATATATATCTTATGTTTAATAGCAATTTTGTATGCACATAATATGTGAGGTGAAATGTTTTCATGTGTGGTTTGGTTCTGAAGGAAATGGGAAAATAATTTTTTCCTCTTAAGCATCTGTGGCTTTGATCTTATGTGATCTTATATGTCTGCCATGTAGTCTATAAGTCTTTGAATCTATAAATCCATGTAGTAATACAATCACAATGAATAATGGTGTGTTACTGCTGCCAATGTGGCTTGTGGTTTCTGTTTCTTATTGTATTCAATATTGTATATCTAATCTTGAATTTATCTGATTTTATAGCCCAAGAAAGATGAGGAATTTGACTGGCTGTGATTGAGGTCCTTTAGAAAACATCTCCTGTTTGAACGTCCTCAAACGTTGCTAACATTTGGTCCCGTGTTGTGTTACATCAAACAAGGCAGGAATCAGGTGTTAACTGTGCAGGTCATTTCAACTGCAGTGTTACATGTCAGGTCGTTGTGCCTGTGATGTGTCAGGCGAGGTACGATGGCTCTGTGTCCGTCTGTCCATCACAACTGGATCAGAAATGCATGTTTGAAAATAACATGGAAAGGCACATGTCATTATTGTCATCATTCTAAAACAATAATAGCAGAGTAATAATCTGTGGTTGGATGGATTCCTGCACTAACCGGGCTTCACATCGTGTCCCGTCTGAATCCATCGTCCAGAAGATTTGGGAATCTGCTCATTTCTAGGAGAGGAGGCGATGACGCGAGGCCAGATGGCTCTTTCAGACGGAGGACTTGACAGTGTGTGACAAGTGTTGTGTGTTTCCAGTGCTGGCCACTGAACAGCCACCCTGCACATTAGCCAGAGTTGCTGTTTAGTAGAGCAGATAATCAGAGCCAGCCACCAGCTGCAGCTGAACGCCTTTACACTGCACCATGGCCGCCACCGCACTGCCACGCAAGACACATGGAGCACAGAGGGAGAGAGAGAGAGAGAGGGAGAGAGAGAGAGAGAGAGAGAGAGAGAGAGAGAGAGAGAGAGAGAGAGAGAGAGAGAGAGAGAGAGAGAGAGAGAGAGAGAGAGAGAGAGAGAGAGAGAGAGAGAGAGAGAGTGTCTGCCCGCCCACACACACACACACTTCTTCTTTATAGATTTTCCCTTTGATTTGTCCACCGCTATGATTGCGAGTGGTCCTGATGCTGATTGCAGTGCTATCTCAGCTCTGCTTGGCTGGCTTCTCTCTCTGCATGCTGTGTGTGTGTGTGTGTGTGTGTGTGTCTCTCTCTCTCTCTATATATATACAGTATATATATCTGCTCTCTCTCTCTCTCTCTCTCTCTCTCTCTCTCTCTCTCCCTCTCTCTCTCTCTCTCTCCGTCTCTCTCTGTCTCTCGCTCTCTCTCTCTCCTCTCTCTGTCTCTGTCTTTCTCTCTCTGCCTCTCTCTTCCCCTCTCTTTGTCTGGCTTGTTCTCCCCCTCCTCTCTCCCCCACCCTCCCTCTCCGATACCAGCTTGTCAAAGTGCTCAGGAGGAGCGATGGACCGCCTTTTGGTGTCAGTACACGGCCCTCTGACCTCTGACCTCTGACCCCTGTGCAGAGCTGTCAGGGTGCCACTCAGAAGACGGGGAGGAGGAGCAGCTCGCCTGGCGGCCGTCTGACAAGCCGCTACAGCTGCGAGGCCGCTGATGGATTGGGTTCGCGTGGCCAACGTAATAACCTGCGACAAACCCTCCTCCGAAGCCCCGACACCCCTGAGCAGAGCCTGGTGCACGGGGTGGTCTGCCGGGGGGCAGCAGACCAACAGCAGCGTCCTCAGCAGAAGACCACGCAGAATAACGTACCCCGTGTCTGTGGGGAGCAATAAGGGGGACCTCCAGCCCCTCCGATAACAGACACACATCCACACCTCGGTGGGCAGACGCAGGCGGGCCGAGGGTCTCTGGGACCCCCCCCCCCGCCTGAAAGCTCCCGGCCGGCCCGGGCCCCGGCAGCGCCGCGGTGACACCGGTCCTCAGGCCTCCACGCCAGCGGAGGTGACAGCGGCGCGGCGGCGCGGCCCAGAGGTGAGCCTCAGCGTTAGCCTAGCCGACAGCGCGGGTCCAGGGCCCGTCAGAACACGGCCGGACCCCCAGGGGGCTGCGGGCCCCGCGGTGAGGGGTTTTCCACGCCTGGTGTTTCTGGGTGATGGGTTCCCAGCTGGTGGGAACCCGGTTACCGGCTGGAGCCGGTGGCCATGCGAGGGGGTCCCCAGTCCAAGATGAAGGGTTCCCAGGTGGAACCGGGTCCCGTGTGAGGGGTGAGCAGTGTGAGCGGCTCCCAGCTAAATGGGTCAGGGAGGCGTGGCCTCGGCCCAGCTATGTTTACACTTTAAGTTTGCTGTACATGACTGCGTGCCTATGTTGGCGTGTGTGTATATATTGTATTTTAATTTTATTCCTTCCCTGTTGGAACGTGCCTCGTCCAATACGTTTCATTGCCCAGTACGACTGTAAGTGATGCTGCACATCTGATAATAAAGGACTTGAATCTTGCGTGTGCGTGTGGCCGTCCTCTGTGTGTACAGCCTGTCTGCAATGTAACTGCAACGTTATCCATGTCAGACATGTTTTTTTGTATGTTTTGATTTACTTTGTTTCATTGACTTGATTTATTGAGCATAAGAACATCCCCCCCATTCCATAGCGTGCTGATGCAGCCCAGCTAGGCCGCGTGCTGCTATTTTCAGCTCAGAGGTGGGTCGGCATGAATAGCAAAGCCTTTCATCCTCTCCCCATCATGTGTGCAGTGGAGCAACTCCATTACACCATGCTATCAGCTACAGGCAAACTAGAGGCCCAGGCCTCGTTTCACAGCTAACGGTTGCTGACAAGACAAATTAAGAGTATACACAAACAGAGCCTGAAAGTGGGATAGCATTTGAGCATGCTGCTGTCAATCAACGAGCCCAAAGACCCTGATTGGTGGTCCTGTTGAGGGCGAAATGGGATTTTGAATGTGTGTGCGTCTCATTCTGACAGCATGGGCCAGGTAATTTAATCAGCAGCGACTTGATATTTTGTGGAACGGAGTCAGCCACAACGATAGTTCATCCGTGTGGATAAATATTCATGATTATGATAGCTTGAGAATGAGAACCAAAGGATATTTCAGTCAGCAGTTTTACCATCCAGCGAAATCCCTTTGGAAACTGTAATGCAGTTTCGTCCTGAATGGTAGTAGAAAATACTAATACTAAACAAATTACCAAATCTGCTGGGCCTTTATGAATGCCAAATCGCATTATTTGATTTAGTTTGGTTAAAAAGGTATCAAACGGATCGGTTTTTGTTTCATTCACGGCCACTCACCAACGCTATGATTACTTGAAAAAAGCCAAATTTGTAACATATAATAACACTACAAATAAAAATCATTCTTCTTTTAATAATTCAATTCCCTGGCCTGCTTTAGTCCAACTGATCTTCCGGCGCAAACAACTCCTACGCACGCAGGCTTTCATCGGCGTTGTGATTCATACATGAACAACAAGGGGGGAAACCATGTCCACAAAGCAGCTCCAGCCTCCAGTCAGCAGCCTTGTCAGGGGTTGCTCCGCCCTCCGACGCAGGACGACTGCTAAGAAGTGCACTTGTGCTCGGCAGAGGAAGGGATTTACAATCCCGGCGACTAAAAAGCTCAAGTGAGCCCTGCTTCTTCACTTCATCAAGCGGACATGTTTGTAACCTGCGACCGATGCGCTGCGTGTCGGGACGTTAGCGCCTGTTGTCACAAAGAGCGATCGCCTGGTTTGTGGTGCGCGGAGCGGTGGGGAAAGGCGTGACAAAGTAGGGGATGCTCTGTGTGATTTTTTATTTTCCTCTTCTATTCGCTGTCTTAAAGCCACAGTGTTAATCGTCGTAGCATGCCCCGCCTTCAGCTAACGGTTCACCGGCAGGAGCTGTCGACAACACCATCGTAAGTGCTGGCAAGGGTCAATTCAACATCCGTTTGCCAAATGTCCATATAAAATATAAAATACTAATGCTGTGTGTATTTGTGTAATGTTTACTGAAACCTCCTGCTAAAAAAATAAATAAAAGAATCCCATTATTGACACCGCAAGCCGTGGCTTCATCCTTTGAGGTAGGACTGCTAATGGAGGTGCATCACAGGCAGTCGACTGACAAAAGGAGTTGATGCAAAACATGAGAACCGATTAAAGCTGTTGGCGAGTGAACACTTAACATTTACACTTTCCTGCAGGCTAGCTTGCCGGATCATGCCCAAACTGATCGAGTCTGATAAATGTTTGATGTTGTTATTATCACAGTAAAGAGCTAAATGTCTAGGTTTCATTCTTAGGCAGGTGTTAAAACGTTGCACTGTTAGTTGTTACCTGATTTCATCCAATTAAGGCTGATTGTGTTTTCATTACATGCACTCCAGGTGTTGCACAAATGATCTATTGGCAAAATATTTAATCTGCCCTCTACTATTACACAGACGAATAGAGAGACAGAGAGCTACGTTTAGCTCAATGGAACCAACTCCTTTAATATAGAATACATACAATATTTGATCCATATTTTATTATCTAGATCACTATTAGTCATATTATTCTTATTCACACCGAAACGGGAAATTAATGGAAGCTAAACGACGAGCCCCGAGATTCATTCAAAGTGCATTCCAACGGCCTACTTCTGTGTGGCTGTGCT
The DNA here is from genome assembly GCA_036785325.1 of Urophycis tenuis. Lineage (NCBI taxonomy): Eukaryota > Metazoa > Chordata > Actinopteri > Gadiformes > Phycidae > Urophycis > Urophycis tenuis. Next base: position 3,449,853 of record JAXIVH010000008.1, read on the forward strand.
GTGTTTTTCATTTAGCTAACTTTATACTTCTTGAGATATTTGCGATTAAAAATGCAAATAAACTCTCATGGAGATAACATTGAGTCTAGCTTTCCATTGTTACGTTTGACTCCCCTAATTGCTTTCCAGCTGTAAACAGGCAGCCTCAGCTGAATTTAAGTCAATGATCACAGGCATTCCTACGCACAAGTAATTCCTCACGGGGAATTACATTTCCTAGTTTACTTCTACGATTTACTCTAATCAAGATGAATAAATACATAAATATCAAAATGAAGGACTGAAAAGTTGTAATTTGTCCCGTTGTATTTATAATTCTGTCAACTGTTGTTTTCATAGTGCTACCAGTCTGGTGCCTTCATGAGACTACATCTGAGAAGCTCTCTATTGAGTAGGTTATGGAACAGGTTAAGATTTTTGCTAAGACAGTCGTGGTCTTTAATGTCAGGCCGTGTAATGTGTGGTTTCAGAGGCACGGCCTACTTCTCTGAATGCCAATCTGACCCTGAAACGCGAGCCTTGCTGCGGGCAAAAATTAAAACTAGGTTAGACGCCTTCAGACAACGGAGGAGGGAGACGCATGCTGCAGTATTTCTCGCTCACCACTTAATCCCTCCATTCACACAGCAGAATGTTCGGCTCTATTGATCCATGAAATCCGAGCACTAGAACCGACCTCAGTATTCTCTCTGCTGCCACCGACCTCATCGTGTTCTGCACCGCGGGACGCGACAACGCTCCCACGGTCTCCGCACCAACCAGGTTGTTTCCAGAAGCCGAGCGGCAGAGAGAGGAAGGGGGGATGTGCGTTCAGGAATGTGAACGGAGTGAAGGTGCAGCTGGCCACACCTCCCGAGGCAACGGCGAATCACAGAGCGGAAAGACGTGAGTGCTGTCCTCGCACGTGGGGGGGGGGGGGGGGGGGGGAGAGTCAGATGTGAAGCCCCCCAATGTCCTACACCCCCCCCCCCCCTCCCTAACCCTCCTCCTCCCCCCACAACCCCCAGTAGACCCCCATTAACCCTTTAACTGTCACAAGTATCCCCTTCC
>JAXIVH010000008.1:3453402-3455902 GCA_036785325.1 Urophycis tenuis
GTATTTATAGGAGCATCCTCCAACACACCAAACATCAAACACAGAACAGCAGGGGGGCGGAACCAGAGTAGTCGTTTCTAATTGGTGGAAATTAGTGCTGACACTCAGTCGTTGAAGAAGATGGTCATTGACCTCACTTGGTCCTCATCTTGAGTGCTCATTTGAGGCCATCTGAATGATTACAATAACCTGTGACGGACCCAGAAGTGGCCTCCATTAGTGTTTGGTTTGTTCGCTAAATAAACAACATGTTAAAAGTCGCACTGTGACATTTCAGCTCGTAGCTTCAAATGACGTGCACACACTTCACTGATCGGCTTCACTAATGTTAGCAATAAAATCACATCCTGAAACTGATAGATTCTGCAAAGAACTGCTGTCCAGCCAGCGCCTCTCTCACTAGCCACGCTAAAGGGCAGCCGCTGGACGTGGACAGAACTGTTGTTCTTATGCACTCTGAACTCTCGTCTACTCACTTGGAGGGGCTCAATCTTGCGCATCGCAACACCAATGTACTTCCCATAGTGATGTTCTGCTGAGTAATGAGCGACATGAGCTCAGACCACAGAGCGACATGGACGTAGCACTCTCCTGAGTCTCTGTGGGGTTCTCCATCCAAACAAACAAATCCCTCACACATTTTGAGCAAAACAGGAATGTGATGATTGTGTTTGTTTGAGGCGTTTGGCGCACATTTCCTCGACGCCAACTGAGGTGCCCTCTGGATATTGAGTAAGAAGAGTTTATATTTACCAAGTGTGTAAAATCTAATATTCAAATAAAGGATCACCATAACTGAATTGCAATAGACTGCTTGTTTATGCATGCGGGGGGAAGAAGAGGAGACACAAATGGTAAAGCTTTGGAATGAAATGAAACAGTTGTGTGCCCTCAAGCCCCACAGTTACTATCCTTATTTAATGACCCTGTCCTGTCTGGTGTTGTGGTCATATTTCTAAATGACGCCAGGCCTTGAACACATCCCACTACCAGTCACACACAGCAAGCCATATTCCTTCATGCTAATGATGAATTTTATAGCTGATGATTAAATAATGAGGTGAGAAAGATGGTTGTTGTTCACCCTCTGACTCATCAGCGGTGGAGGGGAAAAGCCGCGGCCTCCATTTTAACACGCGGCCGTCAGAGAGCACAGAGGAACGGGCTCTCCTGCCCCCGTGGTATGAGGGCAATAAAGACGTGTTGATGTTAACCAGACATCTTTCTTTCAACGCCGCTCAAAGTGTCTGAGGTTTCAAACACACGGACATTTCCATAAATCTGACTGCCGCATAAATAAAGGGGATTTAAAGGGGATGTGGTAGGCTGCACTATCCAGGAGAATGTTCCTACAATCAACACAGACATGTATGTATGTATGTATGTATGTATGTATGTATGTACTGTATGTATGTATGTATGTATGTATGTATGTACTGTATGTATGTATGTATGTATGTATGTATGTATGTACTGTATGTATGTATGTATGTATGTATGTATGTATGTACTGTATGTATGTATGTATGTATGTATGTATGTATGTACTGTATGTATGTATGTATGTATGTATGTATGTATGTATGTATGTATGTACTGTATGTATGTATGTATGTATGTATGTATGTATGTATGTATGTATGTATGTATGTACTGTATGTATGTATGTATGTACTGTATGTATGTATGTATGTATGTATGTATGTACTGTATGTATATATGTATGTATGTATGTATGTATGTATGTACTGTATGTATGTATATATGTACTGTATGTATGTATGTATGTATGTACTGTATGTATGTATGTATGTATGTATGTATGTATGTATGTACTGTATGTATGTATGTATGTATGTATGTATGTATGTATGTATGTACTGTATGTATGTATGTATGTATGTATGTATGTATGTATGTGTGTGTGTGTATGTATGTATGTATGTATGTATGTATGTATGTATGTATGTATGTATGTACTGTATGTATGTATGTATGTATGTACTGTATGTATGTATGTATGTATGTATGTATGTATGTATGTACTGTATGTATGTATGTATGTACTGTATGTATTGTATGTATGTATGTATGTATGTATGTATGTATGTATGTACAGTATGTACATGTATGTATGTATGTATGTACTGTATGTATGTATGTATGTATGTATGTATGTATGTATGTATGTATGTATGTATGCATGCATGTGTGTATGTACTGTATATGAATGCCTGTTTGTATGCAGTGTGTACTCCTGTGTGTGCAAGTATGTCCACCATGGCTGAACGTGTCATGACCCCCCGGCCCGGCCTTCACTGCAGACGGTGCTGCAGAGCGAGAGCAGAGAGCCTTTAGCATTACCTCGTAGGAGCCAAGAGCCGTTAGCATTACCTCGTAGGAGCAGAGAGTTAGCGTTACCTCATAGGAGCAGAGAGTTAGCGTTACCTCGTAGGAGCAGAGAGCCGTTAGCGTTACCTCGGAGGAGCAGAGAGTTAGC
>JAXIVH010000008.1:3460902-3465690 GCA_036785325.1 Urophycis tenuis
AGCTGTGTGGGTGTCACTGTGAGAGGTAGTCCATGAAGGACACAGCAGTTCTCCAAGCAGCAACGCATGCAAACATGTAAACATAGCCACAGACACAGACACAGACACACACAGACACAGACACACACAGACATAGACACACACACACACACACACAGACACAGACACACACACACACACACACACACACACACACACACACACACACACACACACACACACACAGACCCACACACACAGACATGCATTACAAAACAGTCACAACACAACGGTTGGTTCACAGAACCGCCCCCGATGATTAAACTGCGTTGTTTCAGTGTCTTCTTCACCTGCAAATCTGCCTATGGTCACTGAGCAAGGGAGGGGGCAGGAGGGGAGGGGGGGCAGGAGGGCAGGGGGCAGGAGGGGAGGGGGCAGGAGGGCAGGGGGCAGGAGGGCAGGAGGGCAGGAGGGGAGGGGGCAGAAGGGGAGGGGGCAGGAGGGCAGGGGGCAGGAGGGGAGGGGGCAGGAGGGCAGGGGGCAGGAGGGGAGGGAGCAGGAGGGGAGGGGGCAGGAGGGCAGGGGGCAGGAGGGCAGGGCCACGGGGCACTGACTCCTAGTGGGGCAGCAACAGGGTCTGGTTGCTGCCCCACTGGGATCATTAAAGTATCTCTGTCTGTATGGTACAATGGAAGTGTATGAATTCTATCTGTCTAATTGGCTGTGCTTCAAATGGCTGTTTCACATCTCAGCACATCTCTGGGTTGGGACTGAACACATGGTGAATTCATCTGCCTGACAGTCCAAAGCAATTAATGTATTCTAAGGGTTCCATCCACTCTGCTGATGACACCACGCCTTGCCAGCATCTGAACAAACAGCACGGAGGTACTTCAGAGCGCTGACAGACACCTTGAGTAAATACTGTACATCACAATGCCCCTCACAATGGGCTTTCATCGAGACCTGTCAGACAAAGAGTGTCCAGCCGCACACACAGGCTCAAATCAGCTGGGCACACAAATGAATCTGAGCTCCACCAAAACATGTTTTATCCAGCAGCCAGGTGTACACTGGTGAAGACAGGCTTACAATCAGACCAACTTGTCTGATTGTAAGCAACGCTGGCGATCACATGACCAGCATATTTTCTGCGGTCACATTTTGGAGCTCAGTTTCTGCCCGAGGCTCTCTACTGTCAGCTGGCTCAGTCTTCATTCAGTCACTGAGCGCATGTTATATATTATATATATGTTATATATTATATATGTTGTCACAGGCCACCATAGCTGTGAAGAGTCTGTGGTTATGGTGGGGGTTCACGGTACCAACAGGATGAACTGACTGACAGGGGCTGTTAAATTGTATAATTTGCTCTATAAAATGTATTGATTTAACCATGCAATAGCATCAGAAAGGCTAAATAACAACATAAGGCTACTGCAATAAAGAATAGATTTATTGATCAGAGCATTAGACATAACATAAGACCATCGCATTAGCAGAGAGCAAAATATTTTATTGGAATTATTAATGATTTTCTGTCAAAATGGGCAGAGGAGGTGCAGGGGCTGAGTGAGTCAAAGCCCTGAATAGTGAGCACTTGTGCACACAAACATGGTAGGGTAGAACAAACATGTGTTTGTGGCTCTGGTGAGATGTTAGTAGCTATGGTGGGATGGCTACAGAACATTCTTCATGCTTCACACTGTTCATACAGTTCATACTGTTCATACTGTTTGTATATATTCTCTTCTCTTTTCATTTGTATTCTTATTTTATATCTATTTTTGATATTTATATTGCATACGTGTTTAAAGCTGTCTTGCACCAGGGATCGAGGGATACGGCATTTCAGTTTTTGTGTATGTCCTGTACATTCAGGAAAATTGACAATAACGTTGCTTTGACTTTTGACTTTGCCTTTGACAGTGGGCTGGTGGCGTGTGTGGCTATGATTATGATGATGATGTCTCTGTGGTTATGGTGTGGTGTCCATGACTACGGTGGTGAGGCCGTGGCTACGGTGGCCGGTCTCGGCTGTGGCCGGGGGGTCCTACTGGGGGGTTATGGTCTGTGTTTGTGGCCGTGGCGGGGGGCCTGGCTACCGAGGGATGGGCAGAAGTCGTTACAATATGCATCCCAACTGTTGAACTTGAAGGCTGACAGATAGAGGATAACCAGCTGACTGTGCATTGGCAACCACTGGACTGATGCATTACTTTCATTAACTCTGTCACACACACGCTCACGCACACACACACACACACACACACACACACACACACACACACACACACACACACACACACACCCGTCCTTCTGTCTGTCCAAATATCTGTCCACTGCCCTTGATGTGTGTCTTGACAGGAGGTTGTCCAGGGCACGGAGGACCAGTTTACAAATGAAATGAGATAACACACAGCTGGGACCGTTGGGTGAGCAGAGGGTACGATTTACAAAAGCTTTGTTTCATTTGAGGAGCCTCTGAGCAACAAACTGTCAGCACACGCGTGTGACTGTACTGCAGGTTGTGTTCAGGCAGCACACGCGTGTGACTGTACTGCAGGTTGTGTTCAGCAGCACACGCGTGTGACTGTACTGCAGGTTGTGTTCAGGCAGCACACGCGTGTGACTGTACTGCAGGTTGTGCTCAGGCAGCACACGCGTGTGACTGTACTGCAGGTTGTGTTCAGGCAGCACACGCGTGTGACTGTACTGAGGTTGTGCTCAGGCAGCACACGCGTGTGACTGTACTGCAGGTTGTGTTCAGGCAGCACACGCGTGTGACTGTACTGCAGGTTGTGTCAGGCAGCACACGCGTGTGACTGTACTGCAGGTTGTGTTCAGGCAGCACACGCGTGTGACTGTACTGCAGGTTGTGCTCAGGCAGCACACGCGTGTGACAGTACTGCCGGGTGGTTCAGGCAGCACACGCGTGTGACTGTACTGCAGGTTGTGTTCAGGCAGCCACCACGCGTGTGACTGTACTGCAGGTTGTGTTCAGGCAGCACACGGCGTGTGACTGTACTGCAGGTTGTGTTCAGGCAGCACACGCGTGTGACTGTACTGCAGGTTGTGTTCAGGCAGCACACACGCGTGTGACTGTACTGCAGGTTGTGCTCAGGCAGAACACGCGTGTGACTGTACTGCCAGTGTTCAGGCCGGTCGAGTGCCAGGCTGACTGGCTCCCAGAGCTGAACGTTGAGTTAAGTTGTTCTTTTTCTTCCTCTGCTCTCTTTGTTTCTTTTCATTTAGGCATTTCTGTTTAGTTGTAAGCTCGTTGTTTTGTTTTACAGCTACCTATTGTTGTGTAAATGAAATACTTGAGAAGCTTTGTGGTTTACATGCTTCCACGGTGCATTCAATAGAATCCCATGCTCTGTTATATTCCTTTTCCTGGACCATCTTCCTCATAGGCCCGTATTAAGACAATGTGGTGCACTGGGCACTTTACCTCACAGGCCCTCCCCTCCGCCGCCCGCCGCCCACCCCCCCCCCCCCCCCCACCCCCCCCCCCCCCCCAAAATAAATATATATATATCACGCATAATCAAGGGGATTTCTCATATGTAATTTAGTGACTACATTGGGACTACATTTGTCCAACTACATAGCTTCGGCGCTGCTAGTGACAGCAATTTGTCCCGACGTTGTTCTCACAAAAAAACTTTCAATCACTGGGACATTATGAAGCGTGGCAAGACGTCTCGAGTCTTTCACTTTCTTCAACTTCCTTATTTTAGAACCACTCAGTCGATGTCTGTCTATTTTCAATACATGGGGGGGGGGGGGAATGAGTGGTCATGTAATCTTGATTTGTTTATCATCATCATTATTATTATGATTATTATTATTACATTAGTGTTCATAATGATTAATGTATGGCCTTTTAACAATTTCAAGTGAATAATATAACAATATATGAAAAAATATTGTTAAAGCTTGTGTGATGTGGGGCCCCCCCACTGGTTGTGAATGGTTGGGGCCCCTGGGCACTGGCCCAACGGCCCTTATGGATAATCCAGCCCTGTTCCTCATCTACATCAGTATTCTGTGATTCAGTGTTCTGTGATTGGCAGATTTGAGCTTAAACTCAAAGTAGCTCAACAGATATATGACCTGGTAACAACTGATGCTAAGACTCAATGCGAGTTTAGAGACTATATTACTATAGTGAATCTCTTTTCACTTTCTTTCATATTACATATTTTACCATGACATGCAATTACATGTGGCTGGTTGTGTTGGTTTGTAATACCAGGAGAATTGACTACATATTATGTAAATACATTTCATGCATATCTGAGGACAGATATTCCTCCCTTCCCTCCGATCCTCTGTTTGTAATGAGTCCCTCAAGAAGCATGTCTCTGTGTTTATTTCAGCATAAGAGCAACTGGACCTTTGTTCTGCGAGTTCATTTTCTGCACGGTTGGTTTTAATTAAAACAGTCAACTACGGGAGAGCATATTTAAGAAAAGTTTATGACCAGAATATCAGCTAGGTCTCAATGTAATTAGCAAATCATGAACGTTGTTACAAAACAAGCCACTGAAGGAATATTCGATGGTGGGAAAAGTTAACAGAAAGAATGACCAAACAATACAAGTAGTAATATAGAAATGAATAATCCTAATGATTTGTGTCATTGGTAATGCTGTTGTCATGCTTGTGTTTTGTGTGATTGGGTGCCGTTGGTTCTGGATGAAGGCGTGCGGGGTGGGAGGTTTGACGCTGGCCAGGACGGAGACAGACACCACCTGTCTGCTCAGCAGCCATCATCAATCAATGACACGTTTCAACACG
>JAXIVH010000008.1:3470890-3490229 GCA_036785325.1 Urophycis tenuis
TAACGCTAACTCTCTGCTACTACAAGGTAATGCTAACTCTCTGCTACTACGAGGTAACGCTAACTCTCTACTACTATGAGGTAACGCTAACTCTCTACTACTACAAGGTAACGCTAACTCTCTGCTACTACAAGGTAATGCTAACTCTCTGCTAGTACGAGGTAACACTGACTCTCTACTACTATGAGGTAACGCTAACTCTCTACTACTATGAGGTAACGCTAACTCTCTACTACTACAAGGTAACGCTAACTCTCTGCTACAAGGTAATGCTAACTCTCTGCTAGTACGAGGTAACGCTAACTCTCTACTACTACGAGGTAATGCTAACTCTCTACTACTATGAGGTAACGCTAACTCTCTACTACTACAAGGTAACGCTAACTCTCTACTACTACAAGGTAACGCTAACTCTCTGCTAGTACGAGGTAACGCTAACTCTCTGCTACTACGAGGTAATGCTAACTCTCTGCTAGTACGAGGTAACGCTAACTCTCTACTACTACGAGGTAACGCTAACTCTCTGCTACTACGAGGTAACGCTAACACTCTGCTACTACGAGGTAACGCTAACTCTCTGCTAGTATTAGGTAATGCTAACTCTCTGCTACTACGAGGTAACGCTAACTCTTTGCTAGTACAAGGTAACGCTAACTCTCTGCTACTACGAGGTAACGCTAACTCTCTGCTCCTACGAGGTAACGCTAACTCTCTGCTACTACGAGGTAACGCTAACTCTCTACTACTATGAGGTAACGCTAACTCTCTGCTACTACGAGGTAACGCTAACTCTCTGCTACTACGAGGTAACGCTAACTCTCTACTACTACAAGGTAACGCTAACTCTCTGCTACTACAAGGTAATGCTAACTCTCTGCTAGTACGAGGTAACCTAACTCTCTACTACTACGAGGTAACACTAACTCTCTACTACTATGAGGTAACGCTAACTCTCTACTACTACCAGGTAACGCTAACTCTCTGCTACTACAAGGTAATGCTAACTCTCTGCTACTACGAGGTAACGCTAACTCTCTACTACTATGAGGTAACGCTAACTCTCTACTACTACAAGGTAACGCTAACTCTCTGCTACTACAAGGTAATGCTAACTCTCTGCTAGTACGAGGTAACACTGACTCTCTACTACTATGAGGTAACGCTAACTCTCTACTACTATGAGGTAACGCTAACTCTCTACTACTACAAGGTAACGCTAACTCTCTGCTACAAGGTAATGCTAACTCTCTGCTAGTACGAGGTAACGCTAACTCTCTACTACTACGAGGTAATGCTAACTCTCTACTACTATGAGGTAACGCTAACTCTCTACTACTACAAGGTAACGCTAACTCTCTACTACTACAAGGTAACGCTAACTCTCTGCTAGTACGAGGTAACGCTAACTCTCTGCTACTACGAGGTAATGCTAACTCTCTGCTAGTACGAGGTAACGCTAACTCTCTACTACTACGAGGTAACGCTAACTCTCTGCTACTACGAGGTAACGCTAACACTCTGCTACTACGAGGTAACGCTAACTCTCTGCTAGTATTAGGTAATGCTAACTCTCTGCTACTACGAGGTAACGCTAACTCTTTGCTAGTACAAGGTAACGCTAACTCTCTGCTACTACGAGGTAACGCTAACTCTCTGCTCCTACGAGGTAACGCTAACTCTCTGCTACTACGAGGTAACGCTAACTCTCTGCTACTACAAGGTAACGCTAACTCTCTGCTATTACGAGGTAATGCTAACTCTCTGCTACTACGAGGTAACGCTAACTCTCTGCTCCTACGAGGTAATGCTAACTCTCTGCTACTACGAGGTAACACTAACTCTCTGCTACTACGAGGTAACGCTAACTCTCTGCTACTATGAGGTAACACTAACTCTCTGCTACTACAAGGTAACGCTAACTGTCTGCTAGTACGAGGTAACGCTAACTCTCTGCTACTATGAGGTAATGTTAACAGCTCTCGGCTCCTACGAGGTAACGCTAACTCTCTGCTCCTCCGAGGTAACGCTAACGGCTCTCTGCTCCTACGAGGTAACGCTAACTCTCTGCTCCTATGAGGTAACGCTAACTCTCTGCTCCTACGAGGTAATGCTAACGGCTCTTGGCTCCTACGAGGTAATGCTAAAGGCTCTCTGCTCTCGCTCTGCAGCACCGTCTGCAGTGAAGGCCGGGCCGGGGGGTCATGACACGTTCAGCCATGGTGGACATACTTGCACACACAGGAGTACACACTGCATACAAACAGGCATTCATATACAGTACATACACACATGCATGCATACATACATACATACATACATACATACATACATACATACATACATACATACAGTACATACATACATACATACATGTACATACTGTACATACATACATACATACATACATACATACATACAGTACATACATACATACAGTACATACATACATACATACATACATACAGTACATACATACATACATACATACATCCATACAGTACATACATACATACATACATACATACATAAATACATACATGCATACATACATACATACATACATACATACATACATACATACATACATACAGTACATACATACATACATACATACATACATACATACAGTACATACATACATACATACATACATACATACAGTACATACATACATACAGTACATACATACATACATACATACATACATACATACATACATACATACACACACACATACATACATACATACATACAGTACATACATACATACATACATACATACATACATACATACATACATACAGTACATACATACATACATACATACATACAGTACATACATACATACATACATACATACATACAGTACATACATACATACATACATACAGTACATATATACATACATACATACATACAGTACATACATACATACATACATACATACATACAGTACATACATACATACATACATACAGTACATACATACATACATACATACATACATACATACAGTACATACATACATACATACATACATACATACATACATACATACATACAGTACATACATACATACATACATACATACATACATACATACAGTACATACATACATACATACATACAGTACATACATACATACATACATACATACATACATACATACAGTACATACATACATACATACATACATACATACATACATACATACATACATACAGTACATACATACATACATACATACATACATACATACATGTCTGTGTTGATTGTAGGAACATTCTTCTGGATAGTGCAGCCTACCACATCCCCTTTAAATCCCCTTTATTTATGCGGCATTCAGATTTATGGAAATGTCCGTGTGTTTGAAACCTCAGACACTTTGAGCGGCGTTGAAAGAAAGATGTCTGGTTAACATCAACACGTCTTTATTGCCCTCATACCACGGGGGCAGGAGAGCCCGTTCCTCTGTGCTCTCTGACGGCCGCGTGTTAAAATGGAGGCCGCGGCTTTTCCCCTCCACCGCTGATGAGTCAGAGGGTGAACAACAACCATCTTTCTCACCTCATTATTTAATCATCAGCTATAAAATTCATCATTAGCATGAAGGAATATGGCTTGCTGTGTGTGACTGGTAGTGGGATGTGTTCAAGGCCTGGCGTCATTTAGAAATATGACCACAACACCAGACAGGACAGGGTCATTAAATAAGGATAGTAACTGTGGGGCTTGAGGGCACAAAACTGTTTCATTTGAATGCCAAAGCTTTACCATTTGTGTCTCCTCTTCTTCCCCCCGCATGCATAAACAAGCAGTCTATTGCAATTCAGTTATGGTGATCCTTTATTTGAATATTAGATTTTACACACTTGGTAAATATAAACTCTTCTTACTCAATATCCAGAGGGCACCTCAGTTGGCGTTGAGGAAATGTGCGCCAAACGCCTCAAACAAACACAATCATCACATTCCTGTTTTGCTGAAAATGTGTGAGGGATTTGTTTGTTTGGATGGAGAACCCCACAGAGAATCAGGAGAGTGCTACGTCCATGTCGCTCTGTGGTCTGAGCTCATGTCGCTCATTACTCAGCAGAACATCACTATGGGAAGTACATTGGTGTTGCGATGCGCAAGATTGAGCCCCTCCAAGTGAGTAGACGAGAGTTCAGAGTGCATAAGAACAACAGTTCTGTCCACGTCCAGCGGCTGCCCTTTAGCGTGGCTAGTGAGAGAGGCGCTGGCTGGACAGCAGTTCTTTGCAGAATCTATCAGTTTCAGGATGTGATTTTATTGCTAACATTAGTGAAGCCGATCAGTGAAGTGTGTGCACGTCATTTGAAGCTACGAGCTGAAATGTCACAGTGCGACTTTTAACATGTTGTTTATTTAGCGAACAAACCAAACACTAATGGAGGCCACTTCTGGGTCCGTCACAGGTTATTGTAATCATTCAGATGGCCTCAAATGAGCACTCAAGATGAGGACCAAGTGAGGTCAATGACCATCTTCTTCAACGACTGAGTGTCAGCACTAATTTCCACCAATTAGAAAAGACTACTCTGGTTCCGCCCCCCTGCTGTTCTGTGTTTGATGTTTGGTGTGTTGGAGGATGCTCCTATAAATACATCATCATCTCTAGGATAGCGCAGTGTTGGTTCTTACCTTATTTTAATTAAGATGCAGACTCCAAACTGCCATAAGGGTGCAGTATAGGAATATATACTGTATTTATCTATTTATATATGGAGGTATATGTAATTGGCTTGTTTTGCTGCCACTGTAGTCTTTTCTGCAGACAGTACAGCGGTACTGCTGATAACAGCCCTCTGCTGCCAGAGTTCCTTTCAGGGCCGCTGTCTGGGATGGAAACTTGGTGACAACTGCAATCACCCAATGATGTGATTACAGCTGCGCGCCAGTGTCCATAATAATCTGTCATTACGGAGCGTCCAGCCACGGCGCTACACTCACATTCATTCTGTGTTTTGCTCGCCGGCTCGATTAAAAAAAGGGAACGCTAAATAAACGGAGACTCAACGCTTCCATACTCATCAGGGCAAACACAGGGCCGCCTGCTCACAGGGAGCACAGGGCGGCAGACTGATGTCGGGAGGGTTTAGTTGATGGTGGTGGTGGTGGAGGTGGAGGTGGAGGAGGAGGTGGTGGTGGTGGTGGTGGTGGAGGTGGTGGTGGAGGTGGAGGTGGAGGTGGTGGTGGTGGTGGTGGTGGAGGTGGAGGTGGAGGTGGAGGTGGTGGTGGTGGTGGTGGTGGAGGTGGAGGTGGAGGTGGTGGTGGTGGTGGTGGTGGAGGTGGAGGTGGTGGTGGTTCTGGTGGTGGTGGTGGTGGTGGTTCTGGTGTTGGTGGTGGTGGTGGTGCTGGTGGTGGTGGTGATGGTGGTGGAGATGGTGGTGGAGGTGGTGGTGGAGGTGGTGGTGGTGGAGGTGGAGTTGGTGGTGGAGGTGGAGGTGGTGGTGGTGGTGGTGGTGGTGGTGGTGGAGGTGGAGGTGGAGGTGGTGGTGGTGGTGGTGGAGGTGGTGGGTGGTGATGGTGGTGGAGGTGGTGGTGGTGGTGGTGGTGGTGGTGGTGGTGCTGGTGGTGGTGGTGGAGGTGGTGGTGCAATAGTCCATCATTTGGCCATGAGGGGGGTGGAGCTGCTCTGGTGGCAGACAGCTGCTAGGCAGTGAAACACCAGGAGAGTAAAGAGCGTGTGAACGTCCAGGATCCCTCCTCCAGACGGAGTACGCTGACTGCGGTGCAGACAGTCCAGACTGATGGATCCTCCCCAGTGTTTAAGCTGCAGTGATGGAGGACTTTAATACAACTTCACATGAATAACAACCACGTGTTGCAGAACACTGCCCCCCCTTCCACTGCCCCCCCTTCCACTGCTTCCCTTCCTTCTATTTTTTTTATTTCAATCTTACGGACATTTTAATATCCCCCTGTTTACTTGGGGCTGTTTCAAAAGGTAGTAAAAGTTAAGACCAATGAGTGCTGAGTGTGAACCGGCCGTAGCTCCAGAACGTTCCACCACCACAGCACCGTCTCATTGCGCCTGCTGGCCTCGCTCTCTCCACTGATTGCAATCAAAGGCTCATTGTAGCGAGCGCTGGAGGAACGAAGGGACGGAAAGTGAAGCAAACTTTTGATTGTGTAAAGTTTTAACGCCTGTCAGCCAATATCAGCCGTACGACCGACGGAAAATGTGAATTAAATCCATTACATCTTAAATGTTTTGTTATGAGAACTGTATGAGCAGTGGGCAGTTTGCCCACCCCCCCACCTAGTGCTAAACACAAGTGTTTCATTATTTAAACACCACAATTATTGAATTATGGCAAACAATAAATACAAAATGAAAGATGGAATAAAAAAACACAACAACAAACTCATTTCATGTCCAGGTAGTTAGTGAAGTTAGGGGTTCAGCCTCCATTCAGGGGGGCGCCCATGGTAACATGAATGTGTGTGTGTGTGTGCCCCCCTCGCCCCCCCCCCCTGCAGGTGTTCCTGAAGAGCGACCGCGTGGCCAAGATGGTGCAGAGCGGCGGCTTCTCGGCCAACGACTGCCGCGAGGTCTTCAAGCGGCACATCGAGAAGCGCGTGCGCAGCCTGCCGGAGATCGACGGCCTGAGCAAGGAGACGGTGCTCAGCTCCTGGATGGCCAAGTTCGACAGCATCTACCGTGGGGACGAGGACCCCCGCAAGGCCCAGCAGCGCATGACGGCCAGCGCTGCCTCCGAGCTCATCCTCAGCAAGGACCAGCTGTACGAGATGTTCCAGAACATTCTGGGCATCAAGAAGTTTGAGCACCAGCTGCTCTACCAGGCCTGCCAGGTAGCTGCTGCTCTCATGTGGACAGCAATGTGTCATGTGTTTGTTGTTGTTGTTGTTGTTGTTGTTGTTGTTGTTCTATATAAGGAGAGGACATAGTGTACCGGAGGACTCCTATGCATTATTAATCACCATTTCCATATCTCCGTGGGACCACATCCACAGCCTTAGGAAGGGGATACTTGTGACAGTTAAAGGGTTAATGGGGGTCTACTGGGGGTTGTGGGGGGAGGAGGAGGGTTAGGGAGGGGGGGGGGGGGTGTAGGACATTGGGGGGCTTCACATCTGACTCCCCCCCCCCCACGTGCGAGGACAGCACTCACGTCTTTCCGCTCTGTGATTCGCCGTTGCCTCGGGAGGTGTGGCCAGCTGCACCTTCACTCCGTTCACATTCCTGAACGCACATCCCCCCTTCCTCTCTCTGCCGCTCGGCTTCTGGAAACAACCTGGTTGGTGCGGAGACCGTGGGAGCGTTGTCGCGTCCCGCGGTGCAGAACACGATGAGGTCGGTGGCAGCAGAGAGAATACTGAGGTCGGTTCTAGTGCTCGGATTTCATGGATCAATAGAGCCGAACATTCTGCTGTGTGAATGGAGGGATTAAGTGGTGAGCGAGAAATACTGCAGCATGCGTCTCCCTCCTCCGTTGTCTGAAGGCGTCTAACCTAGTTTTAATTTTTGCCCGCAGCAAGGCTCGCGTTTCAGGGTCAGATTGGCATTCAGAGAAGTAGGCCGTGCCTCTGAAACCACACATTACACGGCCTGACATTAAAGACCACGACTGTCTTAGCAAAAATCTTAACCTGTTCCATAACCTACTCAATAGAGAGCTTCTCAGATGTAGTCTCATGAAGGCACCAGACTGGTAGCACTATGAAAACAACAGTTGACAGAATTATAAATACAACGGGACAAATTATAACTTTTCAGTCCTTCATTTTGATATTTATGTATTTATTCATCTTGATTAGAGTAAATCGTAGAAGTAAACTAGGAAATGTAATTCCCCGTGAGGAATTACTTGTGCGTAGGAATGCCTGTGATCATTGACTTAAATTCAGCTGAGGCTGCCTGTTTACAGCTGGAAAGCAATTAGGGGAGTCAAACGTAACAATGGAAAGCTAGACTCAATGTTATCTCCATGAGAGTTTATTTGCATTTTTAATCGCAAATATCTCAAGAAGTATAAAGTTAGCTAAATGAAAAACACAGCACAGCCACACAGAAGTAGGCCGTTGGAATGCACTTTGAATGAATCTCGGGGCTCGTCGTTTAGCTTCCATTAATTTCCCGTTTCGGTGTGAATAAGAATAATATGACTAATAGTGATCTAGATTGTGCGTTCCTATGCACAATAATAAAATATGGATCAAATATTGTATGTATTCTATATTAAAGGAGTTGGTTCCATTGAGCTAAACGTAGCTCTCTGTCTCTCTATTCGTCTGTGTAATAGTAGAGGGCAGATTAAATATTTTGCCAATAGATCATTTGTGCAACACCTGGAGTGCATGTAATGAAAACACAATCAGCCTTAATTGGATGAAATCAGGTAACAACTAACAGTGCAACGTTTTAACACCTGCCTAAGAATGAACCCTAGACATTTAGCTCTTTACTGTGATAATAACAACATCAAACATTTTGGATCAGACTTGATCAGTTTGGGCATGATCCGGCAAGCTAGCCTGCAGGAAAGTGTAAATGTTAAGTGTTCACTCGCCAACAGCTTTAATCGGTTCTCATGTTTTGCATCAACTCCTTTTGTCAGTCGACTGCCTGTGATGCACCTCCATTAGCAGTCCTACCTCAAAGGATGAAGCCACGGCTTGCGGTGTCAATAATGGGATTCTTTTATTTATTTTTTTAGCAGGAGGTTTCAGTAAACATTACACAAATACACACAGCATTAGTATTTTATATTTTATATGGACATTTGGCAAACGGATGTTGAATTGACCCTTGCCAGCACTTACGATGGTGTTGTCGACAGCTCCTGCCGGTGAACCGTTAGCTGAAGGCGGGGCATGCTACGACGATTAACACTGTGGCTTTAAGACAGCGAATAGAAGAGGAAAATAAAAAATCACACAGAGCATCCCCTACTTTGTCACGCCACCGCTCCGCGCACCACAAACCAGGCGATCGCTCTTTGTGACAACAGGCGCTAACGTCCCGACACACAGCGCATCGGTCGCAGGTTACAAACATGTCCGCTTGATGAAGTGAAGAAGCAGGGCTCACTTGAGCTTTTTAGTCGCCGGGATTGTAAATCCCTTCCTCTGCCGAGCACAAGTGCACTTCTTAGCAGTCGTCCTGCGTCGGAGGGCGGAGCAACCCCTGACAAGGCTGCTGACTGGAGGCTGGAGCTGCTTTGTGGACATGGTTTCCCCCCTTGTTGTTCATGTATGAATCACAACGCCGATGAAAGCCTGCGTGCGTAGGAGTTGTTTGCGCCGGAAGATCAGTTGGACTAAAGCAGGCCAGGGAATTGAATTATTAAAAGAAGAATGATTTTTATTTGTAGTGTTATTATATGTTACAAATTTGGCTTTTTTCAAGTAATCATAGCGTTGGTGAGTGGCCGTGAATGAAACAAAAACCGATCCGTTTGATACCTTTTTAACCAAACTAAATCAAATAATGCGATTTGGCATTCATAAAGGCCCAGCAGATTTGGTAATTTGTTTAGTATTAGTATTTTCTACTACCATTCAGGACGAAACTGCATTACAGTTTCCAAAGGGATTTCGCTGGATGGTAAAACTGCTGACTGAAATATCCTTTGGTTCTCATTCTCAAGCTATCATAATCATGAATATTTATCCACACGGATGAACTATCGTTGTGGCTGACTCCGTTCCACAAAATATCAAGTCGCTGCTGATTAAATTACCTGGCCCATGCTGTCAGAATGAGACGCACACACATTCAAAATCCCATTTCGCCCTCAACAGGACCACCAATCAGGGTCTTTGGGCTCGTTGATTGACAGCAGCATGCTCAAATGCTATCCCACTTTCAGGCTCTGTTTGTGTATACTCTTAATTTGTCTTGTCAGCAACCGTTAGCTGTGAAACGAGGCCTGGGCCTCTAGTTTGCCTGTAGCTGATAGCATGGTGTAATGGAGTTGCTCCACTGCACACATGATGGGGAGAGGATGAAAGGCTTTGCTATTCATGCCGACCCACCTCTGAGCTGAAAATAGCAGCACGCGGCCTAGCTGGGCTGCATCAGCACGCTATGGAATGGGGGGGATGTTCTTATGCTCAATAAATCAAGTCAATGAAACAAAGTAAATCAAAACATACAAAAAAACATGTCTGACATGGATAACGTTGCAGTTACATTGCAGACAGGCTGTACACACAGAGGACGGCCACACGCACACGCAAGATTCAAGTCCTTTATTATCAGATGTGCAGCATCACTTACAGTCGTACTGTGCAATGAAACGTATTGGACGAGGCACGTTCCAACAGGGAAGGAATAAAATTAAAATACAATATATACACACACGCCAACATAGGCACGCAGTCATGTACAGCAAACTCAAAGTGTAAACATAGCTGGGCCGAGGCCACGCCTCCCTGACCCATTTAGCTGGGAGCCGCTCACACTGCTCACCCCTCACACGGGACCCGGTTCCACCTGGGAACCCTTCATCCTGGACTGGGGACCCCCTCGCATGGCCACCGGCTCCAGCCGGTAACCGGGTTAGAACCGGGTTCCCACCAGCTGGGAACCCATCACCCAGAAACACCAGGCGTGGAAAACCCCTCACCGCGGGGCCCGCAGCCCCCTGGGGGCCCGCTGCCCCCTGGGGGTCCGGCCGTGTTCTGACGGGCCCTGGACCCGCGGTGTCGGCTAGGCTAACGCTGAGGCTCACCTCTGGGCCGCGCCGCCGCGCCGCTGTCACCTCCGCTGGCGTGGAGGCCTGAGGACCGGTGTCACCGCGGCGCTGCCGGGGCCCGGGCCGGCCGGGAGCTTTCAGGCGGGGGGGGGTCCCAGAGACCCTCGGCCCGCCTGCGTCTGCCCACCGAGGTGTGGATGTGTGTCTGTTATCGGAGGGGCTGGAGGTCCCCCTTATTGCTCCCCACAGATACGGGGTACCTTATTCTGCGTGGTCTTCTGCTGAGGACGCTGCTGTTGGTCTGCTGCCCCCCGGCAGACCACCCCGTGCACCAGGCTCTGCTCAGGGGTGTCGGGGCTTCGGAGGAGGGTTTGTCGCAGGTTATTACGTTGGCCACGCGAACCCAATCCATCAGCGGCCTCGCAGCTGTAGCGGCTTGTCAGACGGCCGCCAGGCGAGCTGCTCCTCCTCCCCGTCTTCTGAGTGGCACCCTGACAGCTCTGCACAGGGGTCAGAGGTCAGAGGTCAGAGGGCCGTGTACTGACACCAAAAGGCGGTCCATCGCTCCTCCTGAGCACTTTGACAAGCTGGTATCGGAGAGGGAGGGTGGGGGAGAGAGGAGGGGGAGAACAAGCCAGACAAAGAGAGGGGAAGAGAGAGGCAGAGAGAGAAAGACAGAGACAGAGAGAGAGAGAGAGAGAGAGCGAGAGACAGAGAGAGACGGAGAGAGAGAGAGAGAGAGGGAGAGAGAGAGAGAGAGAGAGAGAGAGAGAGAGAGAGAGACAGATATATATACTGTATATATATAGAGAGAGAGAGAGACACACAACACACACACACACACACACACAGCATGCAGAGAGAGAAGCCAGCCAAGCAGAGCTGAGATAGCACTGCAATCAGCATCAGGACCACTCGCAATCATAGCGGTGGACAAATCAAAGGGAAAATCTATAAAGAAGAAGTGTGTGTGTGTGTGGGCGGGCAGACACTCTCTCTCTCTCTCTCTCTCTCTCTCTCTCTCTCTCTCTCTCTCTCTTCTCTCTCTCTCTCTCTCTCTCTCTCTCTCTCTCTCTCTCTCTCTCTCTCTCTCTCTCCCTCTCTCTCTCTCTCTCCCTCTGTGCTCCATGTGTCTTGCGTGGCAGTGCGGTGGCGGCCATGGTGCAGTGTAAAGGCGTTCAGCTGCAGCTGGTGGCTGGCTCTGATTATCTGCTCTACTAAACAGCAACTCTGGCTAATGTGCAGGGTGGCTGTTCAGTGGCCAGCACTGGAAACACACAACACTTGTCACACACTGTCAAGTCCTCCGTCTGAAAGAGCCATCTGGCCTCGCGTCATCGCCTCCTCTCCTAGAAATGAGCAGATTCCCAAATCTTCTGGACGATGGATTCAGACGGGACACGATGTGAAGCCCGGTTAGTGCAGGAATCCATCCAACCACAGATTATTACTCTGCTATTATTGTTTTAGAATGATGACAATAATGACATGTGCCTTTCCATGTTATTTTCAAACATGCATTTCTGATCCAGTTGTGATGGACAGACGGACACAGAGCCATCGTACCTCGCCTGACACATCACAGGCACAACGACCTGACATGTAACACTGCAGTTGAAATGACCTGCACAGTTAACACCTGATTCCTGCCTTGTTTGATGTAACACAACACGGGACCAAATGTTAGCAACGTTTGAGGACGTTCAAACAGGAGATGTTTTCTAAAGGACCTCAATCACAGCCAGTCAAATTCCTCATCTTTCTTGGGCTATAAAATCAGATAAATTCAAGATTAGATATACAATATTGAATACAATAAGAAACAGAAACCACAAGCCACATTGGCAGCAGTAACACACCATTATTCATTGTGATTGTATTACTACATGGATTTATAGATTCAAAGACTTATAGACTACATGGCAGACATATAAGATCACATAAGATCAAAGCCACAGATGCTTAAGAGGAAAAAATTATTTTCCCATTTCCTTCAGAACCAAACCACACATGAAAACATTTCACCTCACATATTATGTGCATACAAAATTGCTATTAAACATAAGATATATATACAATCCAATTTGCACAATCTATAAATCTATATTTTATATTATATTTTATGTTAAGAGCATTGTAGACTACTTCATACATATGATATGATATATATATATATATATATATATATATATATATAGATGAAGGTGACGGCTGTAAATTAAATGATAAGTACAAACCTCCCCACTATAACCTTTGTTATATCTCTCTTGGGTGCGATCCCTCTGCTCTCACTGTCAGCCCCTATATCTCCACCACCTCAGTCACAGCGCTAGCAGTTAGCAGTTAGCAGCTGCACAATGACTTCAGCTCAGTGTTTCTTGGACGGTGTTGCAAGAAAGGCACACAGAATCAATACAGTAAAGCCTGCGAGGCAAGGCCTGCTAATGTAATAGCGGTGGGTGAAATAGCATCAGGCGAAGAGAGGTCAGCTGTGGCGCCTGTCCCAGCAGCAGTGGTATCAAAGGAAATTAGAGCGCTACGGCAAACAAATGTGCATAGCTCACAAGGCTAAAGCATGGCTAAACAGCCTGGCCTTGCTCACATGCTAAAGGCTAGCCGCGCTCACATGCTAAAGCCTGGCCGCGCTCACATGCTAGAGCCTGGCTGCCACTAACATGCTAAAGCCTGGCTGCGCTCACATGCTAAAGGCTAGCCGCGCTCACATGCTAAAGCCTGGCCGCGCTCACATGCTAAAGCCTGGCCTCGCTCACATGCTAAAGCCTGGCCGCGCTCACATGCTAAAGCCTGGCCTCACTCACATGCTAAAGCCTGGCCTCACTCACATGCTAAAGCCTGGCCGCCGCTAACATGCTAAAGCCTGGCCGCCGCTAACATGCTAAAGCCTGGCCACCGCTAACATGCTAAAGCCTGGCCGCGCTCACATGCTAAAGCCTGGCCGCGCTCACATGCTAAAGCCTGGCCTCACTCACATGCTAAAGCCTGGCCGCGCTCACATGCTAAAGCCTGGCCTCACTCACATGCTAAAGCCTGGCCTCACTCACATGCTAAAGCCTGGCCGCCACTAACATGCTAAAGCCTGGCCGCAGCTAACATGCTAAAGCCTGGCCGCCACTAACACGCTAACGCCTGGCCACGCGCACGTGCTAAAGCGCTGACAGACAGACAGATAGACAAACATACTTTAATGATCCCTGAGGGAAATTGCTGCAGCTCATATCAAGCCCCATACACACACACATACAGTCTGATCAGCAACTTGAGACACAAGAATGAGTTGGAGTTGATAGACTCAGACGATTCCCCACGGGCTCCGAGGTCGCTGCCCTCCACACAGACTGTTTACCTGCAGGCAGCCGCAGTGCGCTCAAACCTGATTGGTCAATACTGCCGCCAGTGTCCTCGGAGCAGAAACCAGAGCGCGCTGGTGTGCACACGCAGATGTCTGTTTACGGAGATAACCTCTCACACGCACGCGCCGGCCGTCTGGGACAGCTCCGAGTGGCGGCCGGCTAAAGCCTGGCGCTCCCCATGCAGCCGCCGCGGCCCCCTGGGGCCCCCAAGGATTAGCGGCCGGTTGAGCTGCCGAGCGGCTCCATTGAAGAGAGAACGATGTGCTGCTGCGTGTGCATCCGACTCTTCTTCTGTGGTTCCGCTGCACAGTGGGCTTATTTACTTTTGGTTTGTTTTCTCAACAGAGAACAGCTTTATTTATACTCGCCAAAAATCGTGCTGTAAAAACTACTCACAAATATAAATGTGTATAATTGTTTTTTGTTTTTTTGTGGCGCTGGTGCTTTTTTTTTGGTTTAATCAAAAATAGAGAAAACAACAAACAAGTAAGTGGCTGGCTCACTGGCTCACTGGCTGGCTGACTGGCCTGCTGGCTGCTTATGTTTCAGAGCAGTCTCCAGAGTTGTCCGAGGCGAAGGAAAGGACCCACGGCCCTCTGCTGTGCTCGGCCGCCCTCTGGGCCCACGAACACGAAGCAGGACGGTGTTATTGTGGCCTGGAGTCCTCTCCAGGAGGAGGCTGAGAGAGGCTGTAGTGTGGCTGTGAGTCCTCTCCAGGAGGCTGAGAGAGGCTGTAGTGTGGCTGTGAGTCCTCTTCAGGAGGAGGCTGAGAGAGGCTGTAGCGTGGCTGTGAGTCCTCTCCAGGAGGCTGAGAGAGGCTGTAGTGTGGCTGTGAGTCCTCTCCAGGAGGCTGAGAGAGGCTGTAGTGTGGCTGTGAGTCCTCTCCAGGAGGAGGCTGAGAGAGGCTGTAGTGTGGCTGTGAGTCCTCTCCAGGAGGCTGAGAGAGGCTGTAGTGTGGCTGTGAGTCCTCTCCAGGAGGAGGCTGAGAGAGGCTGTAGTGTGGCTGTGAGTCCTCTCCAGGAGGAGGCTGAGAGAGGCTGTAGTGTGGCTGTGAGTCCTCTCCAGGAGGAGGCTGAGAGAGGCTGTAGTGTGGCTGTGAGTCCTCTCCAGGAGGAGGCTGAGAGAGGCTGTAGTGTGGCTGTGAGTCCTCTTCAGGAGGAGGCTGAGAGAGGCTGTAGTGTGGCCTGTGAGTCCTCTCCAGGAGGCTGAGAGAGGCTGTAGTGTGGCTGTGAGTCCTCTTCAGGAGGAGGCTGAGAGAGGCTGTAGTGTGGCTGTGAGTCCTCTCCAGGAGGCTGAGAGAGGCTGTAGTGTGGCTGTGAGTCCTCTCCAGGAGGCTGAGAGAGGCTGTAGTGTGGCTGTGAGTCCTCTCCAGGAGGCTGAGAGAGGCTGTAGTGTGGCTGTGAGTCCTCTCCAGGAGGAGGCAGTGTGTAGTGGTGTAGTGTGACTCTGTAGCCCCTCTGGGTCCAGACATCAGTGTGTTCTCACTCACAACGACATTCTTTTTGTTGCATTTTCCGTAAGCTCATGAAATCACAGAAAAAAAGGGAAAATAAATGAATAACAAAATCAATAATAAAACTGAAAATGAATTGATTTAATTTCACCAAATGGTCATTTGGTGGGATTCAGGTGATGATACAAAAAATATATACTTTTAAAATTGGTTTTCAACTCATTGCTATGACTGCAGCGAGTCAGAAGGACCTGCTTCTCATGGTGTTCCACAACCCGCTGGCCCTGTTTGGTATGCATGGTCTCACTCAGTGATGATGACGGTGATGATGGTGAAGATGAAGATGTAATTGAGTCCTGTTTGCCCTAATTTGGAGGCAGCGGCTATTTCCCTGCTCTGCGGCCAATCAATCATTGATCGATCCAATCATTTATTCTCGCACAAAATATGTGGAATTTATTAAGTCTCAATGTATGAAAAGAGGGCAAACGTCATAAATCACTTTCAGCGATTCGGTGTCATTATTTCAAGTCAAGGGATATTATTCAATTCACTTGAAGTGAGTGGCTTCGCTTGCTGAGTGTTTATTTGCACTGCGTGAGAGTGACTCCAATCTCAGGGCTCTCTCTCCTCTCAGATCCGTGACGGTGCTGCTGCGTAGCGGTGCTGCTGCGTAGCGGTGCTGTTGCGTAGCGGTGCTGCTGCTTAGCGGTGCTGTTGCGTAGCGGTGCTGCTGCTTAGCGGTGCTGTTGCGTAGCGGTGCTGCTGCTTAGCGGTGCTGCTGCGTAGCGGTGCTGTTGCTTAGCGGTGCTGCTGCGTAGCGGTGCTGTTGCGTAGCGGTGCTGCTGCGTAGCGGTGCTGCTGCGTAGCGGTGCTGCCGCTTAGCGGTGCTGCTGCGTAGCGGTGCTGCTGCGTAGCGGTGCTGTTGCGTAGCGGTGCTGTTGCGTAGCGGTGCTGCTGCTTAGCGGTGCTGCTGCGTAGCGGTGCTGTTGCTTAGCGGTGCTGCTGCGTAGCGGTGCTGCTGCGTAGCGGTGCTGTTGCGTAGCGGTGCTGCTGCGTAGCGGTGCTGCTGCGTAGCGGTGCTGCTGCGTAGCGGTGCTGCTGCTTAGCGGTGCTGCTGCGTAGCGGTGCTGTTGCGTAGCGGTGCTGCTGCGTAGCGGTGCTGTTGCGTAGCGGTGCTGCTGCGTAGCGGTGCTGTTGCGTAGCGGTGCTGCTGCGTAGCGGTGCTGTTGCGTAGCGGTGCTGCTATGTAGCGGTGCTGTTATTGACCCTTCTGTGTCTTCCTCAGCTGGACAACCTGGACGAGCAGGCGGCGCAGATCCGAAGGGAGCTGGACGGACGTCTCCAGATGGCCGACCAGATCGCCAGGGTAACCATAAGCAGACATACCGACGCGTGTCATGAGCTCTGGCTCCTCCCCCTCTGTGACCCCCCCCCCCCCCCCACCCCACTCACCCTGCCGCCATCCTCTCCTCAGGGGGGCAAGTTCCCCAAGTTCGTGTCCAAGGAGATGGAGGCCATGTACATCGAGGAGCTCAAGTCGTCGGTGAAACCAGCTCATGGCCAACCTGGAGAGCATGCCCGTGTCCAAGGGGGGGGAGTTCAAGCTGCAGAAGATGAAGCGTGGCCACAACACCTCCATCATCGACATGGGCCAGGAGGACGAGAACACCCTGTCCAAGTCTGACGTGGTTTTGTCCTTCACCCTGGAGGTACGCCATCGCCGCCGCCATCGCCGCCGCCATCGCCGCCGCCAGACAGCGGGCAGTCCCGGGGGGGGGGGGGGCAGGGGGGGGACAGGGGGGGACAGGGGGGGGGGGGGGGGGGGGGGGGGACAGGGGGGGACAGGGGGGGTCGGGGTGGGGGGGGGGGGGGGGGGGGGACAGGGGCGAGGGGAGGACAGGGGGATGTTCAGGGGAAATCTAAAAAAGACATACAAATGCTAATTTAATTAAAATGCTAATGTTAGCAATTTAGCGCATTGGCCCTCGGAAGAATACTCAGGGAAAAAAAACAAAACAAAAACACATTAGCGTTAGCTGTTTGCCTCGGTCGTTAGCCGTTAGCCGTTAGCCCCGCCCTGGAGGTAGAAGCTGAGGCACAAGTAGGACATCCAATCTGATTGGGCGTCTTCATGGTTTCAGACGAGACGGGCGAGAGGAAAAGGGACCTGGTGGGTTACAGAGTTACAGAGCTAGCTGAGGAAAGGAGCAGCAGCTGGCAGCTCCGTCTTAGCAGAGCAGCTGAGAGAAAGACAGCAAAGCTCTTTACCTTGGACTGAACATGAGTCATCCAGTGATATCACCACAAGCCCTGCTAATCGCACCTCACTGATTCACATGCAGCGCTACATGAGAGGCAGGGAGGACTGGGGGCGAGGATGCAGTGTACAGATTGACTTCTGACTGACTTACAGTATTTCATGAGGGCTTTTCAGGTGCAACACAAAAATAATCATATCAACATTTGAGATCATTTTATAATGTCTTCGGTTTATGTAAATACATCTAACCAGAAAATGTGTACACTGAAAATGTATAGTATAAGTATAAGTATAAGTATAACAATACAGAATACTGTATATATACACGCAAAAACATATGGGAAATAAAAGTAAAACCAGTATATTTAACAATTGATTTGACATATTTACTGTATAAATGATTATTCTTTGTATTGACAATGTACATGTTTATTTTTACATTATTCATACATTATTTATTCATTCATTATTCAGCCTCACAGCCACACTACATTTTGACATTATTCACGTGGAACGTGGCCGATCCCCCCGGGGACAGTGTTTGCCTTTGCTCACCTTTGACCTCGCCGTGGTCACTAATGAAGCCGCTCCTGGCAGGTGGTGATCATGGAGGTGCAGGGCCTCAAGTCTCTGGCCCCCAACAGGATAGTGTACTGCACCATGGAGGTGGAGGGAGGAGAGAAGCTGCAGACTGACCAGGCAGAGGCATCCAAGCCAACGTATGGCCTTCACACACACACACACACACGCACACGCACGCACACGCACACGCACGCACACGCACACGTAGACACACACACACACACACGCACACGCACACACATGCACACGCACACGCATCCACACGCACACACACACATGCACACGCACACGCATACACACACATACACACACACACACACACACGCAAGCTCTAATGTACACACCCATGCGCGCAAGCACAAACACACACGCAGGCCGGTATCAGTGTACAGAGATATTAACATAAATCTAAATATTGAGAGCATAGTCAACATGATTCACATCCTTGCTATCCATCTATCCATCCTTTATGTTTTGGGCTCGTGGTAATTCGACGGGCCAGACAGCAAACGGAGCTCCTTACTGCTTGTGGGATGAGATCGAGATCAGATTAGCTGAGATTCAATTAGCGCTGACTCTATTGTCATTGCACGCTGCAATTTCCAGCACAGAAGTGCAAAAGTGCAGAAATGCGTCTGGCGTCTGACCAGCGTATGTGTGACTGCAGGGGGATGCTCAAGGTGGCACATAAAACATCTTCCATTGTGAATATATATTTACACATTAAATGGTCTGGCGACGTTCGCTTTTCCTGCTGCTTGGGTTTTGATCTGCAGTCACCAGACGATGTGCTGCTGCTGATTGTTTCCGTTGGCCGCCTGCGGTTCCTCTGAATGTCCTCAACAACAGAGGAGCTCTCTGGCCTCGATGCATGAGGAGAAACAAGTCCTCTCTGGGTGGATAGCCGCGCTAGCACAAGACTCCTGTCCTCTGCAGTATCCGACAGGAGGTCCTCCTCCTTCTCCTCCTCCTCCTCCTCTCT
>JAXIVH010000008.1:3495429-3520429 GCA_036785325.1 Urophycis tenuis
TCTCTATCCAGACGTCCTTGATTGTAATTATGGAGTCCCATCGTACCATGTGGTGCTCAAAACAACTTTTTTGTGAGAATCTCACAGCTGCTTTATGTCAAAAACCTGCTTAACATTCCTCAACAGCTCTTCACCAAAGTCCATTCTGACCCAGTTATCAAGAGTGGATTACTGCGCGTTTGATCTGTCTCTGTCTCTCCACAACAGGTCCTTTGGGATTTGTAATATGTCTAATTCCCACTGATTACCTAAATCCTGGTGAGTTCAGGCGATGCTGTATGCCACTAACTGAAACCAAAGATGTGTTGTCCTCAGCCCAGGGCAGGCACACACTGCCAACCAAAACTAGCGAGAAAAACATCAAGCGCTTTCCAAACGCTAGACGGAACGCTCTATGCAACGTAAAGGCTAAAAATGGTGTATGATGTCACTCAGCACGTCAATCTCTACGTCCTCTGCACAGAAGGGCAGGCATTTTTGATGAGCAACGACAATTCAGCACCGACACATCAAGCGCAATGTGTGTTGCGCAATGTCGGGTGGGAGTTCCACTGGTCCTGGACCTGCGAGAACACTCCCAACACGTGCAGCGTGAGGTCGCACAGACGCTGCGTGAGCGGCTCTTAAATCAACGCCTAATGACATGACGTCACTACTTATGCAAGACACATTGGTGATGAACAATAATTGGCCACCGCCCCCTTGGCTGTTTAATCACTTTAATCACTTTAACACTTTAACCGCTCTGCTGTCCCTCTCCTGTTCCACTGCTGGTCTCTGGTCGAGGTGGGTGATGAGGAAATGTGGCAGCACTTCAGAGGAACCGCAGCTTTGATGCATTGTCAAAGCAGTGGTGAGTAGTGAACTCAAAGTGAATGAATCATTTATAACAAATTGTTCCTATGTGAATATATGGTGGATACTGTACAGTATATTAGTATCATTGGATTAAGGTTTAGAATGCATGAAGCATAGTTAAGGATTTACAAATTATGTACAATGCGTTAACAATGCTTTATGGAGACTTACTAGGCCTTACAAGTGACATTTATAAGTGACAATTATAGGCTGGAAATGCTTTAAGTTTGCAGCCATACCAAGTATAGTAAGTTTGATCAAGTAGGCCTATTGAGGCATTGATAGCTCCAGCACCAGCACTCCGCACACGCAGAACACGCAGTGCGTGTACGGCACCAAGTGCCTGGGGGGGCACCAAAAAAATCTGTCTCGTAAATCATCATCATTATAATAATCATAATAACGCGATATATTTAAAATGAACATGTGTAAAACGAGTTAATAGATAAGCAATACAAAAGTAACATTTGCTCGAGAAAAAGATGCGTCTCCCGTGCGGCCCTCTCTCTCTCCCCTTGGTGCCCCCCTCCCCCACATCCCAGTGGTATGATCGATTAGATCATTCAGGTGGCAGACCCCTGTGTTTAGACACGGCCTCAGACCCCTGTGTTCAGCCACGGCCTCAGACCCCTGTGTTTACACACGGCCTCAGACCCCTGTGTTTACACACGGCCTCAGACCCCTGTGTTTAGACACGGCCTCAGACCCCTGTGTTTACACACGGCCTCAGACCCCTGTGTTTAGACACGGCCTCAGACCCCTGTGTTCAGACACGGCCTCAGACCCCTGTGTTTAGACACGGCCTCAGACCCCTGTGTTTAGACACGGCCTCAGACCCCTGTGTTTAGACACGGCCTCAGACCCCTGTGTTTAGACACGGCCTCAGACCTCTGTGTTTAGACACGGCCTCAGACCCCTGTGTTCAGACACGGCCTCGAAAAGGCATCAAGAGTCAGGGGCTGAAAAAAAGAGACAGCCAGATGATGCATGCGCGTCGATGGCAGGTAAGACAGTGTTTTAAATAAAAATGGCTAATTCTGTAACATTTAGTCCTTGTATGAATGAATGTCTATGGCTCTAATGGCTCATGCCAGGTAATGTTCACGTTACCATTAACATCAACAAACGTTAGCTCTATAGCTGTGTTCTAAATGTTCTGTAAGTATTAGCCAAGTTTACTTATATAAGCCTACTGACAACATTTCAGGATGCTTATTTGGCGTTTGTTATGTAGCCTATGGTATGCATGTGTACTGTGAACCAACGAGTATGCAATTGTGTATTGTAGTGGAAAAAGTAATGCTACAGAATATGATACTTTAAAGTAATGAGTTGATGAATGGAGAACAGCTCCTGGTAACATGAATTCTGACTGAGAAACCTTGCAACTGAACGAGATGTGTTAAGCCAAATTAGACGGCCGTTCATCAACTTTAGTAGTTGTTGCCAACATTTTCGAGAGGTTCATAGGTCAAGGGGCCAAGAGCGACATCTGCAGGTGAAACTGCAACTTGAAAAGAAAGAAATCTTAGTTATGTTGATTTTTTTTATATTGTGAGCCATCAATCATTGTTTTGTGATTTACACATACGATTTACACATAGGCTTACATAAACCTGTAATTAATATGAAATAATATGTGTAATATTGTTTAATATTGTTTAATATATAATATATATATTTTTTTTTTACTTGTATTTCTGAATGCAGGGTCAATGCTTAGATGTGTGCAAGGAGTTCCTCAAGACCAGGAGGAAGATTTAGATGATCAACCATCCACCAGCAGTTCAAGCACACATCATCAACCACCAAGCTCTGCAGACTCTGCAACAGCACTCAGCCCTGACCAACAACCATCAACTACTAGTTCAGGTACAGATACAACCCAGACCACAACCACCACTTCTGGCAGAGTGAGTCCTGTCACTGAGAGGCCATCAGCAAGTAATATTATGGAGTTATTTAGGAAATAAAGAGAAACGTACTCAGAGTTGATGTCCATTTTTGGGGGGCACCACAATGCATTTGTGCTTAGGGCACCCAAATGGCTAGCACCGGCCCTGGATAGTTCACACTTTATAGTGTGAACTTTATAGTGTGAAGTATTTTTTTTATAGTTCACACCCCCAAAGTCTTAACTACTGCTTTGTAACTACCTGAATTGATCAATCTTTCAGCCTTTATCATCAGCCATTACGTCACCATGTATACATGTTTAGTAAATTAAAACACTTAACTATGGCCTTTGTTTTGCGTTGCTTTTTGTTAGTTAGTAGTATATTTGTTGCTTTGGGTTTCTGATAAATTGGAGCCTATTGAGAACTCAAATAAGATTATATAAGATTATATAATAAGCACGAGGAACACGATGGGTCTGCAGTATTGACACACAACCAGCAGGGGTCAGCAGTACTCTACTGCTGAGATTTACATGGCGCTGGATTACGAGGTGAATTTCACTTATCGTACCTTATTTTCTAGTAAAAGCACAATACGGCTGCAGTTTAGAATACGGATGCCTTTCTCAGAGAGCATATCCACTAAAGTGTAATATGCCTATTTGTATCCCAATACTTTCTTCTTTTGTACACTGTAGGCTATTTGTATTTGTTATAATTGTATTGTGTTGCAGAGGTCTGTAGCAGTGTGCTCCTCATGCACTGAGGAGAAGGTACGAACAGTCAGACATGCTCGTCGCTAATCTACCTCAACAAATGGCCACTATGTCAAACACAGCCGCGACCTCGGAGCGCGTTTGTCAACTTTGTGCAACGTCTTGCGCCGTTTCCATGGCAACAAGTTGTTCTTCAAGTGAGGGTTGCTTTTGTTTTTTCTTTCTTTCATTCAAATACATGTAATCCACATGTCACTCGCAAAAAAAAACAATTGAACCATCATCATAAAAAAAGAATACAACTGATTGAAATCATATTAACATATAAAAAAGAGGCTGCTATTCAAGTAAATGACCCAGCTGGGTGGAAAAAAAAACCCAGGCCGAATAAAAAGGCCCTCATTATGCAGTAATTACTGTGATTACGGCTCGCTATGACTGATCAATTGTCTACAAGCACGGGAATAGATTCAGCAGTGGGGTCAGTAACTGCCTGGGCGCCACATGTTATATTCATGTTATATTCATGGGCAATTTAACTACAATTTAACTACTCTTGAAGTTGGAAAGTCTATGCAACATGCAAACGTAGATGGAGAGATAGAAAGAGAGAGAGAGAGAGAGAGAGAGAGAGAGATTCATGTTGAGAGTAAACCATGTAAGAGATAGATAGATAGATAGATAGATAGATAGATAGATAGATAGATAGATAGATAGATAGATAGATAGATAGATAGATGGATGGATGGATGGATGGATGGATGGATGGATGGATAGATAGATAGATAGATAGATAGATAGATAGATAGATAGATAGATAGATAGATAGATAGATAGATAGATAGATACTGTAGATAGATAGATAGATAGATAGATAGATAGATAGATAGATAGATAGATAGATAGATAGATAGATAGATAGATAGATAGAGAGATAGAGAGATAGATAGATAGACCTGCCCAGAGACAAAGCTACAATTACATCCGTAATCTCCTCCCGAAAACCGATCTAATGGTCGCCCTCCCCTCCCACCACAGCCCCCCCCCCCCCTCTCTTCCCCTCACCCTCAGTGACAGAGCAACAGTAGGATGAGGAGCTGGCTGTGAGGAGTGAGGAGTTGGACCCTGCGCTGTGGTTTTTAAATGTGCATGGTTATCTTTGCTCCGGTAAGTGTTGCTGTCTCTATTGCTCCTGTGTATGTCAGCATCATCGCCCGGCAGTCACTTCTGAATGAACTACATGGAGTTATTTTATTGTAGTTTTTATACATGGTTGGTTGTTTCTGTGATGCTGTGAATAGAATTGACAGATTTTGTAATATTCAACGTACTGTTTTGTTTTATTACACATGTTGGTGTTTCGAGAGAGAGAGAGAGAGAGAGAGAGAGAGAGAGAGAGAGAGAGAGAGGGGGGGGGGGGGGACGGAGAGAGACAGAGACACAGAGGGAGAGAGAGAGGGGGAGAGGGAGGGAGACAGAGAGACACAGAGAGACAGAGGGGCAGAGAAAGAGAGGGAGCGAGAGAGAGAGAGGGAGAGAGACACAGAGAGACAGAGAGAGGAGGGGAGACAGAGAGAGACAGAGGGGCAGAGAAAGAGAAGGAGCGAGAGGGAGAGAGACAGAGAGAGGGGGGAGACAGAGAGAGGAGGGGAGACAGAGAGAGGAGGGAGACAGAGAGAGAGAGAGGGGGGAGATAGAGAGAGACACAGAGAGACAGAGAGAGGGGGGAGACAGAGAGAGACACAGAGAGACAGAGAGAGGGGGGAGACAGAGAGAGACACAGAGAGACAGAGAGAGGGGGCAGATAGAGAGACACAGAGAGACACAGGGCTGTGTGTGCCTCTTCATGCTCAGTCTCCTCACTGCTGTGGCCTCCCTCTAGGTCCCAGCCTGTAGCTCATCCCATCGTTTCAATAATTCATGTTTTGTTTTCCAAAACTCATTATGAACCTTGGATCCGGGTTTGGTAATTAATTGATGAGTGATGACGCAGTATGGGACATGAACTGCCCTTTCCCGCCTGGATGGGAATGGATTTTCCAGGCGAGGGTAGATTGTGTTTCCATCAAATGTTCAGTGAGATTTAAAATGCCACTTTCTTTGTGATGTGAGGGATCACAGAGTGATGACTCACTCTGGATCCAGAGGGTGAACCTACACACTAAACTAACCAAAACAGTACCAGGCCCAGGGAGTAGTTATTTATAACACCGCAAAATATGACAAATACATATTCCTGACTGACGCTCAGTTAGAAAATTCTTGTAATGTTATACACACATCATGGATGTGTGCATAACATTACAATAATCCATGTGTGCCATGGATCATGGATACACATCTGGAGTCAGCAGGACGGTGACATTACATTCGGCACCCATAGAAACTTTTTCCATTTATGTATATAAATGTATATATTTTCCAATATATATTATATTGTCACAGGTAACGTATTTCCAACCACTTGCAATGGCTCTGCATTAGTGGGCGCATTGTGTTGGGTTTACCTCCAGACGACAGACCCGTACAGAACATGTTCTGGGGAACAGTTGTCACGCCTTCCTTCACAACCCTGTAACAGGACAGCCCGTTGTTTGTGTGTCGCACAGATCTTTGCCATCTGTGCTTTTGCAACATGCGGGGGCTTCACTGGTCACCTGCAGGTTAGGGTGGACTGTGCAGACAGGAAGCAGGGAAACCGGAGCAGCAGCATTGACTTTGGTTATCCCTTCAGGTGAGATTCCTTTATTTATTAATGTACTTATTTTTAACAGTTTACCTCATTGGGAATAATGAATAAAAAAATAAAAAAACTGTTACTAAAACAAATTACATTTACATTTACATTCAGCAGACACTTTTATCCAAAGTGACTTACAATAAGTACATTTGCCAGAAGAAGGTGAAACTGCTGTTTTCAGTTTCAAGCATTTAAATTGCTAGGTTAACCACTGCTCATATACAACATATCTGGCTAAGTGCCAAGTTACAAATTTATTGGCCAGGGACATTATTTGACATTATTTGGGTCTGCAGTATCTCAGTGGGTAGAGCTGCTGGTCAGAGTGGCTGTTCACTAACTGCAGTGGTTTGATCCCCCTCCTCCAATTGTCCACAAAAGCATCTGCTAAATGCCCCTTTTACAAACATGAGGGCAGGGTTGATTTTTTGGGTTGTTTTATTTGGGGGGGGGGGGGGGGGGTAAAATTAAGAACTTAGAACATAAGGAGTAAAGAAAACACAAAGCATAAAGATATTGTATCTACTCTCCATTTAGGAGTGTCTTAGCTTTTCCAGCAGGCCATGTAAGACAAGAGGATGTGAGTGTGTGTATAGATTTATCATTCCAGTGGGATTTACCCGGGGAAAAATTATACTGTCCCACAGATTCCACACAGGATGGCATGTTTATCGCCATTTTGACGTTTGCGCTAAAACATTTGATTTAATTTTATATAAGTGTGTGAGACAAATACAGTAATTCTTAAAGTGGGGGCCTGTCCCTAGAGGATCCTACAGCCCACTTACTCCGTGATGCTCCTTCCCCTGTAAGAAGAACATGATCCTGAAGATGACTCATCCTCTCTCTTGTAGACTACAACAGGTGCATTTCCAAGCCCCCCTGTGTGAGAAGAACAGACAAGAGACCATCTTCTTGGAAGGGGATTCTTCCACCTCAGCTCAGTTTTATTTGACCGTCGGGGTTCTTGCCTTCCTGTACTCGCTGTTGGCGACCATCGTCTACATCTTCTATCAGAACAAGTACCGGGAGAATAACAGAGGCCCACTGGTGGTCAGTGAGGCAACTCTTTAAACATCTCTTAACGCCTTAATCCTCTCGACGCTGCCTTACTAAAACAAAGAAATCCAAAATTCACTGTGTTTCCTCTCCATTTTAATCTCGCTGAACAGGATTTCATTGTCACAGTGGTTTTCTCCGTGGCATGGCTGGTCAGTACTTGCTCTTGGGCCAAGGTCCTGTCTGACATCAAAACGGCCACAGACCCAACGCAAGTGCTACTGCTCATCTCTGCTTGTCGAGCCCAGACAAACAGATGTGCGGTCACCCAAGAACCCGTCTGGTCCCGTCTGAACACATCAGTGGTGAGTAGACACGGTCCAAACAGAGCCCATGGATCGGCCGCGACATCATAAGCCCTTGACGTTGAATTGAACCTGAGGTTTAAAAATTCTACTCACCAAACATTTAGATCGTGAACATAATCAAAGACATGTGCCTTCCTTTCTGCTGTAGGTGTTTGGTTTTGTCAACGTTGCCCTGTGGGGTGGGAACATCTGGTTTGTCTACAAGGAGACTGGCTGCTATAAGACGGGCCAGCTCTACCCCACCAGGAGTGCTTCTGGGAAACGCTCCAGCAGCATGAGGCAGCGTCTGTACAGCGAGAGCAGCTTCGACCAGCCTGCCGACGGAGACGAGCGCCGGCTCTACAGGCAGCAGAGCATCGCGCTGTCAGAGGGCGCCGGTGGCCCGCAAATCTACAGACAAAGTAGCCTCAGCCAGCCGCTCCAAGGTCTAAGCCTTCCCCAAAGCCGGCTCGAGCCCCAAAGGGCTTCCAGCCAGGGCAGCCCCACCAGCTCCAGAGGGCCCAGGATCATTGTCGACAAGATTTAAGTTTAAATTTAACATTTTAAAAGACATTTAGATTGGGAGATGTAGTATAGGAGGTTAAAAGGATAATGTTTCCTGGGCATTAGGATGGCATATTGACAACAAACTTGGTAGCCTTCACTCGTCTTTGTCCGAATGTAACGGCTGGTGAGTGTGGACCCAATTGCAGGAAGGGCAAGCGAGGCAGAGGTACAAAGTCCACTAAGGTGAGTTCTTTATTCCAAAGAGGAGGCAGGTGGTCATACACGAAAAGGCTAGCAGGAATCAGGTAAACAAAACAGGCATGGAGCAGGGAGAAAATCTGAGGTTAAAAACAATCCGGTCTTACACAACAAAACAAATTTGAACAACGCGAGAAAGCAAATACACAGGGTAACAAAGACAATCTGGCAAGGAAGACATGGTGGGGCAGGGTTATATAGACACAGGGAGGCAAGACACAGGTGAAACAAATAGGTAATCAACTAAGGCGGGAAAAGGGACAAGGAGGGGAAGTAAAACTGACAGCACAGGGGAAGACTAGACTTTCAAAATAAAACAGGAAATGTACACCACGTAAAATACAGAGTCTGAGACCTAATGTGCTCTTGGAATGTTTGTCCTATAATATTACTGTATTGAATATTATAATATTATTATAATATTAATATTATTATAATATATAATACTATAATATTACTGTATTGAATGGTTATTGAGTGGTTATGATTGGTGAATTATGGTGAATGATTAGTTTACACACTTGTTCATCAAAATCTGTTGCTTTCTTGTCCCCATAAGTTAAATGGGAGCATTCCAATATATCTAATAACACTTGTAAGGAGGATATAGCAATTCAACTCATTTCACTCTGTCTCAATCTCACTCTCATATATATATATATATACTGTATATAAACAGGAAGTCATGTACAAATCATGTAGGCACTCTTGTTCAGCCGAATTTTACACATTATCTTTGGATTCAATTAGGTTTCGCTTTCCATATTACTTGAATCTTAATGGAGTCGTTTTAGTGAGCATGATTGAAGGCTAGATATAGCAGTGCCTCTTGGTATGCTTTAGGGCCATGAATGAATGGCACGTGATGCCTGAAATGGTAACCTAAATAGTTAGCGTGATACGACGTGATAGTCAACGCACTGTGGTTGTATGAATTAGTATGAACCCTGATTTTGGATCTGTATCTCCTATATTTAATGGGGTTATGGACTATGAACCATGACCAGTCCACTCCAGTCCAGTTTGCAGACTTATTAATAAATATGTGTCGCGTGTGTTTTGAACAGCCCGCAGAAATGCATTGAAAAGGAGTAAGTTGGTAGGTAGGTCAACCGCACAGCTACATTTATACATTTAATTTTCTACCAGTAATTATGATTATAGTTGTTGGGGTTGTTTTTTGCCTATAGCCAATTTGGAAGAAGCTATTATGAGAAACTAAGAGATTGTTGTTCAAGGGTTTTTTTCTGATAACAAACATGATTTTATTTTTTATTGGCCTCATCAGTTTCAAATTCAAGAAACGTCCATGAGGTATCAAATCCAAGCTAATTCTAAATATGCTAACTGACAAACTGAGTTAAAGGTGCTGTAGGTAATATCTAAGTCAAGAGCTGTAATTTGAGTGTATTTCTTTTAGAAAGGCCATCAGTATTACATGGTGAAATGTGTGGTGTGACTCTATGTATAGTTGACTCTGCCTGTCGGAGACCTTTTAGACTTTTTTGAGCAATCGGGGCATATTTACAGTGATTGGTTTTGGGAATCCGTCATGCCTGTCACTCACAGGTGCATGAAATACAACACTTCTCATTGGCGGTAAAACATAGGGAGGGCGGGAGCAGAGAGGGAGAGGATGTTTTATTGGTTGTTCAGTTTCTTTTTTGCAGTCTCTCTCACCTGCATCTTTAGTCGGCCAGTATTTTGTTGTGTAGTTGTTAACGTTTTGTGGTAAACTTATCTAATCACTATATGAATTACTATTAGTTGGTGATATTTTTTTCAGATATTATAAATACTTTTCGTACTATACTGATAAATAATTCTATGTATTGAATGTACTGAGAATTTCAAATGAACAGAGGAATGTGATTTAAACTTGTGTTTGTATATGTATATGGATAGCCTACTAACATTATCATGTCAAAGAAAAAAAACAATGATGTGATTTTTTGGCAAAGCAAAAATAATTTGTTTTTCACTGTAATCATGAAAGTCATGTTTATTAAAATGTCATTAATATTGTTGACCTGTTGCCTACTATTTTAGATTTGTATTACAGACCAAACCTCACCACCACTATCATGGGCTAAGTTTCCAATCAGTTTAAACACTCCCGAAAACTCTGTGACACAGATAATTACTTTTGATTAAGTTTACTGGGAATCTTGTGAAACTATAAAGACAATACAACCAAACTTCTGCGTGATTAAACAAACTTAAAATCATGGCAGTATCTGGTACATAGTATGGCTAAGCTATGCTAGCGGCACAATTATTTTACAAATTTTACACGCAATTATTTTACAATTATTTTACAAATATTTACATAAATTGGTTCATAACATGGTGTTACTGCATGAATAATACTTACAGACGTTGCCTTACCAAAGAAGGAGGAATAGCTTATCAACAGAGCTGATGACTGAACTCACACAACTGCTTGTGAATTTACATCTTGTCTATCTATTCACTGCTGCTATGGTTATGAAAATAAACAAATCTCAGTGGCGTTTTCTTGCAGAGGTCAAAGGATGCCAGGCTTCCCTTATTTTCCCCCTAATTCCCCCAACAACAGCTTGCATATTCGTTAATCATTAAAACATTTTGTCTATCGAGTCTCCTGCTTTAATATCCCGTGATTTCCGTCCACTTTCGTTTTCTCAGTGAGTATTGTGCAGCTGGGGAAATAGTGCCCCCCCCTCCTCCCGTATCCTAACCATGTGGTGAAATAAAGTACTACACTTCGTTGCAAAGTGGCATCAAACCCAAACTTGCATCCCTAACTCTAAGGACTGTTGAAAAAAAACGAGCGCTAGACCAATCAGATTGTAGCAATTGCCCGTCTGTGATTGGACAACAAGTAAAAGGGATGACATTTCAGGACTGTACTCCCTTACACGCCAGTATATGAAGTGCAGAACCTCAGAGCACACACATCCAGTCATTCACACAAGCATTTTGAATTCGATACATGCATTGGATAGTAGCAGCAGTAGTAGTAGTCAGTGGTGTTCGGTGTACGGTGTCTGTTAGCAATGGAGGGAGGGGATTTGGAGTTCCTGGTGAGGCACAGTTTTACCTCCTTTTAGCTCCAACTTATGTTGACTATACCAGCCACAAGTACATCCGCCGAGCGCTCATTTTCATGTCTTAAAAGGATAAAAACGTACTTGCGAAGCACATGCGGACAGGACAGACTTGTGAACCTAGCTAAAATCTCGATAAATTCTGCCATAGTGGATGAGTTGGAGGCCAGTGGAACTTTCGATGATGCCGTCACTGACCACTTCGCAAATATGAAAGACAGGCGAATGGCATTTCTTTTCAAATAAACACAAACACAACCCAAGTGTAGGCCTACGTGCCCTGTTTTTCGCCATGTTTCATAGGCCATGTTCTGATTTTTGTATGTGTTGGTTTTGCGTCCCATGTCGAGATGGGGGTTGGCGTTAATAGATCTGTTATGCATTAGTTTGTTCGTTCCCTGAATGTTTTAGAAGTTAATAAATAATAATAATGAAAAAAAAAAAACAATAAAAAACGCGTCTTGCAAAAAAAAAAAAAGAAAAGTTCTTTATTTCTCGTTGGCATCCGTGAAAAAAATGGTCACGCCACGCTACTGACAAATCTAGGGGATATAGGATGCAGTTGCACCCTATATCCCTTGGAGGGAGACAAACGACCACGAAACACTACATTTTTTGCAGGTGGGACGCATGTAGATAGAACCAGGGGTGAAAGTAAGCTGGTAGGGAGAGTGGGGATTTTGTGCCAAGGGGCAAGTAGTGCCACCCCTGTTTTCTACAAAACCATAGAAAAAGTTGGTCATGTGACCACATATTTTGAAGGGGCATCCATTTCACTCATCCTGCAAAGAAGGGAGACACATGGCTTGAGAGGTAAGCACATTAAAGTTTTTTTTTTTTTAAACACATTTTTTGCTCTCAAAAGTCAAATTTCTATGATGAAGGTTTTTTTTAATTGCTGTGTTTGAACAAGTATAGACAACTTTGAAAACAGTTCACACATGTTTTAGTGCTTTAGTAAGCTACAGTCCATACAGTTAGCATGATGCTTGCTCAAAACAGCTGGGGGATGCATTTTTTTCAAAATGGTGGGTCTGGGGTAATTTGTGCCAAAGGGCCTGGGTTAAGTTGTGCCACTTTGTCATTGTGAAGTTTGCAGGTAAAAAATCCAAATCCTATAACTGGATTGGTGGAGAATGTTGAAGGTGACGAGATCAGTGCAAAGTTTCTGAGGCAAAGTTGTAAGAGGTCTGTTGATGGAAAGCCCATGTTCACATTCATAGAGAATGATGAAAGAGTCATCCCTAGAGGTGATGTGCTCAAGAAACTATACCCACACCACAAAACTTGGTGGTACAGCCAGAAAGGAGCAGAACTTCATATTTCCCTGCGGCATTGACAAGTAGGATTAAAATGTTTAGTTCAATTATCAATCGCACAATTTACCCCAGTTTATTCTCTCTAATGCCACAACTTAACCTGTACAAGGGGCAAGTTGTGCCACAACACCACTTTTTTTTTCTAAAGCTGTATTTCTCAAACAGTCTGTTTAAGATCCAAAGTAATTGTTCCCATGGATGCACACCATCCTAAATGATATGTAGCCCCTTGCTTTAAGGGCACTTTAAGTAAAACATTGGCACTACTTACCCCACTCTCCCCCTGGCCGGTCGGGCGTACCACTAAAAGATTTGGAGGGGGTACACCGTAGGCCTACCGGACAGAAAAATATACTGCCTCTGAAAAAAATTGCACTTTCAGCATGACAACACACCTGGTAACGTCACATTACCAGAAGCAACACGTTTTCCCCAATATACATTGCGTAAAAGTCGTTCTGAACTGTCTCTGAATTGTTTTGAACCTTCCTTAGTTGATAAAAAATCAGCAGGACAGGGCAGGGAATTGAACCCCATCCCAGTAAACCAGGAATCACCTAGAGAAGTCCAACTGGTTCTTTAGGTAGACTGCAGGGAGTTCTTCTGGCTTCGGCCTGCATTCTTTAATCTCCCCTTGAAAAGTCAAGCATCCCCCACGGACTGCAACACTCCCCGACATGCATGGAGCGAGGGCCTGCGAGGGCCCGTTCATCGCTGCTTGCAGCTTGAATTTTTAGTGATGTGTCGTTGGTGAACGATTCGTTCAATATGAACTAATCTTTTATATGACTCGGGAGTAATGAGTCGTCTCAGTGAGTGATTTGTTCATTTTCATGCAGTATCTTCCCTGGCCACATGACAACAGTTCGTTCACCGGATCCTACATACGGATCGGTCTCTCGTTCATTAGTCACGTGACAGGCAGCTCAGGCTGAACGGTTTGTTCTCGTTCATCGGATCGTTCATTTGTCACGTGACAGGCAGCTCAGGCTGAACGGTTCGTTCTCGTTCGTTCTCGTTCATCGGATCGTTCATTTGTCATGCGACAGGCAGCTTAGGCTGAATGGTTCATTCTCGTTCATTGGATCCTTCATTTGTCACGTGACAGGCAGGCTGAATGGTTCGTTCTCGTTCATTCATTCAGATCGGTCTCTCGTTCATTTGTCACGTGACAGCTACCCAGTAACTGTCGTGTTGTGCTGTCAAACAACAGTGGCAGGGAGGATACAGGACACAAGTCACTTTATTGCGGTGTGTATTTGCTTTCCTAGGTTTTCACATGGTTTGAATTGCTTGTGGCATTTTGTGTAAACTTTGTCAGCCGTAGTAAATCATGTTGTCTTCATTGTTAAGTGTTTGAGAACCGCAGTCTTTTTTACAATGCTCACAAGAGGGCTAAAGCGCCACCTGCTGTAAAAATGAATGAAATGACTCAAAAAAAGATTCGTTCAATTTACTGTCCGAGGGTAAAAGATCCGAGTCAGTAAAAAGAGTCGAACTTCCCAACACTATTCATTTTAATTGTTTTACCTAAAAACTTTCACTTTTCGGTTCTGGTCAACCAACCAGTCCACATAAAGTAGCCTGAGTAGACTATGAAAATGAATGGTTACGTCGAAAATATTAACCCGTGGAAAGAAAAATGCTCATCTACGAGTTATGAAGTAAATGGGACTGCTGTCAACCTTGGCCAACCTTATTTAGAGTGACACGTTATCTTTTCAAATGAAGACAATATGTCTTGTCTTTGATGGTCACCATCTCCAGTGCCACCCTGATGGCATACAGGTTCCCTGTTTTGTAGAAGATTATAGTGTGTATGTGTGTGTGTGTGGGTGTGTGTGTGTGTGTGTGTGTGTGTGTGTGTGTGTGTGTGTGTGTGTGTGTGTATCCAGAATATAGCAATTACCGTCATGCTATCAAGGGAAATAAGCGGTTACATGCGAGATGGTGCCAGAGTTGTGTTCAGAAAGCTGGCGAGGCGGTGGGAGCTAGCATGTATTTCACCAAAGGCTACATTTAGAAAGCCTCCGCTCTCACAATCCACATAACCGGGATGCAAATAAGAAGGCAACCCGAAAGGCAGAGAGTGTAATTATTTGCTTGCAACTATCATTTCCAAAGGGGGTTGCTATGTGCTATTTCATAGAAATGTTTCATAGAAATAGGCTAGCTGTATGGTCTGGAACATTAGCTAATGTGTTGCCCAGTCAATTGTCTGCAGAGGTTTTTCACCCTCTGTGCCCCTAACTGAATGATGTGTGGTGCCACTACGTAATAGGATGTTCATACTTTGAGGATGGTTCATGGCTCTTACATGACAATCTGCTCATAACAGATCATGACAACATGACAAACTGGTCTTTCAGTTGCTGTTATTGAACAATAAATGTTATAGGTATGATATAGATTGTTGTATCACAGTAGGCTTACCTTCACAGATGCAGTAATCAACACATAACAGATGTTTGCAAGGAATAATTTATTAGCTACTATTTTTTCTTATTTATAAAATATATACAAGTGACAAAATGGACCAAACCATAAATATATTGTCAACGATATAATTGCATGATCATATCCCAATTCCTGATGTTTAATGAATGGACGTGGAATGTGGAAAGGTCACACTATTGCAACCATTTCCAACGATGTAATACTCACAAACACTCCTCCTTTCACTCACTCAGTCGCTCTGGTGCTCAGTCACTCACTGCAGCTTGCAAATGTATTTGAATTGAAGTGAAAGTGCACACATTACTTGTGGAACATTTCTCAATGTGTTCATTTGGCGACAGTAAAGACAGATGAAACCATTGAGAATCATAACGAAACC
This sequence comes from Urophycis tenuis, assembly GCA_036785325.1. Classification (NCBI taxonomy): domain Eukaryota; kingdom Metazoa; phylum Chordata; class Actinopteri; order Gadiformes; family Phycidae; genus Urophycis; species Urophycis tenuis. The sequence goes on from JAXIVH010000008.1 coordinate 3,510,997, forward strand.
AGAAAAGCCTGCTGTTTTCAGGTTATCTCTACGATGCTGTAGACACAGAGGAGACTTCTGTCTTGCTGCCAGACACTGAGGACTCATCATCCACCATGCCACCCATACCAATGGTGCTGAGCATGCAGTTACGGAACTGGAAGGAGGAGAAAAGGCAGACATTTGTTTACAATGCAACAGATGTGAGGCTACAGGGTTGTAGAAACTATAAATACATGGACTGAATAATGTCACCCACCTGCTTGTTAAACAGCACATAGATGATGGGGTTGAACAGTGCTGAGCTCTTTGCAAAGAAGGCAGGGATGGCCATGGAGAGAGCAGTGAAGGCAGCTCCCCTGTTGAAGAAGATCCAGGCGGCCAGAGAGGCATATGGGACCCAAGCCACCAGGAAGCCGAAGACCATCAAGATGCACATGCGTGTCACTTCCTTCTCAGCCTTCTGGGTGGAGGCAGACTCCTGCTGCTGGGCTGCAGCCTAGAGATGGTGAAAGAGAAACCGATGGAGAGATACTTTATTTCAACACTGAAACCGAGTTGTTGGAAGTTATCAATAAAAAGGTTGATCATGTATTACTACAATGGCCACACAAGGCTTTGGATGCAGTTCACTTACAGCTTTGACGGTGAGCACAAGGCTTCCGTAGGTGAAGAAGATGAGGAAGACGGGAACGAGGAAGTGCACAACAAACATGTAGATGACGTATGACTCATTGTTGTAGCCCGGGGCCAGGGTGTAGTAGTCTGGTCCACAGGAGCACTGCATGCCCTCTGGAAGGTACCTGTAGAACAGCAGGCAACAATCAGCACAATAAGAGATGCCCACACCGTCCATCCTCTAATATGATGATGTCTATAACAAGGGGCCTTTGTTTCAATAAATACCTGGACCACCCGAAGAGTGGTGGGCCAGCGCAAGCAAAAGCCATGATCCAGGTGAAACCAACTCCGGCAGCAGCGTGGGTATTGGAGAACTTGAAGCTTCCCATGGGTTTGCAGACCACAATGTATCTCTCCACAGCCAGGACCACCAGGGACCACAAGGCGACTTCACCTGGAATGCAGGTGTAAGGTTTAAGGTTATACGGCTGAATACAAACAAACTGTTGCAATTTCAATGTTCGTAAACCAGCAGCCATGCATGACACAGAGAGGCCCACATAACTAACGCTAATCTGTCTTTTGTGGATGCTAAACTATGAAATGGCTCTGTTTGATGAACTGCCCTTGTGATGCTGAGGTAGTCTCATGTCTAGATAAGTTCATGCTTGATTGTCCCTGTGGAGATACTGTAGCCCGTACAAGTTCTGCCTCCGATGCAACGATAGAGAGACAACCAATGTCAAAGCAAGGCAGGAAGTTGTGCTGATCTTTACCTCCAAGCGTAGCCATGAATCCCTCCACGGCACAAGCGGTCGCTCCCAGGATGAAGTAGCCACTGAGGGCAGAGGTGATGGTGATGGTGAAGCCGAAGCTGCACATGATGAGACCGGCCACAGCCAGGTTGACCAGGATGAAGTTAAGGGGTTGCTGGAGCTTCTTGTTCTGGAAGGTGACCAGCAGCGTGAGAGCGTTGATGGGGGTTCCAGTGCAGATCAGGAAGAACATGTAGACGGCCAACAGCTTGAACATGATCGGATCAGCCAGATAGTACTGCTGGTACTCGAAGGGGTTTCGTACAACCCCAGTCCTGTTGGACATGGGGATGTAGAAGTTCCTGCCCTCCGTGCCGTTACTTTCCATCTTCAATGGGTCACTGTAGCCAAATGGTAGAAATACAAGGTTCGTCCCACACGCAGAGTTTTTATACCCCTCTGCCCCACACTCAAACTGACCAAATTAGATTACCTGAGGATTGTCCGGTTTAAGTCCAGTTCAAAAGTGGTCTTAACGACAGGTAGCGCGCTGTTGACTTAAAAATAATTGGTCTAATTTCCAAAGTCATTGAGGACTCCACCTCCATAATCCCTTTGCAGGAATCGGTATCCTATTCTGCCTGTTCCTTTTAGACCTTAAAATTTATAACTCATCGATATTTACCTCCATAGCTGCATATCCAAGGATGTTGATCAAAGAGGCACGGAAAATCTAAATTGGAATCTCAATGGATGATGGAGCTCAATATCCATCAGCTATGCCTAAATCTACTCACTATATTTACCTACTAAATCACAAGAATATTGCTCAGTGTATTACCCTCTTCGTAGAATCCTCTAGATGAGCAAATGAAACAGAGATTGACCATTTATCAAGGTGATTTATACCACGGCCACGGAAAAAACGTCTCAGGCTGAGAGGTGAGTATTATGTGGGGGATCATTCGCGATAGGTTGTCATGTTATTGGACAATAGTGTGCGTCTGGTGGTGTGGCAGAAGAGGAGAAGCCCCTTCCTGGTCCCACGTCGTGCCCTGTGTTCTGATGACGACGTCCACTGTGGTTCCTTATCAGCACTGTACAGCCGGCCGGTGCGGAGGCCAACTGTGTCGCCACGGCGACGTGTAGAGCTCTTAATGTGCTTAGTAAGTGAATGACTTTTCACAGGCTTACATACGGATTAACTTACTGTAGTTACTCTCTCTCGCTCTCTCTCTGTTCTCTCTCGCTCTAGATTGCACTCTTGCTCCCTCTTTATATATTTATATTCAGCCATCAAATGTTTAACAGAAGAGAATATCTGATGTGAGTTTTAACACATTTAGTTGGTGTTTGGTGGTTAAACAAAAAAATTGATTCCCTTCAGATTGCATTCCAATCAAGATGTCAACCATATTTCACTTAATGTGATCAAATAAATGGCGGTTAATGTTCATGTCCCAAAGTGGCACATTTAGTGACAGTAATGATCATACTTATATTGTTATGATATGACAGTATAAGCTGGCTAGCTAGTTGTGGTAAAGCTAGTATGAAATAAATCAGGAAACACACCATCTCATTTTCATGCTTGCTTTTATTTAGCTATCTCTAGCTTTCGATATTTATAAAATGTACATTAATGGATCCACATCCATAAAGACTGGTTTCACAGTTAGAAAAAAAATGTCTTCCAGTATATCAGACAACACATTGGTTCACACAGATGTGTGTGACCAACAATGAGGGTTAGTTTTACAGAACAAAGAGTACCCTTGGGTTTTGAAAAGAAACGCGTTGCATCACACCAACTCAAACAGCTCATCTGATCTCCACAGAGCAGAGACACCATCACAAGTTTTCTCACAGAACAGAACACAGTGCACAGAGTGTTTGACCCACGTGAATGCCATGCATCAGATCACTTCATGACAACGCCAACGTCAATTGATGATAAAAATAAAAAATAAAAATTTGCAATGTCCATAAAATAACTTGATTTGAGTCCAGTTAGAGAGTGTGGTGGAGTTCCGAAGTCATGAAGAAGGAGAGCATCCAGAGGTCTGTGAGTGTCTTGGTATGGGGACACAGCCAGTCTCCATGCTCATTAGGACGCAGTGGAGACTTCTGTCTTGCTTGACACTGAGGACTCGTCCTCCACCGCGCCGCCCATTCCAATGGTGCTCAGCATGCAGTTACGGAACTGGAATGGAGAGGAGAGAATGGTTCACATCAGAGCGTTTAAAAATGTGTGTTTGATATGCAGCACATGCTAGGATTTTGTTTTATGGAATTATAGGCCCAGAAGAACACCAGGGAACATCCTCATGCATGAACCAACCCACCTGCTTGTTAAACAGCACATAGATGATGGGGTTGAACAGTGCTGAGCTCTTTGCAAAGAAGGCAGGGATTGCCATGGAGAGCGCAGTGAAGGCAGCTCCCCTGTTGAAGAAGATCCAGGCGGCCAGAGAGGCATATGGGACCCAAGCCACCAGGAAGCCAAAGACCATCAGGATGCACATGCGGGTCACTTCCTTCTCAGCCTTCTGGGTGGAGGCAGACTCCTGCTGCTGGGCTGCAGCCTTTACAGATTTGTTGGGAAAGAAAGTATGATCACATTAAGAAAAACACATTTCCAGCTTCACATTTTTTCCGTTTGGTCAATTGATTGTTAAGATGAAGCTATAAAGGTTATTATCATGTGTTTTTTTGCAATGATGTTATGAAAGGATATATATTTGCTAAATATAAAGGATCAGACCATCACTGGCTTTGTAGCTAGCATAGACAACATCCCTTGGGCTATAGACGAGGCTCAACTTGGTCAATAAATTCACTCACAGCTTTGACGGTCAGCACAAGGCTTCCATAGGTGAAGAAGATGAGGAAGACGGGAACGAGGAAGTGCACAACAAACATGTAGATGACGTATGACTCATTGTTGTAGCCCGGGGCCAGGGTGTAGTAGTCTGGTCCACAGGAGCACTGCATGCCCTCTGGAAGGTACCTGTAGAACAGCAGGCAACAATCAGCACAATAAGAGATGCCCACACCGTCCATCCTCTAATATGATGATGTCTATAACAAGGGGCCTTTGTTTCAATAAATACCTGGACCACCCGAAGAGTGGTGGGCCAGCGCAAGCAAAAGCCATGATCCAGGTGAAACCAACTCCGGCACCAGCGTGGGTATTGGAGAACTTGAAGCTTCCCATGGGTTTGCAGACCACAATGTATCTCTCCACAGCCAGGACCACCAGGGACCACAAGGCGACTTCGCCTGGAATGCAGGTGTAGGGTTTAAGGTTATACGGCTGAATACAAACAAACTGTTGCAATTTCAATGTTCGTAAACCAGCAGCCATGCATGACACAGAGAGGCCTAATCTGTCTTTTGTGGATTCTAAACTATAAAATGGCTCTGTTTGATGAACTGCCCTTGTGATGCTGAGGTAGTCTCATGTCTAGATAAGTTCATGCTTGATTGTCCCTGTGAAGATCTTGTAGCCGGTACAAGTTCTACTTCCAATGCAACGATAGAGAGACAACTAATGTCAAAGCAAGGCAGGAAGTTGTGCTGATCTTTACCTCCAAGCGTAGCCATGAATCCCTCCACGGCACAAGCGGTCGCTCCCAGGATGAAGTAGCCATTGAGGGCAGAGGTGATGGTGATGGTGAAGCCGAAGGTGCACATGATGAGACCGGCCACAGCCAGGTTGACCAGGATGAAGTTCAGGGGTTGCTGGAGCTTCTTGTTCTGGAAGGTGACCAGCAGCGTGAGAGCGTTGATGGGGGTTCCAGTGCAGATCAGGAAGAACATGTAGACGGCCAACATCTTGAACATGATCGGATCGGCCAGATAGAACTGCTGGTACTCGAAGGGGCTTCGTACAACCCCAGTCCTGTTGGACATGGGGATGTAGAAGTTCTTCCCCTCGGTGCCGTTACTGTCCATCATCAGTGTCTGGATGGAGGCCCTGTGGTGCGGAGAGTGTCTGCGCTGCGTCGTCGGTCCACCTTGGCGTTCTCTGGATGCATAACGGCATGTGATTTATATACCCCGCCGGTCACCTCAAACGGGGTTGCGGAAGGATTGTGTTATAGTTAGTAGTTATCTTTGTGCCATTAAACACCCTAACACCAGATTAAGTGATTGGATCACAGAATCAGCTGGCTGTTTATCAAGTAAATGAACTGGCCAGTTGGTGTATTGCTTCGTGGCACACTATCTGAAATGTAGACTTTCATGGCAATGTCAATTGAAGATTGCCTGAATGTTAGTTTCTATTTGCCTTGTCCTCAACTGCAAGTTTTTCCATATTATGAAATATATGCTTTAGCGAACTTTATATATAAAATTACATTAACACACACACACATACAGTTAAAATAGATATCATTACCTAGATAATGTGAGACTGAGAAAACATGTATTATTAATGTGAGACTGAGAAAACATTTATTATTTACTGGGTTTTGATGCCAAAGATGTTACTTCTTCAAATCTTTGGTTTTGTACATTCATACGTAGATGGAGCTGTGGTTCACCTGCTCCACTCTGCGTTGTGTTATTGAATCCCCGTTAGGGGGCAGTCCCCAACTCCCCAACTAAAACCCCCAAATCCCCAACTAAAACCTGATTAATCTGAGCGGTGTCTGTAAATGCACATATTTATTGTCACTTGATGACGCATAGTGATGCTGTGATGCACTAATTTGTTAATTAATATCGTTATCAGTATTAATATCATCATTATCTAGGCATGTGAAGAAATTGTATGCATCAAGATTGTCCACCAAGCAAGGTTACAATTTGCTCACAACAACATGGAACAGAAGAAGCAAAAACCATGAACATGGCATTGTTGCACTGTTCCATCATATTGCACTGTGTGAAGTCCAATGACAGCTTCAAATAGCCCATTATTATTCATTAGGAAGAACTGTAACTATTCACATCAAAGATGTCTAACGGTTGAGTCTCCAACACCTTCTGCATCTCCAAGCAGTCTGGAAGTGATGCGCTTGCTCCGTTTCATATAAATGGTGCCCAATCCCTCCCTAATCAGCGAGAGACTTAAGGGATAACCTGTTTGTTTTCAGACTTCGCTGAATTCCTCACACCTTGATTTTGATTTAAAACATTGATACGCTCTCCCGACGGCCGGGTAGCATGAGGGCCTGCGGGCAAATGTTTGCGGTGGATAAATGGATCTCAAAAGAATTGAGTCCTTAAGCAAGTGTTCGCCGTGTGCGATGCCCCGGAACAGGCAAGCTTTATTCCACCTCGGACATCACAGGTTAGACTCGCTAATCAAGGTGAATCCAATCAAGGGGAAACAAGAGCGTTTAAGCTACGCTCCAGATGGTGGGGAGAGGCCAACGCGCGTAATGCGGCGCCACCGGTGCGGCTTAGCGGTGTGAACCTGCAACGAGATTTCACCTGGAGTTCATGTGCTTGTAGTTAGGAGATAAAAATGTCCTCCCATTGACGTCCAGAGGGTTACAACAGGAAGTCATGCAAAGCCCAGTGAACTTACTCCAATGAGGGAGAGAGAGAGAGAAAGAGAGAGAGTGTGAGTGAGTGAGTGAGTGAGTGAGTGAGTGTGTGTGTGTGTGTGTGTGTGTGTGTGTGTGTGTGTGTGTGTGTGTGTGTGCGTGTGTGCATGCGTGTGCGTGTGTGTGTGTGTGTGTGTGTGTGTTTGTGCACGTGAGTGTGTGTGTGTGTGTGTGCATATGCATGTGAGTAAGAGGGATTAGCATTATTTGAGTAAGCAGAGCAGAGCATTAAAGCAGAAAGTAGAGCGAAGGGATATAGGACCAAGGTTTTTGGGTGTTAAGATCAATGATCCGCCACTTTTAAACGCATGCCCCCCCCCAATCCCCTGGTAATCTAATATGCCAGTTTAAGTGTAGAATTAGGAAGGTATAAAGCCAAACACCTGGCCTTCACACGAGGAGTGGTCAAGTTGGTTGCTTGAAGCTGCTAGAGATGGGCTGGGACAGTGGACTCAATGAGGCCAACGGCACCGAGGGGAAGAACTTCTACATCCCCATGTCCAACAGGACTGGGGTTGTACGAAACCCCTTCGAGTACCAGCAGTACTATCTGGCTGATCCGATCATGTTCAAGCTGTTGGCCGTCTACATGTTCTTCCTGATCTGCACTGGAACCCCCATCAACGCTCTCACGCTGCTGGTCACCTTCCAGAACAAGAAGCTCCAGCAACCCCTGAACTTCATCCTGGTCAACCTGGCTGTGGCCGGTCTCATCATGTGCAGCTTCGGCTTCACCATCACCATCACCTCTGCCCTCAGTGGCTACTTCATCCTGGGAGCGACCGCCTGTGCCGTGGAGGGATTCATGGCTACGCTTGGAGGTAAAGATCAGCACAACTTCCTGCCTTGCTTTGGCATTGGTTGTCTCTCTATCGTTGCATCAGAGGTAGAATTTCAGCATCACAAGGGCAGTTCATCAAACAGAGCCATTTTATAGTTTAGAATCCACAAAAGACAGATTTGCGTTAGGTATGTGGGCCTCTCTGTGTCATGCATGGCTGCTGGTTTACGAACATTGAAATTGCAACAGTTTGTTTGTATTCAGCCGTATAACCTTAAACCCTACACCTGCATTCCAGGTGAAGTCGCCTTGTGGTCCCTGGTGGTCCTGGCTGTGGAGAGATACATTGTGGTCTGCAAACCCATGGGAAGCTTCAAGTTCTCCAATACCCACGCTGCTGCCGGAGTTGGTTTCACCTGGATCATGGCTTTTGCTTGCGCTGGCCCACCACTCTTCGGGTGGTCCAGGTATTTATTGAAACAAAGGCCCCTTGTTATAGACATCATCATATTAGAGGATGGACGGTGTGGGCATCTCTTATTGTGCTTATTGTTGCCTGCTGTTCTACAGGTACCTTCCAGAGGGCATGCAGTGCTCCTGTGGACCAGACTACTACACCCTGGCCGAAGGCTACAACAACGAGTCATACGTCATCTACATGTTTGTTGTGCACTTCCTCATTCCCGTCTTCCTCATCTTCTTCACCTACGGAAGCCTTGTGCTGACCGTCAAAGCCGTAAGTGAACTGCATCCAAAGCCTGTGTGGCCATTGTTGTAATACATGATCAACCTTTTTTTTATTGATAACTTCCAACAACTCGGTTTCAGTGTTGTATTAAAGTATCTCTTCATCGGTTTCTCTTTCACCACCTTTAGGCTGCAGCCCAGCAGCAGGAGTCTGCCTCCACCCAGAAGGCTGAGAAGGAAGTGACACGCATGTGCATCTTGATGGTCTTCGGCTTCCTGGTGGCTTGGGTCCCATATGCCTCTCTGGCCGCCTGGATCTTCTTCAACAGGGGAGCTGCCTTCACTGCTCTCTCCATGGCCATCCCTGCCTTCTTTGCAAAGAGCTCAGCACTGTTCAACCCCATCATCTATGTGCTGTTTAACAAGCAGGTGGGTCACATTATTCAGTCCATGTATTTATAGTTTCTACAACCCTGTAGCCTCACATCTGTTGCATTGTAAACAAATGTCTGCTTTTTCTCCTCCTTCCAGTTCCGTAACTGCATGCTCAGCACCATTGGAATGGGTGGCATGGTGGATGATGAGTCCTCAGTGTCTGGCAGCAAGACAGAAGTCTCCTCTGTGTCTACAGCATCGTAGAGATAACCTGAAAACAGCAGGCTTTTCTGGTTTCTGGTTTCTAAACGCAAAGACATTTTTCCAATCTCTGGACATTCTTCTCCATGCTACTTGATTTGGAATAACTCTTCCCATGGGTTGATCCAAACTCACCATATCTGAGGAAGTAACAGGACACACACTAGCTACAGTTCACTCCAATGAGCCCCAAGAGGACAGTCTGGACTGACCCATCTGTTCCTTCTGATCGCTTGGTTTGTTGTTGGATCATCTGTGAAGTGTGTGTGGTTGTGTGTGGGCATGCTCAAACTTACTTTGACTGTCATTCTCTCAGAGACTCAGCAGCAGGTCAGAGAGTCCGTCACCTACAATAGGCTAATCTCAGGATATGGCATTTCTGAAAGATGGTTTTCAGAGATCTAAGCACAAGG
>JAXIVH010000008.1:3525429-3562929 GCA_036785325.1 Urophycis tenuis
AATAAAGTATGTCTGTCTGTCTGTCTGTCTGTCTGTCTGCTGCAGGTGTGTCTCTGTGGGGACAGTGGGGCTGCAGGTGTGTGTCTCTGCAGGTGTGTGTCTCTGTGGAGACAGTGTGGCTGCAGGTGTGTGTCTCTGTGGAGACAGTGGGGCTACAGGTGTGTGTCTCTCTGCAGGTGTGTGTCTCTGTGGAGACAGTGGGGCTGCAGGTGTGTGTCTCTGTGGGGACAGTGGGGCTGCAGGTGTGTGTCTCTGCAGGTGTGTGTCTCTGTGGAGACAGTGGGGCTGCAGGTGTGTGTCTCTGTGGAGACAGTGGGCTACAGGTGTGTGTCTCTGTGGGGACAGTGGGGCTACAGGTGTGTGTCTCTGTGGGGCCAGTGGGGCTACAGGTGTGTCTCTCTGCAGGTGTGTGTCTCTGAACCTCAGAGGAACGGCAGCGTGGACTGCAGGTGTTAGAGGTCTGATATTGAACATTTCTACAATAGTTATCTAAATACGCTGGTAAACTTGGATAAGTCTCATACAATGCATTCATGACATGTATATGTAGAGTGTTATTATTTATAAAATGTATACAGAACATGAGGACAGATGCAAACCTGTGATCCCTGCAATGATATATACATACAGTATATTTTCTAGCCATTTATTGCATTCATCAAAAATCATACCCCAAACCCCCCCCCCCCCCCCCCCCCCCCCCCCCCACATACACACCCACACAATCTCTCTCTCTCTCTCTCTCTCTCTCTCTCTCTCTCTCTCTCTCTCTCTCTCTCTCTCTCTCTCTCTCTCTCTCTCTCTCTCTCTCTCTCTCTCTCACACACACACACACACACACACACACACACACACTTCATCGATGCAATTCAATTCAGAAGTGTCAATGCTCCATGAAGAAATAAGAAGAAATTAGATCTTTTGAAAATGTTTGTTTGTCGTTTTAAAACGTGCAGCGTCAAACTCTAAAAAAACGAACTCTTCAACTCTATGAGCGCTGAGCGTCGAAACGCTGGCGCGCTTTTTACGTTTGGTGAGAGATCGCTGTCTGGGTGAGGCGATTTAATTGCCTCAAGTGGGATGCTGTTGGGGAAGTGTAATTTCATTAGGGCGCTCTCCTTTAAGTTTGGACCCGCCTAACCGGGTTTTAAACGGATTAATGAGCGCCGGTGTAGGGAGGGACGCTGATCGGAAGGCTGCGGGGACGGGATGTTTTCCAGTGGCGTCGCCCCGACGTCCCGGCGCAGCGGTCACCGGGACACACACCGTCATATTTGTAGCACGCATGATACATACGACATACGTTGATCTGTTTCACGCATAGCCCACATTATACCATTTTTTAGTTCACATATGTCAATTAATTAATGATAGTTGTGTTATTATGTTCAAGATATTATGTGTTCATATGCGATCATTATTAATTAATTTATCATTATTCTTATTATTATTATTGTTGTTATTATTATTTTCATCATTATTATAATCATTATTATTAATAAACGGTATGAAGTGTTATGTGTATTAATTGAAATGTAAGCCTTTATGCATTCAATTATGCAATCATGGCACTAAGGCTCAGTCGCCAGTCGGCCTATGTAGCGTACCTACCGTAATCCCGTCATGATGCCGTCAAACACGGGTTGATTTGGACAGGTGACCTCCGGTGCTTACTTCATTAGTCCTTGCCAGACTTGTGATGTGATTACTTGACAAACCAATAGACTCACAAACTCAATTACTCCATGAATGATCACCACTATAAGCTAATCTAACACATCCCTGTAGTCAGCATGGCAAACAGATGTGACACTGATTTAGGCAACGTTGGTTAAAGCAGAAGTAAGTATAGTATAGTAAGTAGCCTTTAATATTGATCAGACAGTCGAATTATTTAATATAAAAATTAAATGGGAACAAGAAAAGGGTGTTATACCTTTAGTTTTTGTTGTCATAGAAAACAATTACATCAAAATGGGTGTTCCTATCTGTACAGTTATTATAAAGCAGTTACTTTGACCATAGTTAATGCTCACCATGGGTCAGGTCCAGTGTGTCAGGTCCTGTGGGTCAGGCCTGTTTCAGGCCCGTGTGTCAGATCCTGTGTGTCAGGCCCGTGTTTCAAGCCCCTGTGTCAGGCCCTGTGGGTCAGATCCTGTGTGTCAGGCCCGTGTTTCAAGCCCCTGTGTCAGGCCCTGTGGGTCAGGCCCGTGTTTCAAGCCCCTGTGTCAGGCCCTGTGGGTCAGGCCCGTGTTTCAAGCCCCTGTGTCAGGCCCTGTGGGTCAGGCCGTGTCAGGACTGTGTCAGGACTGTGTCAGGCTGCGTCTGTTGCTCTGTAGTTACTTCACAAAACCGTTTTAATTGATCTAATGTAATCCCTTTAATGAAAATTAATTGAGGAGGCTTAAAGAGGCCTGAGCAATTCTGAACATCAACCTCTGAACCTTGTTTGGAATAACGAAACCCAGGGGATAAGAGACGAGTTGGTCTGATGACTGCATTCTCACCTTGTCATTTCAGAGCACATTCTTTAACCAATCAAAATGTAAACATAACTGGAATCAATTTGTTGTTATTCTTTTTTTTTTTTGTTAACAGACACACTGCTCACAAACATCTTGGGCACTAATGGAGTTATAAATAATAAAACCACTTTCTAGATTTTTGAAGATTTTAAAATGATCAAAAAGAATGATTTGGTTTTAAAATGTAATGCTATTTCTTTGCATTAAGCGATATTCAATGAATGCAACATATCTTCGATCTCTCAACTCCCAAGACACAACTGTTAGTCCAGTCAGCAGGCTGCTGAACCTGCTCCTCTCGCAGGAGAGACTGAGACACAACATGGTCTCCCGACATGACAAGTCATTTCAGGATTAATTATTCAACAATAACCAAAACAACACTAACATTCTAGTCCTCACATGCTCTCAAAATGGAGGAGTCATTGGAAGGTGATGTCGCAATGAAAAAGCCTGTATCAATAAGATCAATCTTTTAACTAACCCTATTACTAATAAGAGAGAGAGATAAGAGAAGAGAGAAGAGAGAAAAGAGAGAGGAGAGAGAGAGCGAGATAAAAGAAGAGAGAAAAGAGAGAGGAGAGAGAGCGAGATAAGAGAAGAGAGAAAAGAGAGAGGAGAGAGAGAGAGATTCATGTTGCTAAAGGGCAAACAGGCAGCATGTGTCAATAGATCTTGGTTAGTATGTCAGTGTCGCCCCGGGGATTTCCCCCCCAAGGCGCTTCTCTCAATCCTCTTAGAGACCAAAACGGTCCCACAAGCTGTCAGAAGGGAGGGGCTCGCCCACACCTCGCCCACACCTCGCCCACACCTCGCCCAGACCTAATCTGTAAACCCTCACTAACTGGATTCCCACCTTGTGCGTAACGCCACATGCGTTAGCTCGCTGGATAGCGGCGAGCAGGTGTCGGCGTGGCACCTGTCGCTCTCAGCCCGACCCGGGGTCAGCAGGTTACCTGACCCGGGGTCAGCGGGTTATCTGACCCGGGGTCAGCGGGTTATCTGACCCCCGCACCGCGCGGAGGCCGCGGGAGTTGTGAGGTCACGGTACGCGGCACACTTACCTGTTCTGTTTCCGCCCGGGAAACACTCGCATCTCCCCTGCTGTGCCTCATGTGATTATCACTTGTGACATGTTATTGCTTTGGAACATTTTCAGAGAGACTTTAATATTAAATAACATCAAAGCTCCTCCGATGGATTAACGTGTTGACAGGAATCGTACAACTGTGGTGGAGACCTCGCCATATTTTATCATTTTATCCCATTTGATTTTTATTAAAAATAACTACTTTTGAACAAACTCTACCTTAAATACATTACATTAAATAAACAGTTTGAACTGACTGTAATTCGTTACCACTTTAACTTAATCTTAAAGGGGTAGTTCAGAATTTTAGACATAGGACCTCATTCCCCAGTTATCCAGTTATTTATCATTGGAGACATTTTCGACAAATTTCATTCAGTTCTTCTAGTTGCAGAGTTCACTGATGCTAGGCTAGCGCAAGTCAACGGTTTCGGCTAGCCTACTAATAAAAACAGTCTTACTAACTCCACAGTACACCTGAGGCAAATACATAATAACGCCAGACTATCGATGATGAGGGACTAGTTTCTGCCGGTAACCAAGGTAATATCAGTCCGCCGCTGCCATAGCCTCCAACCAGGAAGTATAACGCTGCTGCTGAGACACAAGTCCATCAAAATGCAATGCCATGCAAGGTTGGTTTTATCATTACTCTATCAACACAGACATTTCATTGATTGTCTGGCGTTATAATTTATTTGCCTCGGGTGTTCTGTGGAGTGGTTAAGAGCATCAGTGAACTCTGCAACTAGAAGAACTGAATGAAATGTGTTGAAAACGTCTCCAATGATAAATAACACAACTGGCTAACTGGAAAATGAGGTCCTATGTCTATAATTCCGAACTATCCCAAATGTACTCTTAGGCCAAACCCTTGAGGTTATTTTACAGATATTTCTCAAAATTTTAATCTACAGGCAAATATATAACATAAGTCACATCCTAACAATACAACAATAACAATCCTAACAATATTCAACATGAATTAATTTTCACGTGTTTCCATCTACCTCTTGGCGTGTACAGGATGGCTGAGTTCTCCTTCCATTACATATACAACTGGGTTATAAGAATGCTGTTACTTTATGTTCTACATTATATTCTGAGCATCTGGCCCGCCTCGCTGAGCTCCAAATGGGATTGCTGCAGCAGCTTGGAGGTGCCTGTAAGCTTCGGTGAGAAAGCTAAAATAAACGAGACAAATTGGATGTGTCCCGCGGGCCCACGTTCACACGTCACACGGAGGTCATTGGGATTAGCTTCTCGGTTAGCGGTGATGCTAGTAACACTTCCACTAGAGAATAAGCAGTGTGCATGTGTGGCAGGAAACAGGAAGTAATTCATCTCTGAGTGGGTCATGAAGACCCCACCTCATGACCAAAGTATAACAGGCCTCTGACATGAAGATATTCAAACTATCTGCTCACTACAAGTAACTACAGCAGGCCTGATTCCCTAAAGCTACAACAAAATGGATGCTTTTCCAATATTTCCCCCGGGGTGGAACGGCAGGCCTGGCGGTGTTACGCGCTTTGTGTTAAATAAATGTTTCATCTTTTGTGTTCACATCTTTTGTTAATCTCTCTGACACTGGCAGAAATCATGTTCCTGGAGGAGTTCATGTTTAATGTTTTATTCACATGGTGTTTAAGTTCCGTTATGTCATTACATTCTCCGGAGGGATATTATTGATGATTTAACAGTGTATTGAAAAAACAATTGACCATATTGAACATATTCACACCACATGTTTCACCATTTAGCTCAACATCAAATGTAAAGGTGATATTGACTAAACCACAATGTGAAAGTATGGTTGGGAACTTATTTTTCATTTCAAAGTGTTTTGATGGCAATGTGTTAAAAAATGGCAGTTATTGAAAATGTAATCCATAAAAGAGGTGCTCATGATCCCAATACATTTGTTTACAGTATTTTTCATCCTGTAATTTCAATGAGTTTGCAGTTCATCATTATGCTGCATGTAATTTTTAGACACTCCCTAAGCATCCACAGGACAAATGCATCGCAGTTCCGAATTCAAAGCTGTTTCTTCATAATATCATTTTACATTTACATTTAGGGCATTTAGCAGACGCTTTTATCCAAAGTGACTTACAAAGACTACATTTGTCAGAAGAAGGTGAAACTTTTAATTTCTGTTAATACAGTAAGAGAGTCACCAGAGTCACCAGAACAAGTTTCAAACATTTCAATTGCTAGATTAACCATTGCTAATATATAACATCAAAATTGTTGTTGTGTATCAGTATTGTTTGTGATACTCTGCGAACTAGGAGTGTGAAATATCTTCAAACTGTCTTTACAAAGGTGTAATGCTCATAGACTGTATATAACACATGTGAAACTGACTTTCCGTGTACATTGATGGAAACTACTGCAGATGTTTTTTTCTGACCTGGCTGCCCGCCAGGCCGGTACAATTATATCGGATGGCCTCCATGCTTTGTGTATTTTACCAGCCCCACATTCTCATCTGAATATTTACATGAAATATTTGTATTTGCACATACAGCCTACAGATTATCAGGGAGAAGTTCCACACGGAAATCTGCCATTAGCAATTGATGACGATTAAGGTAAAATTTTACTTTGAAAACATATGAAAGAATAACTTACAAAGACTATCAAGTAAAATTGCCTTTTGAAATAAAAAAACAACAGTGTCCATCACATTTCATCAGCGGTGCAGTTGAGGATAGTAGAGCGACAGTAGAGCGACAGTAGCGCTCTGAGCGCCTGTGTTGTGTGCGTGGCTCATCGCGGCTCTTTTGCACTAACGTTGCCTTTCAATCAACAGCCACCAGAGGGCGGCTTTACTCAGGGGATAGATTTTCACAAAATCCCCCGACACCGTTTCGTTGGCCTTCTGATATCACTCTCGTACTGGTGTTGATAACATGGTTACAAAGTGTGACATTCCTGTGTTAAAAACTCTGCCATTTTGTGTGGTCTTTATTTGTCATTCCCATGTGACATGGGAACGAAATTCGTTCTCTGCATTTGACCCATCCTATTGTACATAGGAGCAGTGGGCTGCTATGATCAGCGCCCTACTGAGAAAGCCTCCTCGCCAATCTCAATGGATCAGGTCATTCTGTTCTGAGTATGTTATCAACACGCCTTCCAATTAATCGTGTGATTTAAGTTTGAATCATTTTTTGGTCTAAAACCCTCTCTACTGGTCTCTAAAAGTTCTACCCCCAGTTTCAATGGAGCAGTAAAGACGTCGGCGTCCAGACGCCCTCTGGTGTTGCTTGTGGATCCAACATACAGTGACTGAATTGATCCGCTAGGGGGAGACATTTCACAGGTGATTCTTATTCAAGTAAACAGTTCTACTGCGACGCCCTCTGCTGTTTGATTGTGGAACCATTTTTAATAACGTTGATTAAAGAGCGTTGAATTAAAGGTATGTATATAGCATACAATATCTAAAAACCACGAGATCCATGTTTCATATTTCGCTGAGCTATGTACTTACACTTTCCCAAATGTATCCAACAACGTTCAAACTCAAGAGTAATCCAGTTTATTCAATGTAACTCGAGGCTTTTCATCATCCTGGTCGCTTGCCAATGACGTCATATCCCATTGACGCCATATCGATTTAGCTTTGCTGTTAGTTGTTACCTGACTATACATGCAAAGAGAAATGGCACATGAAGAATCCACTCAGGTGTCAAGCAAAAAAAATATTTATTGGTTCTGTCTTAAATAGCTTATGTACAGCAATGGGATACTGCAGGGCAGGAAAAGAGAAAAATGCAACCACACACAGAGCTGTTACTGCAAGCAAAAGAGTCGGATTTAAGAAATGAGGAGCTGCATAGGTGACATGTGAAAAGCTACATATCTGCCTAAAGAAATGAATACTGTTCAAACAAATCTAGCTGCATACTATGCAGGGGGTTGAAATGTGGACACTTCCAATAGTTCAGAAGTGATCTTACTGGGCAGAAAGTGTCGTGCAGAAAACATACAGAGCTCAAAACTTGTTCTGCCTTCTAGCCAAATGTAATGAATCACTGACCTGAAGAAGGCTCTGCCTCATTCACAGAGCACTCGTATGCTTCAGCTGCTGTGATCGTGAGTCTATTCTCTGTGGCGGAATAAAACATACTGCAAGTCAACTGCTGTGGTTTGGGCTGGTTTGAGATTCAGTTTGGGAACCTCTAAATGAAGGCAGCCATCCTGTTTCTAATTGGATGTGTATTGGATGTGTAAGCCACATCCATGAAATGAAACATCCTATTCTCGCTTCCCCCATCTCACATTCTGGTCTTGCATATTACTTTTAAGACAAACAATCACTACATTTTCCCAATCTATAAGCGATTAAAATCACAAAGGCAACAATGTCGATAAAGCTACTGACGTTGTCATGATGCAGCATGGATATGGTCCAGGAGAAACTCCTCCCATCAACCCTCATCAGACAGAACACCACGTTGCCGTGGCAGCACTCACCATGCCGACCTCCTGTGCACATTCAGAATCACGGCGGGTAATGCAGGCTTTGGTGCACGTGGTAAACATGACAGTCATATCCTAGCGGCTACCAGTAAGACGCCTGATATCAGTGAATAAAATCACTTTATAAGATATTATTAATTTCACCAAAATTCGGTCCACTGACTCCATTTAGAAACTGCTATGGGGGCCAAATCATGCCAAATGTATTTCTAACTGAATCAGATACATCGTCTCATCATGAATATTAAACATACATCGTCCTCCACAGCCCATTAAAATCAATCTCTTGGTTTTTCTATTCTCTATTAAATTATCTTTTCACCAGGAAAAACCCAAACTGCATTTCAAGGCACTCTCTCAGGAATGTTTCACCTGAAGGTAAAAGTTCAAGTTCTCTCAAGACCTCATGAGGACGTTTCAGATGGTTGTGCTGTGAGCGTTAAAAGGAGAGTGGAGCGGTCACACCGACCGGCGCCGACGCGGCCCGGCCTGTATGGTGAAGGCGGGGCTGACGCAGCCCGGTGTGGGCGGTGAGGACCAGAAGGACCAGGAGGACCAGGAGGACCAGAAGGACCAGAAGGACCAGGAGGACCAGGAGGACCAGAAGGACCAGAAGGACCAGGAGGACCAGAAGGACCAGAAGGACCAGGAGGACCAGCAGGACCAGAAGGACCAGAAGGACTAGAAGGACCAGAAGGACCAGAAGGACCAGAAGGACTAGAAGGACCAGGAGGACCAGAAGGACCAGAAGGACTAGAAGGACCAGAAGGACCAGAAGGACCAGGAGGACCAGGAGGACCAGAAGGACCAGGAGGACCAGAAGGACCAGAAGGACCGGAAGGACCAGGAGGACCAGAAGGACCAGAAGGACTAGAAGGACCAGAAGGACCAGGAGGACCAGAAGGACCAGAAGGACTAGAAGGACCAGAAGGACCAGGAGGACCAGAAGGAACGGAAGGACCAGGAGGACCAGGAGGACCAGAAGGACCAGAAGGACCAGGAGGACCAGAAGGACCAGAAGGACCAGAAGGACTAGAAGGACCAGAAGGACCAGGAGGACCAGGAGGACCAGAAGGACCAGAAGGACCAGGAGGACCAGAAGGACCGGAAGGACCAGGAGGACCAGAAGGACCAGGAGGACCGGAAGGACCAGGAGGACCAGAAGGACCAGAAGGACTAGAAGGACCAGAAGGACCAGGAGGACCAGAAGGACCAGAAGGACTAGAAGGACCAGAAGGACCAGGAGGACCAGAAGGAACGGAAGGACCAGGAGGACCAGGAGGACCAGAAGGACCAGAAGGACCAGGAGGACCAGAAGGACCAGAAGGACCAGAAGGACTAGAAGGACCAGAAGGACCAGGAGGACCAGAAGGACCAGAAGGACCAGGAGGACCAGAAGGACCAGAAGGACCAGAAGGACCGGAAGGACCAGGAGGACCAGAAGGACCAGAAGGACGAGAAAGACCAGAAGGACCAGAAGGACCAGGAGGACCAGGAGGACCAGAAGGACCAGAAGGACCAGAAGGACCAGAAGGACCAGAAGGACCAGAAGGACCAGGAGGACCAGAAGGACCAGGAGGACCAGAAGGACCAGAAGGACCAGAAGGACCAGAAGGACCAGAAGGACCAGGCTTCACAGTGATGGTTTGGCGGCGACGCAGCTTCGCTAACGTGGCGTTAGTGAACGCATCGGTGTTGCCGGTCAGCAACACCTGTAGCAGGTGACGTATTAAGGATCTGATGCTAACTGTACAGACACACAGGGCTGTGTACACACCGGCGGAGGCTCCTATACACACACCTTCAGACACAGGGCTGTCCTGGGCACAAAACATAAAGCCATTGAAATGTACATTTCAGAGTTCAGAAGGTAAGTGTGAACTGGCACGTTGTACAGAGAAACAGGCGGAGTGTCTAAATGAGCAGACTGGAATTCATAAAACCTAAAACATTCTAATCGTATTACTTTTTGAAATCCGACTACTAGCAATAGTTTGCACACATGTGCAAAACATGAGGTATGTGTATGCTAAGTAGATGGAGTAGAACTCAGGACTATGAAGGCTATTTACACAGGGCCACTATGAACACACATGCTGGTTAAATGTCTACAGCATACACACTGCAGTTGGTCTAGCGCTAGAGAGCGTTGCTCTTCTTTTGTTTGTGTTGTGGTGGGAAGACGCGGTGCCGCTAATGGTCACAGAGTCCTGGTTTTGGGGTCAGGGGTCTCGAAGGTGGGGTGCTGAGCGGGGGGCGAGGGCCCCCCGGGGAAGGGGAACCCCCCCGCTGGGAGGGGGGCCAGCAGGCCGGGCCACTGGGTCACACAGAGCGGCGAGGACAGGTCCAGAGAGCAGCTGGACGGACCCCCCGGGGGGCCGGGCCGAGCCAGGGGCCGAGCCAGGGGCCGCCGGTCACCCAGGGGCCAGGACTGAGGGAGCTGTCTCTGAGGGGGCAGGGCCGTCTGCAGGGGGGCCTGCAGGAGGGAGGAGTGGTTAGTGTTAGTGTTGTACCGAGTGGTTAGTGGTAGTGTTAGTGGTAGTGGTAGTGTTGTACCGAGTGGTTAGTGGTAGTGGTAGTGGTAGTGGTAGTGTTGTACCGAGTGGTTAGTGGTAGTGTTAGTGTTGTACCGAGTGGTTAGTGGTAGTGGTAGTGGTAGTGGTAGTGTTGTACCGAGTGGTTAGTGGTAGTGGTAGTGGTAGTGGTAGTGTTGTACCGAGTGGTTAGTGGTAGTGTTAGTGTTGTACCGAGTGGTTAGTGGTAGTGGTAGTGGTAGTGGTAGTGTTGTACCGAGTGGTTAGTGGTAGTGTTAGTGGTAGTGTTAGTGTCGTACCGTGTGGTTAGTGTTAGTGTTGTACCGAGTGGTTAGTGGTAGTGGTAGTGTTGTACCGTGTGGTTAGTGTTAGTGGTAGTGTTAGTGTTGTACCGTGTGGTTAGTGTTAGTGGTAGTGTTAGTGTTGTACCGTGTGGTTAGTGGTAGTGTTAGTGTTAGTGTTAGTGGTAGTGTCGTACTGTGTGGTTAGTGTTAGGCTGAATCTCAATTCTCTATCTTACCCCTTCCCCTTCCCCCTTCCCCTTGGTTTTGCGCGTTCACGTGAGACCAAGGGCTATCTCAATTCTCTTTTCGACCGAGGGGAAGGGCCAAGGGGAAGGGGTATACACCCCTTGAAACCAAGTGAGATCGGGAGCTTACTTGAAACCAAGGGGTACCCATTACAATGCGCAACCGGCAACAATCGCGGCCAGATCTCAACGAGAGTCACATAAATGTAAGTATTTTCGGCTGAAATAATTGATTTAAAATTTACGAAAGTGTTGTTTTGTGCTCTAAACAGTCCTGTACCTACGTATATATTTGCAACCATATTCTTAATCGAAACTTTTTCGAAAATCGGTATGCGAACGTTACATTGCTGAGTGCACAAAGTTACATTTCTCTGACTAGCAATGAACTCCATGCATGTCTAGTTTACTAAACACAATTAGTAGCGAATTCCATTTGATAACAGTGTAGACAATTAGAGACAAATCGATACGTGCTTTACATATATCGTCCTTTTTCACACAGGAACGCCGGAGGAAACCCGGCAGCTGATACGTTTTCGACACGAAAACGAGCAGAAATGTCCGAAATCAAAATACGCTTCAAAGCAAATGTGGGAGTGAGTCATGCGTTCAATGTTGTAGCCATTCATAATTCTAAATAAAGACATGTTGGTTAACAAAGACATTGTTTCTGAACATCAATGAAATTCAAAACCGTATTAACTGAAAAAGATACAAAACACCATGTATTTTGTATATGTTTTGTATATATACGTGTAGGCCTATAACAAATTGTCAATATTTTGTCGTCAATGTATGATGACGTAACCGTAACGAGTGTTGTCTCAATTCATAGGGGCATGTAGCCCTTACCCCTCTGTTTCAAGGGCCAAGGGGAAGGGGAAGGGGTAAGATAGAGAATTGAGATTGGGCCTTAGTGTTAGTGTTGTACCGTGTGGTTAGTGTTAGTGTTAGTGTTAGTGGTAGTGTTAGTGTTGTACCGAGTGGTTAGTGGTAGTGTTAGTGGTAGTGTTAGTGTCGTACTGTGTGGTTAGTGTTAGTGTTAGTGTCGTACCGTGTGGTTAGTGGTAGTGGTAGTGTTAGTGTTAGTGTTGTACCGTGTGGTTAGTGGTAGTGTTAGTGTTAGTGTCGTACCGTGTGGTTAGTGTTAGTGTTAGTGGTTAGTTAGTGTTAGTGTCGTACTGTGTGGTAAGTGGTAGTGTTAGTGTTGTACCGTGTGGTTAGTGTTAGTGTTAGTGTTGTACCGTGTGGTTAGTGTTAGTGTTAGTGTTAGTGTCGTACCGTGTGGTTAGTGTTAGTGTTTAACACTAACACTAACCTCAGGGTACAACACTAACACTAACACTAACATTAACCACATGGTACGACATTAACACTAACACTAACACTAACACTAACCACACGGTACGACACTAACACTAACACTAACACTAACACTACCATCGTGAGGTTAGTGTTAGTGTCGTACCATGTGGTTAGTGTTAGTGTCAGTGTTAGTGTTAGTGTCGTACCCTGTGGTTAGTGGTAGTGTTAGTGTTAGTGTTAGTATTAGTGTCGTACCATGTGGTTAGTGTTAGTTTTAGTGTTAGTGTCGTACCCTGTGGTTAGTGTTAGTGTTAGTGTCGTACCATGTGGTTAGTGTTAGTGTTAGTGTTAGTGTTAGTGTCGTACCGTGTGGTTAGTGTTAGTATTAGTGTCGTACCATGTGGTTAGTGTTAGTGTCATACCATGTGGTTAGTGTTAGTGTTAGTGTCGTACCGTGTGGTTAGTGTTAGTGTTAGTGTTAGTGTCGTACCGTGTGGTTAGTGTTAGTGTCATACCATGTGGTTAGTGTTAGTGTTAGTGTCGTACCGTGTGGTTAGTGTTAGTGTTAGTGTTAGTGTCGTACCGTGTGGTTAGTGTTAGTGTTAGTGTTAGTGTCGTACCGTGTGGTTAGTGTTAGTGTTAGTGTTAGTGATGTACCGTGTGGTTAGTGTTAGTGTTAGTGTCGTACCGTGTGGTTAGTGTTAAGCCTAGTTTATACTCCTGCGTAAAGTGCCGTACGTCGGTTACGGAGAGCCCTCTACGTCGACGGAGAGCCTGACGGAGAGCCTCTCCATCGTCTCCGTCGGCCTGAAATATTTTTTAAGTATTCGTCACTCCGTCAACGCACAACGGAGACCGCAAGGGCTGCGATTGGTCCTCTAAACACGTCATTTACACATGAATGACTCACAATGAATCACATTCTATCGCTATCGACTTCTATCACAACATAAACACTGGCAGCACCATTTATGTATATACGCTTTAAACGCTATATATACGCTATATATATATACGCTACATATATACGCTTTACTATATGGACGCATAAAGCTCCAAACTGCAAGCCGACCTACTTGACCTTGTGAAACTTAAAAGAGACGGTGGCAAATTGCACTAAATTGTTGTAAATAGTTTTTTTTTTAGTTTGTGTACGGTTTTTACTTTTAAAAGCATTTAATTTATAATGTATCCCCTTTTCTATTTAATAATTGATCCCCTTTTAACTATTTTTCCCTTTTGTACTTATTTACTTTGCATGACTGTCATGGCCAGTCTTGCGTAGCGACCCCTACTGGTCAAGCGGGAAATTGCATTGCGTATCCGTCACCACGACGGAGAACTATGAGGGCTCGAGGGGTCTCCGTAGTTACGCAGTCGGATTACGGATTACGCAGTCGGAGAAGTATAAACTAGGCTTTAGTGTTAGTGTTAGTGTCGTACCGTGTGGTTTGTGTTAGTGTTAGTGTCGTACCATGTGGTTAGTGTTAGTGTTTGTGTTGTACCGTGTGGCTAGTGTTAGTGTTAGTGTTAGTGTTAGTGTCGTACCTTGTGGTTAGTGTTAGTGTTAGTGTCGTACCTTTTGGTTAGTGTTAGTATTAGTGTTATTGTTAGTGTCGTACCATGTGGTTAGTGTTAGTGTTAGTGTTAGTGTCGTACCGTGTGTTTAGTGTTAGTGTTAGTGTCGTACTGTGTGGTTAGTGTTAGTGTTAGTGTCGTACCGTGTGGTTAGTGTTAGTGTTAGTGTTAGTGTCGTACCGTGTGGTTAGTGTTAGTGTCTTACCGTGTGGTTAGTGTTAGTGTTAGTGTCGTACCATGTGGTTAGTGTTAGTGTCATACCGTGTGGTTAGTGTTAGTGTTAGTTATGTACCGTGTGGTTAGTGTTAGTGTTAGTGTTGTACTGTGTGGTAAGTGCAGTGTTGTGCTAGTTACTGAAAAATAGTAACTAGTTACAGTTACTAGTTACTTTGTAAAAAAGTAACTCAATTAGTAACTCAGTGACTTAAACCAAAAAGTAATGCGTTACTGAGAAAGTAACTTTTTAGTTACTGTAAAATCTTCTTCCAATGCTCTAAAGGTTGATTGATTGAGTTCCCCTCTAGCCGTCATTTCAGTTCTGTACTGATGCTGAATAATACAAAATAATACAACCGTTTTAATTCATTTGCATCCACATCACTGAATCTAATCATCCAAGCAATATGATCTGTTGTGCACCAACACAAACACCAAAGTATTTTTTCAATGTCTATTTATTTCAGTCAAGCCATAGGCTATAAACTGGCTAAACAAGGCTATTTTTCTTATTTGGTATTCAAAAACAAACTGCCAAAAATTAAAGTGGCTTAAAAGCAAATACAGACATTCTGATATAAATAACTGAAAAAAATATTCTGACGTCGACGTCGGCCGGCTGAGCGCCGCTGAGCCGCCGCCGTGCGAGAGGCAGAGACGCCTCCGCCGCGTCCTCGCTCCGCCTCCTCGGAGCGCCTGTGTGTGTGTGCGTGTGTGTGTGTGGGAGTGTGTTTGTGTGTGTGTGTGGGAGTGTGTTTGTGTGTGTGTGTGTGTGTGGGAGTGTGTTTGTGCGTGTGTGTGTGTGGGAGTGTGTTTGTGGGAGTGTGTTTGTGCGTGTGTGTGTGTGTGTGTGTGTGTGTGGGAGTGTGTTTGTGCGTGTGTGTGTGTGTGTGTGTGTGTGTGTGTGTGTGGGAGTGTGTTTGTGCGTGTGTGTGTGTGGGAGTGTGTTTGTGGGAGTGTGTTTGTGCGTGTGTGTGTGTGTGTGTGTGTGTGGGAGTGTGTTTGTGCGTGTGTGTGTGTGGGAGTGTGTTTGTGCGTGTGTGTGTGTGTGTGTGTGTGTGTATGCCGCTTCTCGATGTGCTTCAGCAGATTGCTGTTGCTGTTTTTCTCCCTACAGATTATTTTTGACCCGGGGCATAGTTTACATCTTACCGAAATGTTGTTTTCCCCTTTGCTCTCGAGTTGAAAAAAATTTGAGTATTTCCAAGAGTAGAAACTGATCTTCCCCTTCTTGCTCGCCATCATGCCGTGCACTGACCTGTCCAGTCATCTTCGGGGCGCGTGTTTGATTGCGTGTGTCACGCTAGAGGCGACAGCTTTGTTTTTCAATTCAATTAAACTTTATTGATCGGGAACTGCGTGCCGTTGTAAAACCTCACCAAAAGGAACGGAGTAACGTTGCATTTGGTAACGGGAACGGAGTTACTGAATTTTAAAAAACAACGTGTTACGTAATGCGTTACTGAAAAAAATTACGGCGTTACGTAACTGCGTTACTTATAACGCGTTACTACCCAACACTGGGTAAGTGTTAGTGTAAGTGTCGTACCGTGTGGTTAGTGTTAGTGTTAGTGTCGTACCATGTGGTTAGTGTTAGTGTCGTACCGTGTGGTTAGTGTTAGTGTTAGTGTTAGTGTCGTACCGTGTGGTTAGTGTTAGTGTTAGTGTCGTACGGTGTGGTTAGTGTTAGTGATGTACCGTGTGGTTAGTGTTAGTGTTAGTGTCGTACCGTGTGGTTAGTGTTAGTCAGTACGTTTACATGCAGCAAGAAATTCGAATTTCTGATCGGATCAGATAATGACATGCGTAAGACCGGATCACTTGTCCGAGTATACATGCCGTTCAGAGAATCGGATTAACAGCCGGAGCATGGCTGACTCTGGACGCTATGTGGCGCTGTAGCCCTCTCAACAAAGAGCCACTTCCGGTTGACCTCTACTTATCAACAACAACAAACTATCTGACAGCATTCAAACAAAGATGGCGTTCGAGGAGCTAGACGATGCTACAGTAGCGTACATTTCCGGCATTATTTTCCTCCTGATAATGCACATAAAATGCGCATAAATCAGGTCTCCTCGTCTGTCCAAATGTGGGTTGCTGCAGCCATGGTGTCGAAGTTCAATTGACCTTTTCCGGCAACAACACCGCTATTTACGTCCCCTTTCACTTCCGGGTGAAAGCCCCAGCGGAAATTATCGCGCATGCGCAGAATGCAAAATCCGATTCAGATCCGATTGCTGAGTATACATGCCGTTTAAAGTCCGACTATGAACGAATTATCTAGGTGTTGTTATCCGATTTTGAGATGTCCGAAGTAGGTCGGATTAAGGTGTTTACATGCACTTTAAAAGTCCGAACAATGTCTTATACGATTAGAAATTCGAATTTCTTGCTGCATGTAAACTTACTGAGTGTTAGTGATGTACCGTGTGGTTAGTGTTAGTGTTAGTGTTAGTGTTAGTGTCGTACTGTGTGGTTAGTGTCAGTGTTAGTGTTAGTGTCGTACCGTGTGGTTAGTGTTAGTGTTAGTGTTAGTGTCGTACCGTGTGGTTAGTGTTAGTGTTAGTGTCGTACCGTGTGGTTAGTGTTAGTGTTAGTGTTGTACCGTGTGGTTAGTGTTAGTGTTAGTGATGTACCGTGTGGTTAGTGTTAGTGTTAGTGTTAGTGTCGTACCGTGTGGTTAGTGTTAGTGTTAGTGTTAGTGTCGTACTGTGTGGTTAGTGTTAGTGTTAGTGTTAGTGTCATACCGTGTGGTTAGTGTTAGTGTTAGTGTTAGTGTTGTACCGTGTGGTTAGTGTTAGTGTTAGTGATGTACCGTGTGGTTAGTGTTAGTGTCGTACTGTGTGGTTAGTGTTAGTGTTAGTGTTAGTGTCGTACCGTATGGTTAGTGTTAGTGTTAGTGTTAGTGATGTACCGTGTGGTTAGTGTTAGTGTTAGTGTCGTACTGTGTGGTTAGTGTTAGTGTCATACCGTGTGGTTAGTGTTAGTGTTAGTGTTAGTGTCGTAATGTGTGGTTAGTGTTAGTGTAGTACCATGTGGTTAGTGTTAGTGTTAGTGTTGTACCGTGTGGTTAGTGTTAGTGTTGTACCGTGTGGTTAGTGTTAGTGTCTTACTGTGTGGTTAGTGTTAGTGTTAGTGTTGTACCATGTGGTTAGTGTTAGTGTTGTACCGTGTGGTTAGTGTTAGTATTAGTGTCGTACCGCGTGGTTAGTGTTAGTGTCGTACCGTGTGGTTAGTGTTAGTGTTAGTGTCGTACCATGTGGTTAGTGTTAGTGTTAGTGTTAGTGTCTTACCATGTGGTTAGTGCTAGTGTTATGTCTTACCGTGTGGTTAGTGCTAGTGTTAGTGTCGTACCATGTGGTTAGTGTTAGTGTTAGTGTCCTACTGTGTGGTTAGTGTTAGTGTTAGTGTCATACCGTGTGGTTAGTGTTAGTGTTAGTGTCATACCGTGTGGTTAGTGTTAGTGTCGTACTGTGTGGTTAGTGTTAGTGTTAGTGTTAGTGTCGTACCGTATGGTTAGTGTTAGTGTTAGTGTTAGTGATGTACCGTGTGGTTAGTGTTAGTGTTAGTGTCGTACTGTGTGGTTAGTGTTAGTGTCATACCGTGTGGTTAGTGTTAGTGTTAGTGTTAGTGTCGTAATGTGTGGTTAGTGTTAGTGTAGTACCATGTGGTTAGTGTTAGTGTTAGTGTTGTACCGTGTGGTTAGTGTTAGTGTTGTACCGTGTGGTTAGTGTTAGTGTCTTACTGTGTGGTTAGTGTTAGTGTTAGTGTTGTACCATGTGGTTAGTGTTAGTGTTGTACCGTGTGGTTAGTGTTAGTATTAGTGTCGTACCGCGTGGTTAGTGTTAGTGTCGTACCGTGTGGTTAGTGTTAGTGTTAGTGTCGTACCATGTGGTTAGTGTTAGTGTTAGTGTTAGTGTCTTACCATGTGGTTAGTGCTAGTGTTATGTCTTACCGTGTGGTTAGTGCTAGTGTTAGTGTCGTACCATGTGGTTAGTGTTAGTGTTAGTGTCCTACTGTGTGGTTAGTGTTAGTGTTAGTGTCATACCGTGTGGTTAGTGTTAGTGTTAGTGTCATACCGTGTGGTTAGTGTTAGTGTTAGTGTTAGTGTTAGTGTCATACCGTGTGGTTAGTGTTAGTGTTAGTGATGTACCGTGTGGTTAGTGTTAGTGTTAGTGTTAGTGTTAGTGTCGTACTGTGTGGTTAGTGTTAGTGTTAGTGTCTTACCATGTGGTTAATGTTAGTGTTATGTCTTACCATGTAGTTAGTGTTAGTTTTAGTGTCGTACCGTGTGGTTAGTGCTAGTGTTAGTGTCGTACCCTGTGGTTAGTGTTAGTGTTAGTGGCGTACCATGTGGTTAGTGTTAGTGTTATGTCTTACCATGTGGTTAGTGCTAGTGTTATGTCTTACCGTGTGGTTAGTGCTAGTGTTAGTGTCGTACCATGTGGTTAGTGTTAGTGTTAGTGCTAGTGTTATTGTCGTACCGTGTGGTTAGTGTTAGTGTTAGTGTCGTACTGTGTGGTTAGTGTTAGTGTTAGTGTCGTACCATGTGGTTAGTGTTAGTGTTAGTGTTGTACAGTGTGGTTAGTGTTAGTGTCGTACCGTGTGGTTAGTGTTAGTGTTAGTGTCGCACCATGTGGTTAGTGTTAGTGTTAGTGTTAGTGTCGTACCATGTGGTTAGTGTTAGTGTTAGTGTTAGTGTCGAACTGTGTGGTTAGTGTTAGTGTTAGTGTCGAACTGTGTGGTTAGTGTTAGTGTTGTACCGTGTGGTTAGTGTTAGTGTCTTACCATGTTGTTAATGTTAGTGTTATGTCTTACCGTGTGGTTAGTGCTAGTGTTAGTGTCGTACCATGTGGTTAGTGTTAGTGTTAGTGTTGTACCGTATGGTTAGTGTTAGTGTTAGTGCTAGTGTTAGTGTCGTACCGTGTGGTTAGTGTTAGTGTTAGTGTCGTACTGTGTGGTTAGTGTTAGTGTTAGTGTCGAACTGTGTGGTTAGTGTTAGTGTTAGTGTCGAACTGTGTGGTTAGTGTTAGTGTTGTACCGTGTGGTTAGTGTTAGTGTCTTACCATGTTGTTAATGTTAGTGTTATGTCTTACCGTGTGGTTAGTGCTAGTGTTAGTGTCGTACCATGTGGTTAGTGTTAGTGTTAGTGTTGTACCGTATGGTTAGTGTTAGTGTTAGTGCTAGTGTTAGTGTCGTACCGTGTGGTTAGTGTTAGTGTTAGTGTCGTACTGTGTGGTTAGTGTTAGTGTTAGTGTTGTACCGTATGGTTAGTGTTAGTGTTAGTGTCCTACTGTGTGGTTAGTGTTAGTGTTAGTGCCGTACTGTGTGGTTAGTGTTAGTGTTAGTGTTGTACCGTACTGTGTGGTTAGTGTTAGTGTCCTACTGTGTGGTTAGTGTTAGTGTTAGTGTCATACCGTGTGGTTAGTGTTAGTGTTATGTCTTACCGTGTGGTTAGTGTTAGTGTTAGTGTTAGTGTTAGTGTCGTACTGTGTGGTTAATGTTAGTGTTATGTCTTACCGTGTGGTTAGTGTTAGTTTTAGTGTCGTACCGTGTGGTTAGTGCTAGTGTTAGTGTCGTACCGTGTGGTTAGTGCTAGTGTTAGTGTCGTACCGTGTGGTTAGTGTTAGTGTTAGTGTCTTACCTTAGTGTTAGTGTTAGTGTCGTACCGTGTGGTTAGTAACCACACGGTAAGACATAACACTAACATTAACCACAGGTTAGTGTTAGTGTTAGTGTCGTACCGTGTGGTTAGTGTTAGTGTTAGTGTCATACTGTCTGGTTAGTGTTAGTGTTAGTGTTAGTGTTAGTGTTAGTGTCGCACCGTATTGTTCGTGTTAGCAACCACGGCACGTTCACCAGAGTGATCTGAGAGGAAGCGGCTGTCCCAATGACACAACGACACTTCACAATAAAAGCTCATCTTCATTGATGTGCTCCAGCACTAGCAACCATATGGATAGACGCTCTTTCATCCCTAGTGCCATAAGGGCTGTGAACCAGTATGTAAAAACATGCAGGCTGTAAATGTTTCGACTTTTGAAGAATGATAATTGTTACTACTAATGCATTGGTTTACTCCACTGGTTTCTCCATTGTTTTTTTCGTACTTTTCTGTGTTTCTATGTTTTTGTCTGTACAATGTCCGTTTGTCTGTTTGTTTGTCCATTTGTTCATTTTGCACCGCAGGTCTGAGAGGACTGCACTTTCATCTGTGCTATATGCCTGCCATGTAGCACACTTGACAATAAAGATACTTGAATCTTGAATCTCTACTGATCCTCTGTTGTTTATAATGCATGTTTTGTTCGATGAAGCTGAGGACAAGTTTCCACCATGTGGACAACAAAATGTCTGTCTGTCTATCAATCTGTCAAACGTCGCTCCTACATTGAGGCGGCATCACTCGCCTGTCTTTCCACTGTCTGCGTGTGAACGATGCGTGCAGTGCATCACTCGCCTGTCTTTCCACTGTCTGCGTGTGAACGATGCGTGCAGTGCATCACTCGCCTGTCTTTCCACTGTCTGCGTGTGAACGATGCGTGCAGTGCATCACTCGCCTGTCTTTCCACTGTCTGTGTGTGAACGATGCGTGCAGTGCATCACTCGCCTGTCTTTCCACTGTCTGCGCGTGAACGATGCGTGCAGTGCATCACTCGCCTGTCTTTCCACTGTCTGCGCGTGAACGATGCGTGCAGTGCATCACTCGCCTGTCTTTCCACTGTCTGCGTGTGAACGATGCGTGCAGTGCATCACTCGCCTGTCTTTCCACTGTCTGCGTGTGAACGATGCGTGCAGTGCATCACTCGCCTGTCTTTCCACTGTCTGCGTGTGAACGATGCGTGCAGTGCAGAGGTGCTCCTGGGTGAGCCGCAGGGAGTTGCTGCGAGGTCTCTGGGTGACCACCAGCACCTCCTGGGCCCAGTTGTCCATCAGCAGCTGGAGCTCATCCGTCAGGCAGCCTTCACTGATGCCTATCCAGGCGCCGCAGTAGCTCCCCTTCTTGTTGTTGCTGTTGTTGACCTGGGACTGGGCCAGGCCCACCACGGGCTGGTGGGGCGGGGGCGTCGCACTGGCTGCTGGCTGGCTGGGAGGATGACATGAAGCCCCTGGGCCTGCTCCAGACCCTGGATACACACCCACACACACACACACACACACACACACACACACACACACACACACACGCACACGCATACACACACCCACGCACACACACGCACGCACGCACGCACGCACACACACACACATACACACACACACACACACACACACAAAAACACAC
Source organism: Urophycis tenuis (assembly GCA_036785325.1). Taxonomy (NCBI): domain Eukaryota; kingdom Metazoa; phylum Chordata; class Actinopteri; order Gadiformes; family Phycidae; genus Urophycis; species Urophycis tenuis. The sequence goes on from JAXIVH010000008.1 coordinate 3,546,995, forward strand.
ACACGCACACGCATACACACACCCACGCACACACACGCACGCACGCACGCACGCACACACACACACATACACACACACACACACACAAAAACACACAAGCACAGACAAGGGCAGACACACGCACACACATACAAACACATATGTGCACACACACACATGGATGAGTTTGCAGTCACTTCAGTGGTCATTCCACCTCTGGAAGCAAACGTAAAGCAGCACTACGTACGGCCACGCTCCTTGCCGAGGCACAGCCGTTTGAGAGTGGTCCCTGTGGGACAGACAGGACACACAGGACGTCAGACCACCGGCTGCAGGCAGCAGTCACACAACAGGAGGGTGCAACGGCCAGCAGAGTGGTTAAAGTAATTGGTTTGACACGATCACAAAGTAAACTATGGGAAGGTAAATAATTAGTCCTTTGGAATAATTAGTAACTAAATGTTCATGCAGGACGTGCCAAGAAGGACAGAGGAGGACAGAGAAGGACAGAGAAGGACAGAGAAGGACAGAGAAGGACAGAGGAGGAGGTTCCTGAGAAGCACACCACCTGGGGCATGCTTCTCGACATGCATTTGTCGTATACGTAGTTATTTATCATATTATCTATCTTAATTCTAAATGTGTTCCTGTACAGCTGAAACCATTCATCTCAAACGTCAGTCGGGTTCAATAGAAACCTTTTATCTGTTAAGATGTTTACTCATGATGCTTCATCTTGATATAACACGTGTGAAATGAAGGACATGTCAGCTGTACGAGGAACTACATATCCCACGACAGGAACACATCCAGCGTGGAAGGAGAGGAGTAAGGATGAGGAAAGGGGAGCCACGACGTGAAGCTAGGAGGGAAACCAAAGAGATACAAACAGATGGACAGAGACACAGGCCCACTGAGAAATCTAGCCCTTGGCTTGCTACTGGGTTTATGGGTCAGTCTCTCAGATGGCGGAGGGTTATGAGGCCATCCTGGGGGTGAAGAGAAGAGGGAGACAGGCACCAGTGTCAGAAGGTCAGACATCCACCGCAGACACAACACAAATCACACGACGTGAACGCGAAAAAATAAAGACCACATCAACTGGACGTGCAGCTCCCTGCGACTCTCTGACTGTCTCCATGTGCTGGAGTGTCCAGTCTGCCAGGACACTGTCACGATTTGCCTCGGTGGTCTCATTTGCTCTTTACGTCTACAGCTACAGCGCCACGCAGCGTGGAAGCATTCAAACACCGGCGCTAACGCGGCCGCGGCACAGTTGCTGCCAAACTTAAGGTAACACAGAGGAGCCTGTAGGAGGTCCTGAACATACGCAGAGCAGAGCCATCACCTGGTCCAGAGGGAGGCTGTGTTGCCATCATCTCACCATGGAGACCGCTGTAGATGTTATCGGAGGACAGGGAGCCCTTCAGCGAGCAGGGCTGCTGCGTCTGAACCGGTTCTGACGGCGAGCCGGGCGGCTGGCCGGTGCCGGAGCGACTCCGGCTGTGTGTGGGGAGAGAGACTTTGGCCGGAGAGCCGTTCAAACTCACCGCCGGTTCACCGCCACCTGCAACACACAACGTACAGATTAACACACCAACACACAACGTACAGATTAACACACAACGTACAGATTAACACACTGATGTACAGATCAACACATCAACACACAACGTACAGATCAACACACAACATACAGATTAACACACTGATACCTGTGTGTGTGTTTATGTCCTCATCCTCAATGCACCTTACAATGTTTAATGTTTAATGTTTATATTATTATACTGTTATATATATATATATATATTTTTTTTTTTGCACTAGTTTTTCTCTTCTTCTCTTATTCTTAGACACTTATTGAGTTGTTTTGGGGTGCCTGGGACTTAAGATTTTCATTGCCAACATGTACGCTGTATCTGTTGAGCAAATGACAATAAAACCTTTGAATCTTGAATCTTGATGTACAAATCAACACATCAACACACAACGTACAGATTAACACACTGATGTACAGATCAACACATCAACACACAACGTACAGATTAACACACAGATGTATAGATCAACACACCAACACACAACGTACAGATCAACACACAACGTACAGATTAACACACTGATGTACAGATCAACACATCAACACACAACGTACAGATCAACACACAACGTACAGATCAACACACAAAGTACAGATCAACACACCAACACACAATGTACAGATTAACACACTGATGTACAGATCAACACATCAACACGCAACGTACAGATCAACACACAGACGTACAGATCAACACACAACGTACAGATCAACACACAAAGTACAGATCAACACACCAACACACAATGTACAGATTAACACACTGATGTACAGATCAACACATCAACACACAACGTACAGATCAACACACAGACGTACAGATCAACACACAGACGTACAGATCAACACACCGACGTACGTGGGGGCGTTGCTGTTGTAGACGGTGAAGAAACACACAGAGCTGGGATTTACACTACACCTGTGGGTACTGACACTACAGGTACTGACACTACAGGTACTGACACTACACCTGTGGGTACTGACACTACAGGTACTGACACTACAGGTACTGACACTACACCTGTGGGTACTGACACTACAGGTACTGACACTACACCTGTGGGTACTGACACTACAGGTACTGACACTACAGGTACTGACACTGCAGGTACTGACACTACACCTGTGGGTACTGACACTGCAGGTACTGACACTACAGGTACTGACACTACAGGTACTGACACTACACCTGTGGGTACTGACACTGCAGGTACTGACACTACAGGTACTGACACTACACCTGTGGGTACTGACACTGCAGGTACTGACACTACAGGTACTGACACTACAGGTACTGACACTACACCTGTGGGTACTGACACTGCAGGTACTGACACTACAGGTACTGACACTACAGGTACTGACACTTCACCCGTGGGTACTGACACTACACCTGTGGGTACTGACACTACACCTGTGGGTACTGACACTACAGGTACTGACACAACAGGTACTGACACTACACCTGTGGGTACTGACACTACAGGTACTGACACTACAGGTACTGACACTAAACCTGTGGGTACTGACACTGCAGGTACTGACACTGCAGGTACTGACACTACAGGTACTGACACTTCACCCGTGGGTACTGACACTACACCTGTGGGTACTGACACTACACCTGTGGGTACTGACACTACAGGTACTGACACTAAACCTGTGGGTACTGACACTACAGGTACTGACACAACAGGTACTGACACTTCACCTGTGGGTACTGACACTACACCTGTGGGTACTGACACTACAGGTACTGACACAACAGGTACTGACACTACACCTGTGGGTACTGACACTACAGGTACTGACACTACAGGTACTGACACTACACCTGTGGGTACTGACACTACAGGTACTGACACAACAGGTACTGACACTACAACTGTGGGTTCTGACACTTCACCTGTGGGTACTGACACTACACCTGTGGGTACTGACACTACAGGTACTGACACTACACCTGTGGGTACTGACACTACAGGTACTGACACTGCAGGTACTGACACTAAACCTGTGGGTACTGACACTGCAGGTACTGACACTACAGGTACTGACACTTCACCTGTGGGTACTGACACTACACCTGTGGGTACTGACACTACACCTGTGGGTACTGACACTACAGGTACTGACACAACAGGTACTGACACTACACCTGTGGGTACTGACACTACAGGTACTGACACTACAGGTACTGACACTAAACCTGTGGGTACTGACACTACAGGTACTGACACAACAGGTACTGACACTACAACTGTGGGTTCTGACACTTCACCTGTGGGTACTGACACTACAGGTACTGACACTACACCTGTGGGTACTGACACTACAGGTACTGACACTACACCTGTGGGTACTGACACTACAGGTACTGACACTGCAGGTACTGACACTACACCTGTGGGTACTGACACTACAGGTACTGACACTGCAGGTACTGACACTACACCTGTGGGTACTGACACTACACCTGTGGGTACTGACACTACAGGTACTGACACTACAGGTACTGACACTAAACCTGTGGGTACTGACACTACAGGTACTGACACTACAGGTACTGACACTACACCTGTGGGTACTGACACTACAGGTACTGACACTACAGGTACTGACACTACACCTGTGGGTACTGACACTACACCTGTGGGTACTGACACTACAGGTACTGACACTTCACCTGTGGGTACTGACACTACAGGTACTGACACTACAGGTACTGACACTACACCTGTGGGTACTGACACTACAGGTACTGACACTACACTTGGTTAAGTCAGTTTTACTTCAGCAAATGTTTTTTTATATCCACACTTTGTTCATTGAGTTAGTTCAATTAGTCATTGAGTTAGTTCAATTAGTCATTGAGTTAGTTCAATTAGTCATTGAGTTAGTTCAATTAGTCATTGAGTCATTGAGTGCTGGGGGTGAAACTGTTCCAATGCAGGAGGTCTGGGATGTTTCAAGGACACCAGTGAAATGAATTTGCAAAAAGTGGGGGTTTTAAGAATATGCATATGATCTAATATCTGATCATTTTTCAAAAGATACCCTTTGTTATTATTTTCATACAAATGATCGTTTCGTGTCTGGCCTCTAAACAGACTGGTAACCATTGACTGAAATCCAACATATGAGGAAAGCAAGAATTTGTGTTTTTATAGAAAACACACACACACGTGCACACACACACACACACACACACACACACACACACACACACACACACACGTTGACAGTCTTACTGTACATTCTTAGCAGATACTTACTAGCTTTATTGTTGTCGCTCATTTTGGTTGTAACGTTCTTAAACTGCTGAACAAGGGGGCTGAGGAGTTTTCCAGCTTTGAGTTTGTGCTTACTGGACTTCCTCCTGCGGCCTGAGGGGGGCGCTGTGTGTGACAGGCCAGGCGGAGGGTTCTTGCCAAGTCGGTGATACAGCAGTTCTACCTCTCCCCTCTGATTGGCCTGCAGCTCAGAGATCTCCTTCAGATGTCTGTGGGGGGGAGGAGGCAGAAAATCCTGTTCTATGCATAAAACCTCTGATAAGCCGACGCAGACGACAGACGGACAAACGTCAGCAAGGCAAGCAAAGGCACGCTGACTTATACTGCAGCCCAGCACGAGCAGGGGCATTCCATATACAGGGTGCAGGGTGGCTTACATAAACAGGGTGCAGGGTGGCTTACATATACAGGGTGCAGGGTGGCTTACATAAACAGGGTGCAGGGTGGCTTACATATACAGGGTGCAGGGTGGCTTACATAAACAGGGTGCAGGGTGGCTTACATATACAGGGTGCAGGGTGTCTTACATATACAGGGTGCAGGGTGGCTTACATATACAGGGTGCAGGGTGTCTTACATATACAGGGTGCAGGGTGTCTTACATATACAGGGTGCAGGGTGTCTTACATATACAGGGTGCAGGGTGGCTTACATATACAGGAGACTTTAAAGTCCAGTGCGAGGCACTAGACTTTAAAGTCTACTACACCTGCAGGAGACTAGACCAGTGCACTCACTTCTCCCGCAGCCTCTGCAGCTCTCGCTTCATGTCTGACTCCTCCATCTCAGAGTCGTTGTCGCTGCTGGCGTAGGCGGAGCCCGGCAGGCCGGTGCGGCGGCTTGGCGAGTCGGAGCTCTGCACGCTGCCGCTGCGGCCCGGGCGCCGCAGGAAGGCCACCGCCCTCTTCATGAGGTCACTCCCCCGGCGCTCCGAGCGCGCGTGGCGGGACGGCGTGGCGCGGGCCAGCTTCACTGGGCTGCTCTCGGCGCCTGAGTCCGAGGACAGGAAGCGGGCGTGCACCGTGGCGTCCCCCGGCCCGGCGGGGGAGGTCAGGGCGCGCGGGATGGAGGGCCGCTTGGCGAGGGGAGGGGGCGTGTCAAGGTAGAAGTCCGGAGGGGCGGAGTAGCGGCTGCTGTACGTCCTCTGCATCACGTCGTCCTCGGCGCTCACCACCGAGAAGCGGCCGATCCTGGTGGCCACGGCGTCCGTGGAGGCGGCGGCGGCGCCGTGCTCCGCCCCCTGGCCGCAGGGGTGCGCCGGGGAGGCGGCCATGCTCCAGCTCCTCAGCTTGACGTCGTGTCTGGGGACCACCTCGGGGGCCACCGACACCATCTGCTGCTGGGGGACAGACGCACACAGGAGGGGCTGACCTTCAGAGGGGAAGCAGAACCACAAGCACAACAGGCTGCTGAAGACGGCGCGGCCCGCGGTACCTTGAAGCGCCCTCTGGTTCCACAGCAGGAGGCCGAGTGTGGGAGGTGTCTCCGGGATAAGGGAGCTGGGGGGCGGAACAGAACAGAACACACTCATCACCAGGACGTTGGGACAGACGTCAGGCGGACGAGGGGCGCGGTACGTACCACACACAGCGGAGTCACTCAGGGTGCTCAGACTGTCCATCCTCTCTGGGATCTGAGGCTGAGGGAGGAGACCACACAGGGAGCCAATCAGCCGGACGGAGCCACACAAACATCATGTCATTGATCACATGACTTCACATCTCTTCACATCTCACATCTACTACTTTTATCTAGTTTCTCTCTCTTTATCTGTACTTACTTACATGTCTTTATGTTCCCAAATCTCACTGTTAAATGTTTGTTTTATGTAAAGCACATTGAGTTGCCATTGTGTATGAAATGCGCTATACAAATAAAACTGCCTTGCCTTGCCTTACTGAGCAGACCTCGCGCCAAAGAACGTACAGAGCGCTCAACAATGATGGTTTACCCCAAGAGGTGCAAGTTTAAGTACACACAAATTCACAAAATAAGTGCTACAAAATGAAACGAGAGGGAGACAGATGTTATAGATACAGATCTACAGTATACTGTAGATACTGATATGTGAGGCAGAGTGATAATAAATCAGACCGCATCACGTCTGTGGTTTACCAGCTGTTCTCCCGCCCGGTACCGTCCTTCCCCCATGGGTCCCGGGGTGCTGTTCCCCGAGCCCCCGGCGGCGCTGTCGGGCCCGGGGGGCGACTGGACGTACTCGGTCCCTGAGCCGGGCGTCTCGGCGGCGGCGCCGGAGGGGTACATGGGGGCGTACTCCTGGTACAGCAGGTTCCTCAGCTTCTCGTCCAGCGTCTTGATGGTGCTGTCCACGAAGCTGCCGCGGCTCACCCGGCCCTCGCCGTCCGACTCCCCGGGCCCCGCGGCATGCTGGGACGGCCCCGGGCTCTGCGGGAGGGAGGGCGCCTTGGCCCCCGCCACGCTGGAGAAGGGCTGGTGGAGGACCACCGGGGGCTGCTGGGGAGCACGCTCCCCCGGGGCCGAGGAGGAGGCGTAGGAGGGGGCGGCGCCGGGCTCCTGTGGGGGCGGCGGTGGTGGCTCCGCCTCCCTCACGTCCAGGGACAGCGGCATGACCAGCGGGCAGCAGGGCACCTCGTCCGCCATGGAGGCCACGCACGCCATGTCCGCCATCTGCTGGCGGCCGGCGTCGGGGGGGGAGGCGGAGCCCGGCGGGGGGGCCTCCTCCAGGGAGGCCAGGGCGGGACCCCCGGCCGGCAGGGGGGGCGGCGCCCGCTCCTCCGCCTGCAGCGTGGGCGGGGCCGAGACGGGGGGCGACAGCGCGGCCAGCAGCAGGGGGTCCGTGTTGGACATGATGGGCGGGCTGCAGAAGGCGTAGCCGTCGTAGATGAAGCCCCCGCTGCCCCCCGACATGGTGGAGGAGGAGCCGTGGCGATGGCCGCCGTCATCTTGGGGGGACAGAAGCAGCATCAGAGGCCACGCCATGGAAACGGGATCAACAAACAGCTCCCTTCATGGTACACACGGGACGTTGAACGTGAGGTTCCCCGCTGGGAACGCCACACTACGCTGCAGCATACAGCAGACATACTGTATGCAGAATATACAGCTGTTCTGTGTTCTGTGTTCTGCGTTCTGCGTTCTGTGTTCTGTGTTCTGTGTTCTGTGTTGTGTTCTGTGTTCTGCGTTCTGTGTTCTGCGTTATGCGTTCTGTGTTCTGCGTTCTGTGTTATGCGTTCTGTGTTCTGTGTTCTGCGTTCTGCGTTCTGCGTCCTGCGTTGTGTTCTGTGTTCTGTGTTCTGTGTTGTGTTCTGTGTTCTGTGTTCTGTGTTGTGTTCTGTGTTCTGCGTTCTGCGTTCTGCGTTCTGTGTTCTGCGTTCTGCGTTCTGCGTTCTGCGTTCTGCGTTCTGTGTTCTGCGTTCTGCGTTCTGTGTTCTGCGTTGCGGCTCACCTCTGGCCGCGGGCCCTGGCGGACCCCCGTCGGCGGGCTGCGTGGCGGCCGAGCTCCCCGGGGTGGTGGTGCCCTCGGAGGGGGTCTCCTGGCTGGACGTGGGGGTCTCCTCCACGGGGCAGATTATGAACCAGCGTTTTCCTGTGTGGAGAACTGGGCCATCAGACAAGATCAGGGTCAGTGGACACGCCACGGGCCGGGACATGCAGAGGGACCGCAGGGGACAAAGACTACGGTGAGTTACCATTCTGCTGATAGACAGGCTGCGACACGCCGGGCAACTGGGTCTGCAAGACAAAGACATAATTGCTGTATTCGAGTCACTATTCATTCATCACTCTCTCTTTCTCTCTCTCTCTCTCTGTCTGTCTGTCTGTCTGTCTGTCTGTCTCTCTCTCTGTCTCTCTCTCTCACCTCACTCACTAGTCCTTCACTCAGGCCTGGTTGGGACCCTCCAGTGAATGTGGAGACCACCTCCCCTTCCATGTCCTCGTTCAGCATGTCCTCAGCTTTGTCTACGATGTCCTTCAGCTGGTCAATGAAGATCTCCTTCTCGATGTGTAAGATGAAGCCGTTTTCTACCTGAAAAGAAAAACACGCTGACTCTGCATTTGTCTCCATCGTAACCATGACAGCGCTGCAGGATCACAACCGTGCTTGAGCCTCTGAGGCCGGTGCTCAGGACAGCGACAGGTCAACTCAAGGACAACAACCCGCAGGTCCAAACCCCTCGTCCAACCTCACCATGTAGGTGGCGATCTCCTCCGGGGCGTCTCCGTCCAGGTCAAACTTGAAGGTCACCATCTTGTGGTTGTGCGTCTCCAGCTGGCACTCCACCATCTTGTCCCCAGTGTGGCTGACGTTCAGCATGCTCAGCTTGGGCCTGCTGACCTTCTCCTGGCGAGAGCGCGTGCGTGACGACTTACGGTGGTGCTTCCGGTGCCTCCCGTCGCCGCGGGCGCCGCTGGCCAGGCCCTCGCCGCCGTCGCTGGTCTCCCGGCCCGACGCCGCGTCCGAGTGCACGCTGTGGGAGGGCAGAGGTCACGGCGGTGAGAGACGACTCCTGGCCGGCTCCGCGCCGGCGCGGTAGGACTGAGCTGAGATTCAAAGAGCTGTTTGAGACGGCCGGGACACACACCTTTCATAGGCATAGTTGGGTAAAAGTATGGGCTTCTCTGGGAGCACTTCCTAAGGATAGAGAAGTGTGAAGTAGAATGACCAAAAACAACATCGCAGCTGACTTTATACAGCATGCAATAGACTGGAATTTGATGTCTTAATGTTTGAATATTGGAGCTTAATCACATTTGTAACATTATCGCAATGCGCTTGGAGTGCAGTAAACTGCAATGAAAGACAGAATGGATGAGTTGTATAAATGTGAATAAACAGAAGATTCATGTTGTCAGAGTCCCAGATGAAGAGCTGTATCTTTACCTCCAGACCCGGCTCATTCTGCAGGGGTGCAGACGCTGATGCAGAGTCTACATTTTGCTGAGTTGAAACCAGGGCTGCATCAGGAGCTGGGGGAATTGTCTGGATGCCAGCTGACTGAAGAACTGGAAGTGGTCCTGATGCTGGGGCAGGGGCTTCAGCAGCCAGCGGAACAGACAAGGGCTGTTCCGCCTTACCCTCAGAGACCAGACCTGGAGCCAGGGATGGAGGCTGACCCGCAGTGCAATATGGGCGTGTGTTTTGGGGTGTGACTTCCAGGGGATCTAAAATGGAAGTTAGCGCAGACACCGCGGCGCAACCGCTGTTGGTCAGTTGTGGGGTCAGAGGCGGGCCCGGGGCTGACCCCGGTACGAGACCTTGAACCGGACCGGAAGCGGGCGGTAGGGCGTGATGGTGGGGCAAGGCCGTACCTTGACCTGGCCCTTGAGCTTGAGATGCCACCTGGGCAGAGGGGGCCGGGGCAGAAAGGTTCAGAGATGACACCGCCGACAGGTCCAGGCCAGCCGCCGCAGCGGCTTCTGCCTGCAGACCGCTTCCCCAGGCGGGAGTCTCCACGGCCGAATGGTTCTGGGCCAAAGCAGGAAGGTGTCCCCGGGCCTCCTGGGTGGGAACCCCATGGACCTGGAAAACAGCCATGGTTTAGACATCTTCATGAGCGACTCCAGGGAGGCGTCAGCCTCTAGCAGGACGCAGAGTAAACCGTGTCACACTCTGAAGGATGGAGCTGGATTGAAATCAGGCGAAGCCAGCAAATGGGGACAATAATGGCAGCATCTCCATCCAAAGTTACAACAGTTACACACAGAAACGTGTCACGTACGCCATCACACAAAGCTATACAAATAACCAGAGGAGCCATCTCCGGGTCCTGGATAACTAGCAGATGTTTGGGGTCTCAGCCCCGTACGGTCGGCGGTACCTGAGTGAAATATTCACCTTGACAGGTGGCTCTGCCCGCTCCCTCTCAGGGTTGGGGGCGGGGTAAAGGGTGGGTTGCACCTGGGAGAGAGGCGGGGCATGGGTGAGATGGAGGGGGCAAAGTGCGTGCTGAGGGAGGGCGGGGCGCCCGCGGTCCTCGGGCCCCGCGGGGGGGGTCCGTGCGGGGGGGCGTGGGGCGCCGGGCGCCGGGCCGGACGTCCACTCGGACACGGACACCGGGGTCAGCGGGGTGCCCAGGGGGGGCGTGGCCGGCAGGGCGGCGTTGAGGATGAGGGGCTGTGGGGGGGGCGGGGCCCCGGGGGGGTAGTGGGAGCCGGGGGGCGGGGCGGGGCGGATGTAGGTGGAGGTAAGAGCAGCAGGGGAGCAGGGTGGAGGCTCGCAGCCCAGCGTTTGAGCGCTAGGATATGGAGAGGGAAACTGAGAAAGGAAAAGGGAAAACCATGTGTAAAATAAAGAACCAAAAGTACGAAATCAACATTTGAACAACATGCAGACCTTCTGAGTGGCTCTCTAACTAATCCTCAGGCTGCCCCGCAGCCCCTGAGCCACAGTGTTTATCTACACATTCTGCAGCAACACAACAACACACCTGAGTGTTCAGGTGCAGAGGTGGCAGCGTGGTGTTGGAGAAGGGGACTGAGAACCCTGTGGCTATGTCAGGAGGACTGAGGGGAGACACTGACAGAGCAGCAGAGCACTGCATGGACAGGAGATACAACATATGGACAGCAGAGGCACACATACATTATGACACTCAACAGGCAGGGTGTGTAAGCACTATTAGTCCAGTAGTAATAGGGTTACACCCGGAACAAATTTGTAACAAGCTGAATTTTTCAGGATATATTCAGAATACCTTTAGGAATGACATACTAAAAGTCCCCGTGAATCCCCCTTGTGCTGTCTGAGATATTCAAGATGGCGTCGGAAATGGCCGCTATTTGGAGATTTTTCCGTATCTCAGGCTTAAAACCTGATACAAATGCAATTAAAAGGTCAAAATATATGTTTTTTTAGGGTAAGTAAGTCAATTTCATCATTAGTTTCTTGAATGGAGACATTTCATAATAATAAATCACTTCAGTCATCATCCTCATCATCAGAAATTGGTGTTGATTCTTCAGTTTCTCCCTTATCGTCTAGTAAAGATGGCATTGGTGCTGCATTTTTGCATGTTTGACCACTGCACTTTGTACACCAGGCAGAGCAGTGTACCCCCATCTTCCTGCAGCCACATGACACTCCACAGCCATCTGCTCTGCAGCTACAAGAGATCATGTTGAGCAGAGTGTCTGGAGCAAAGGGGTGGTCAGTTTCAACTGGAGTCAAGATATCCTCCATTTCCATCCCCAATCTGTCGGCTGCAATGGCCTTCCCATCCATTCCTGAACAATGAGATATGTTCTGACTGAATGTTGCTTGGCTGCAGCACTTGTTGGAGGCAAAGTTGCCAACTGGAAGGATGAGGAAAGTGAAGTTCTGCTGATTGCCTTATTGTAAGCAATCTATCGGAACTGATCCAGTGATTCACAACTGGAAGCTCCATACAGCTTCAGGAGGAAGCTTTCACCTGCTTGTTGTACTTGCTGATGAGTACTTGCAGCATTGATGAATGTATCAAGTAGATCATACTCTTTCTTCTTATGCACCAGATTGAATGCCTTACGCTTCCCCCGGCGATAAGAGCAGATACAGTGTCACATCCAGTTATAGCATGTAACACCATCAGATATTTACTGGTGTTACCAATGCTCCCTTGAATGTCATGAACCCTGTACAGTACACAGTTGTGGGGTTCTTGCAGCATAACATGTAAAGGTCCATGTTTGTGATTGCTTGAGCCACCAGCATTACCAGCAGGTCAGTGTCAGTTCCAACAACAACAACTGGTTTGATTGACTCTGCCAATGACAGAGCAGTAGAGACTATCAATGCATCTGCATCAGCTTGTGCCTGCTTCACCTGAACACCTGCTTGACTCAGCAAGTCACTGAGCATCTCTATCAAACGCTCCTTGTTGTGGCTTTTTGCTAGAAATGCTGCCTGAGTTGTTGTGGTTGGCATGTTCTGATCAAATAAGATGTCACTGGATGTGGACTTCTTTGCCCTGCGCAGTTGCTCTGCTGCCTTGGTAGAGATCATGCTGTAGCCATCAAACACAGTTACAGTACCAGCCCCATAGTGTTTCAGGATCTAGGCAATGTAGCAATGGCACACATCTCCGTAAGTAGATGGCTGTGGCCACACCAAAGACTGCACAGATGTAAGCGAGCCTTATTCAATATTGACAAATGTGATTGGTGCCAAATAAAAACTAACATATAATAAAGACATTGTGTGATTAGACAAAATAATTAGACATTAGACAGGCCCCTCTTTTTCTAAAAGATGACTTCAAAGTTACAAATGGGCTTAAATGGTGCCTGGGCTTAATGGGTACACTATGTGAATTTCGTGTCATTGTCACATTAATGACCTTATAATCTTGGTTAACTTTAATTTTAGCAATGTGTCAATGGTGAATTTGGATTCCTTGTATGAGAAAACATATATTTTAACATTTTTATTGCATTATGTTTTAAGCCTGAGATAAGGAAAAATCTCCAAATAGCAGCAATTTTGGACGCCATCTTGAATATCTCAGAAAGCACAAAGGGGATTCACGGGGACTTTTAGTATGTTATTCCTAAAGGTATTCTGAACATATCCTGAAAAATTCAGCTTGTTACAAATTTGTTCCGGGTTTGACTCAATTTTGAGCTAATGCTCTTGGACTATATGGATTCAACCACCAGTCACAATATTGTTGTGTTTTGATACATTTTGGCTTTTGGGTCATGACTCTTAACTCTTGAACCTCAGAAACAAGTGTTTCTGGAGTGTCTTTAACCACAAGTAACATATGATTGTATGCTGACTATCGAAAATAGTTAGAAAAGGTGAATGGAAGAACATGTGTATGTTTGTGTGGTTCTGTGAGGCCGGCACCGGGCCCGGCCCATGGCCAGAGGTGCTGGTTCTACCTGGGGAGGGATACCAGTTGGGTGGATGTGATACTAAGTACATTTCAAAGAAAGGAGGGGGAGGAAACACAAAAACAAACATTAAGGACATCACAACCAAGTCATCTCTGCTGTAGACATACACAAACACACACCAACACACAACACCTGCTCCACCTCCACCTCCAGCACCACCTCCACCACCACCTCCACCGCCACCACCTCCACCTTCACCGCCACCACCACCACCACCTCCACCGCCACCACCTCCACCTCCACCTTCACCACCACCACCTCCACCACCACCACCTCCACCACCTCCACCTCCACCACCTCGACCTCCACCTTCACCACCACCACCTCCACCACCTCCACCTCCACCGCCTTCACCTTCACCACCACCACCTCCACCACCACCACTACATACACTCACACAGCAGAAATGCACAAGCCAACAGAGACAGCCATCGTAACGAAGCTACAAAAATGTCTGGAAACACATGATGGTGGAGCAACGATGCCGCCTGACAATATTTGAATCAATGTCCCGACCGACGCCAGCGGTTTTCCATCCCTACCTGCTCGTGGCCGGGCTGGGCAGACAGGTGGGGCTGGGCAGACAGGTGGGGCTGGGCAGACAGGTGGGGCTGGGCAGACAGGTGGGGCTGGGCAGACAGGTGGGGCTGGGCAGACAGGTGGGGCTGGGCAGCGCCTTCTGCGGTCAGATAGCTCGGTGCCGTTGGCCTCTGGTACGCCGGAGGGCCCAGTGGGTCTGAAGCGCACACTGCTGTCTGTCAGGAGCACAGGAGAGCCGCGCTCAGGGGTCCATTCAGAACCAAGAGGAAACGACCGCGGTACAAATGATTTCAGATCCCCGTCGGAAAGCTTTGTCTAATTGCTCAAATTAGTTTTGTTCTCTGGGAGAAAATCTCTGTCGCCCAACAGGAAACAAGGCCCAATGACAGCCCAGGCTCTGGGCCCTCTCAGAAGTTCTGACACAGGAGGAGTGTTGGGTCCCAGACCGGGCTAATGACCGTCAGACTGATGATCAGAGAGAATACTGCTTTGAAACATTTGAAATCATGTGTGAAGAAAAGTCCCAGGGAAAGTCCAACCTGCAGCAAGGATAAGGCAGAGGGGAGTGAGTCCTGCTGTAGTCATACCATGTTATACCATGTTATACCATGTTATACTATGCTATACCATGTTATACCATGTTATACCATGTTATACCATGCTATACCATGCTATACCATGTTATACCATGTTATACCATGCTATACCATGTTATACCATGTTATACCATGCTATACCATGTTGTACCATGTTATACCATGTTGTACCATGTTATACCATGCTGTACCATGTTATACCATGCTATACCATGTTATACCATGTTGTACCATGTTATACCATGTTAGACCATGCTATACCATGCTATACCATGTTATACCATGTTATACCATGCTATACCATGTTATACCATGTTATACATGCTATACCATGTTATACCATGTTGTACCACGTATCAGTTTGATCTATTTTGTCATAGAATCTGTGTGAATTTTTCACTGTATTTGATTGTATTTAATTACTTATGTATTTATGTTTTTTATTGATGTGTTTGCAGTGTGTGGTATTTACAACTCCTGCCCAGGGACTCAATATGAACATTAGCTTGCCGCCATCTCTGGTGCTATATATACATGTTGTGCAACCTTCCTTGTGACATAAGCATATACATTATGTAATGCATGAGCAAAGGGGAATACTGTTAAAGTACATTCAGCAGCACAGTCAGAAAGCCAATGCAGGAGGACACAAAGCCAGAAGGCTCAGCAGTTGAAGACAGACAGTCAGCATGGAAGTCTGTCTCTCCTCGTAATTAGTAGGGCATCCCATGAATGATTGACCGCATTCGTTTGTTAGTCCGCCGTCCGTCTGCGGCTAATTGCCATTTTACATTCCACACCACACCAGCGTGAACACTTTATACCAACACCCAAACCATCACAAGGAACACACCTCAATTTGTGGGGCAAACGGAAGTCGAGTGCATGCTTGGTTAGCAAAGGAGGAGAGCAGGTGTTGAAGCAAAGCAGGTCAACCACCAGGAAGTATCCATCACCCGGCCCCAGTCTGCCGTGTCGGGCTGTGGATGTACACAGCACTACATAGCCACGCCCGTCATCACCCCGGCTCCGCCCTTACCGTACGACCCGGGCCGCGGCCGGGAGCCA
>JAXIVH010000008.1:3567929-3599528 GCA_036785325.1 Urophycis tenuis
GGTAGACTTTAAAGGGATATTCCGCCATTTTTGGAAATAAGCTCATTTTCCACCTTCCCTCGAGCAAAACAATCGATCTTTACCCTTTTCCCGTTCATCCAGCCGTTCTGTGAGTCTGGGGGTACAACTTTTAGCTGTAGCTTAGCATAGATCATTGAATCGGATTAGACCATTAGCATCTCGCCCGCTTAAAAGTGACTACGATTTCCGGAATTTTTCCATTTAAAACTTGTCTCTTCTCAAGTTTGAAAGTGCAATAAGACCAACGGAAAATGAAACGTGGCGATTTTCTAGGCTGATTTTACCCGGAACTATATTCTCTTTCTGGCGTAATAATCAAGGAAAGTTGCAAAGGTACCATGGGCGCAGTGATATGACGCGCCTCAAAGTATAGTCCCGGTAATCACGTTGGTTGTATTGCCGGAAGAAGCCTACAGGGACTATTGAGGCGCTGCGTCATATCACTACACCCATGGTACCTTTGCAACTTTCCTTGATTATTACGCCAGAAAGAGAATATAGTTCCGGGTAAAATCAGCCTAGAAAATCGCCACGTTTCATTTTCCGTTGGTCTTATTGCACTTTCAAACTTGAGAAGAGACAAGTTTTAAATGGAAAAATTCCGGAAATCGTAGTCACTTTTAAGCGGGCAAGATGCTAATGGTCTAATCCGATTCAATGATCTATGCTAAGCTACAGCTAAAAGTTGTACCCCCAGACTCACAGAACGGCTGGATGAACGGGAAAAGGGTAAAGATCGATTGTTTTGCTCGAGGGAAGGTGGAAAATTAGCTTATTTCCAAAAATGGCGGAATATCCCTTTAAGTGGCCTGTGAGCGGGCCATGATGGGCAATGATGATTACTATGTATGTATATAGGTTCTAATTTTTTCACCTGATCTGATTTTAAGAGCTCGCATATAATTTAATCTTGTTTAGGTAAATCTATTTATTGTTTATTGTCTATAGTCAGGTTTTTATCGCACTCCTCTATCCCCTTGTACTGCTGGTCACTGTGAATTTCTCCTAAGGGGGATTAATAAAGGAATATCTTATCTTATCTTATGTTCTTAAAATGTTTACCGTTCCTGGTGATTGCTCCGTATACAATCGGTCCACCTAATGCTTCAGTTCATTTTTAACAAATGTATTATTGTCACTAAATAGGATTGTGTTCTTTCTAGATGTTTTTTTTTTTTTTTGTCTCGATCGTTATTACTAAAAACAACAAAAACATGCAAAACATTGAAATGTAATACCGGGCCGGGAACCTGCAGAGCATGCATGTCACCAGAATAATGGACCGAACCTATTCGTGAAAACAAACCCTTCTCCCATTTCAACTGAAAGTCATCAAATATTCAACATGTGAATGAGCCCACTGAGCTACACTACTATCACCACTACTATGACAGCGGGGTACTAACCAATGACACTAACCTACACTACTATCACCACTACTATGACAGCGGGGTACTAACCAATGACACTAACCTACACTACTATCACCACTACTATGACAGCGGGGTACTAACCAATGACACTAACCTACACTACTATCACCACTACTATGACAGCGGGGTACTAACCAATGACACTAACCTACACTACTATCACCACTACTATGACAGTGGGGTACTAACCAATCACACTAACCTACACTACTATCACCACTACTATGACAGAGGGGTACTAACCAATGACACTAACCTACACTACTATCACCACTACTATGACAGCGGGGTACTAACCAATGACACTAACCTACACTACTTTCACCACCACTATGACAGCGGGGTACTAACCAATCACGCTCTTAGCAAAAGAGGCCCTCTTGAGGGTGGCCAGGCCCAGGTCCCCTATCTTGACGGAGCCCGTGGGACCCGTGATGAAGATGTTGTCACACTTGAGGTCTCGGTGGATGATGGGAGGGGCGCGGGTGTGCAGGAAGTGGAGGCCCTTCAGGATCTGCCGGCACCAGCTCCTCAGAACCTTGGGCTTCATCACCTTGAAGCGCTTCAGATACCTGGGGGAAGAGGCAGAGAAATAAGTGAAGGTCTGTTGAGACACCGCGGTGGTTCATGAGAGAGAGGGCGAGAGTGTGAGAGAGTGAGTCAGAGAAACAGCGAGAGAGAGAGAGAGAGAGAGAGAGAGAGAGAGAGAGAGAGAGAGAGAGAGAGAGAGAGCAATAAAATTGTTGTTTACGAGATCGAATATTCGATATTCTCTTTAATTCTTACGTTTTAAGGGTCCCTGAGGTCATGAGCTCGGTCACCAGAACTATGCATTTCTTCCCTTTTAACGGCGATTCCCAGAAGTCGTAAAAGCGAACGATGTTGGGATGCTGCAGAGCTTTCAGCATCTCCGCCTCCTCTTTGAACCTCTGCCTCTCCACCTTGGAGAGCTTTCGCTCCTGGCAGATGGAGAAGACAAGAGAAGGGGCAGACAATAATGAACTTAGCAGGTCCAGCCACTCCATCTCCCAGTGAGTGCATCTCACGGCGTCTCAAGACACAGGCTGTTCTTGACATTTTTTTATTTATTTGAAGCAAATGCGGTTAGGGACGGAAAGTGGTTAGTGTGAACAAGCATGTTGTCTTTTTAAAGATAAAAGGATAAAGGCACTTTTGCCATGGCAGAGGAGAGGCCCCTACTTTGTGATGTGTAACCTAATGTGCAGAAACACAGAAACACAGTCAGAGTTGACCATGCTGTGTTTATAGTAAACACGGGCCAGGCCTTTTCAGCAGGACTGAGCCGTGTATTCCTCATATTACATGTACACAGAAAACACTGAACTACACTTCATGGGCTGCTGGGAAGGTGCATACAATATTTACAAAAGAAAAACCTCAATGTGTAAAGCAGCCTGAATTTGGCAATATTTCCAAACATCAACACACTTCTGCTACTACTAAAGAAACACAGAGTCCAATGTAGAATACCTCATAACTATTGTTGGTTATGTTACAACATTACATAACTTTGTATACCATATATGTGTAATGTACACATTTGTAAAAAAAAAAAAAAAGAAAAAAGGGAAACAATGAAATATATAAGGTTGCTTTCTGCAACATATGCTATGCTATAATACACTGTGTGTGTTTACTGTGTTCCTGTTAGCTTGGGTAAGACAGTGTCATTGTTTGGTGTAAACGGCATCAATAGGCAAAATAAATGTAAGCTGTGTGATCGATATGGGGACCTTACCCGCCCCTCGTATAAATAGAAAGGCGCTGACACTGAAGATCCTCCACGTCTCCGTTTCTCTGCACTCAGCACAGCCCTCCGGCCCGCCGGCTCCTGACCCAAACGGCCATAAAACCGTTTGGGTCAGAACCAGGCAGGCCTTGCAGGGGAGTGTGCATCTACTCCTGGAGACGTCAGTAATAGGCAGGAATGTCTTCTTCTAGCTCTACTTTGCATTGATCCTTGCCGAATACTGTAGCATCATATTTCACATCCTCACTGGGGGGGCCGGTGGCCAACGCTACAACAACACACATTCTCCCTGCACAGAAGAACCCTTCAAACAAGGCGTGATGCTGCAGAACGCAGCATGGGGACACTCCTGCAGGTGACCCACGCAGGGCGAGATGATGGTGTGGTCATGTTTGTTCAGAGGGCTGTCACACTGGAGCAGGGTTTTGAAGACAGATAGAGATGATATGTGGCTGTGCTATCTGATCTGCCGCTCACAGCAGGGCGTGGCCGCCGAACAGGATCCCATCTGCAACCCATAACAACCCCTTTGTGTTGAAACACCCAAGAAGGAAGGAGGGGATTGGGCGGATGAGATTTGTGCGGCGCTAGCGATCACAAACCCAGCAGTGCTTCGGCCCTCCCTGCTCCGTACGGACCTCTCTAACCCTGACAGAGAGACCTCCTGGACCGGTTCTCCTGGACCGGTTCTCCTGGACCGGTTCTCCTGGACCGGTTCTCCTGGACCGGGCCTCATGGACCGGGCCTCCTGGACCGGTTCTCCCCCACGCTCCGGTCTCAGGGGACCCGGCTGCAGAGTGTTGCATCAGTTGGGGGGGCCTTCCAGACACATCTGCACCTTGGTGAGGAAGCCCGCGGGACGCCGTCCTATTTAGTCCTACAATGAGCTCCTCACAGCCGTCTGGAGCGGAGTGTGAGACTGTGGAGGTTTACCATCCAGTCCATTAGCCCTGAGTCACCTGGCCCTGAGTCACCTGGCCCGTCACCTGGCCCGTCACCCGGCCCGGGTCCCACGGCCGCTCAGCGCCCGCGGCGACGGCTGATGAAAGGAAGCCGGCGGGTTCGCCTGTCGTGGACTCGACAGCATCAGGACCGCTTCTCTACAACGCATCTTTTAGAGCTGACCCATAATGGCTGCTGTGTTACTTCACTTTATCTCACAGACACACAGACAAACACACACACCACACACTCACACACACATACTCACACGCACACACACACACACACACACACCACACACACACTCACACACACCACACACACACACTCACACACACACACCACACACACACACACAAACCACACACACACACTCACACACACACACACACCACACACACACACTCACACACACACACACAAACCACACACACACACTCACACGCACACACACACACACACACCACACTCACACACACACACCACACACACACGCACACTCACACGCACACACACACCACACACACACACACACACACACACACGCCCACACGCACACACACACACACACACACACACACACACACTCACACACTTGAAGCATCCTTGCCACATGACATGAAACACTTGGTCACTCCCCAGCTCAGTACTGTAGTAGTAGCATGTAGCACGGTACCAACACAGTTAACACTGTCCACTGCTTGTTTAGTAAACAGTAACTACATCACACTAATCTGAGCTGTCGTAGTAATCAGAGCCAAACCCACTATGAACAGAGTCGCCTGAATGTTACAATTACTGTTTCTTTTTCTTCTGTTTGGATTCATTGAAACTGCTGTTATATGTTACATGTTCTATGGTTAACATGTTATATGTTGCACACTCCCAGCATCACGGCTATCCCATGTCTTCCTCTTTGACCGCTCATGTTGATCATAACAGCCTATTTATAATCACAATAGCCACATATTAGTATCATTGTGTGTGTGTGTGTGTGTGTGTGTGTGTGTGTGTGTGTGTGTGTGTGTGTGTGTGAATTACAATGAAGTAGAGATGACCCCAGTGTGTTTCAATGGGATCCATTTGAAAGCCTCTGAGTGAAGAGCAGACCATGCATCCTCCGGTTATAATCTCGGGCCTAGTGAGTGACAGGATGAATGACGCACCCACCTGGAGCTCGCACCACGCCACTTCGACCCACGTGTCAGTGTCAAGCCCTTTGTAGACCGTCTTGAAAGACCCTCTCCCGAGTTCAATGTCGAACTTGAGGAAACGCCCTCCGGGTGAGGTGGACACGGCTTTCATGCCGGCTTCCTCCTCGTTCTCGTCACTTCCTGCGGTGACATCCGACGGCGCGTCTCCCTTGTTGTCGCCGTTGCTTCGGTCGTTGTCCTCGTCCGTGTTCACGCTGTCCGTGGCGCTCAGGCTGAGCTCCACCTGTCTGTCCACCGCCGACACCTCCTTCTCCTCACGCTCCCCGCCGCTGTCCCTGAGACTGTCCACCACCGCCTTATTGCTCCGGGCTCGGTCCACGATGGTGCGCAGGTGGAGACTGAGCACCGGGCTGCTGTGGACGCTGTCCGCCGGATCGGGCTGCTGCTCCTCGGTCTCAGAGAACCACAGACTCCGGCGAATGAACCGCTGGCGGACCATCCCCCGGTAGTCCGCGGCGGGGTACACGGTGGGGTCGCTGGACCCTCGCATCGCCGCGTTCTGTATGTTGACGTTGAAGTCGGCCGCCCCGTTCTCGTAAATATGCCCGAGGGAATTTGCATTTTCGTCCGAATCCAAATTTGGCACCGAGGAAAATGTGGATCCCAACGGCGGATCCGAATCGTCCACCGACTCCATCCGTGCGACGATGATCTCAAACGCTTACCGGAAACATTGTTCAGACGCGAGAAGCCTCGCAGCCTCCATCCCCGTCATAGAGCTCACCTCACGCCTCCAGCACCTGCAACACCTGCCGCGGGATGACGCAGCTCCCCGGCCGACGACAACACTCGACTCGATTCGATTTGAGTCTTCTCAAATAAGTTCTCAAATCCGATCTGAATGTCAAACTTACGAAGACGGGTGCACGTCAATCCGGCCGTGCCACCTTACGGCCCCCAGTTTAGCCCGGTGCCATTGTGGTTTGAACTGTATGGGCTACATTCATCAAATCATGTTCTTCATCCTCTTTAGCGCCACAATCCCCGTGTTGAAGGCGTCTCGGGAGAACAGATGAGATAGAAACCCGAAGGGTGACGGCGAGGTGTGTGTGAGTGTGTATGATCTCCGAAGTCACGCGATACGAGCCGAGTGCGCAGCTGTCATCCTCTGGACCCCAAAGGTGCGCGAGCCCAATTCTTGTCCATCATAAAACAAATAGTTGGTTAGTTAGTTAGTTTAGTTAGTTAGTTGGTTAGTTAGTTGGTTAGTTAGCAGGCTAAGTAGTTCTCAGAAGACCAAAAAAAACCCGAACGTGTCCTTAACGGAGTGACCTAAACACCCCTCTGCATCACAGCAGAACTATAATCTATACTTTAGCATTCTGAACGTTGTCCCTGGAGCAGAGGAGGAGAGAGGAACGACGCGCGTGTCCGACGATGTGCTCACTGCGGCAGCGTGCTCCGGCGTGGCGGGGATGTGCGTAGCAGCGCGTCGCCTCGGCAGATAGTCCAACTTCTCCCTCCGACGCGGAGCCACACACACACACACACACACACACACGCCCCCTAGCAACAATACGCACCCAATAACCGGCTGCGTGCTGCGGCTGTG
Organism: Urophycis tenuis; assembly: GCA_036785325.1. Taxonomy (NCBI): domain Eukaryota; kingdom Metazoa; phylum Chordata; class Actinopteri; order Gadiformes; family Phycidae; genus Urophycis; species Urophycis tenuis. Next base: position 3,574,863 of record JAXIVH010000008.1, read on the forward strand.
CGCCCCTTCAGCCTTGTGTTGCTGGACCACCACACACACACCGCTCCACTCTCCTCCTCCTCCTCCTCCTCCGCCCATATCGTGACGCAGCGCTTTTCCAGCAGGAGAGCGCCACGCGCATCCCCGCGGTGAAATGTGCGCGGGCCCGTCACGTGCTCGTGGCGGAGAACAGTGTGATTGTGTGCTCGAGAGCCCCGTGTGTTTAACACCGCTGTGCTGCTGATGGACGAGGCCACCGACCCACCATTTTGACTTTATTATAGGTGTGAATGTTTCGTGATGCGGTTTAAAAGTAGCCTATGTTTTTGACCTTGATGAGGTAAATATCAACTCAGTAGTCTGCCTGCTGCTCGTGTTGGGCTACTTGTTATAGGTGTGCATGTTTTACCTTCAGGACTGTAAACTTACGGGCTAATTTTTTTTTTAAAGTAATTAGAATGTCCCTCCCAATGCGGGCCCCGACACACGTAAACTATCGCATATTCTGCTTTAATGAGAGGAGAAAAAGAAAAAAAAAATAGAGAGAATATTTCTACAATATTTTTTTTATTAGGCTGCACACGGCATTATGAAATACCTCGATTCAACCCGCATTACAGCATATTTAATAATGTAGATACTTTTAAACCACATATGCGCCTGGTCTATAAATCTGCAATACATTTGATTAAGGAACTTTACACAAATATAAATAGCAATTTATGTATTTTAAAAAATATATATATAGTGCCGTGTATCATTAAGGGTTGTACACAACAGCACAACGGTGTGTGTTAGTGCGTGTTGATAACGATGTGTGTACTAGACATAGGCTTTGAATTATAAACCTAGTTAAGGACTATTTTAGATACACTCTAAACTATCTTTAAATAACGACCCAAAATTATTAGAACTCGAGCATTTTTTTTATTTCCTCATATGTCCACTAGAGGGAGCTCGACTTCTAGATATGAATATGATGCCTATATGGATGTGTAGGCTGTACTAGTCCTTGTGATCCAGACCTACTATATATTGTATGTGCCTAATTTGACCTTCGATTGCAAAAAAAGGTTTGCAATCGAATACGCACAGGCCACATGGAAGACTTTTGAATCAAAAGTCTTCCATGTGGCCTGTGCGTATTCGATTGCAAACCTTTTTTTGCAATCGAAGGTCAAATTAGGCACATACAATATACATGGGAAATGACCTGAAATACATCATGAATCATGAATCATGATGTATTTCAGGTAATTTCCCCGGTACACGGGATGACGCGCCTGTCAGGGTGCGACACCAGACGCGTCCGCTAGGCGGCGGTGACTTGCGGTTACCCTCCTCTGATGAAAAACCCTGGTTTTACGGAACTTCGCTTTTAGAGTTCTTCTTGACCGCTGCTGTGGTAATATAACAATGACACAGCTTTCATGACATTCATACCAAAGGCCAAAGGACCAAAGGACTTCTTTTTTTTTAAACAAGGAAAGCCCCCTCGTAATTCAATCCCCCCCGGATTAGGGGCGGTAGTGAAGCCAATTGGCTCTCTGTCGCTGAAGTCCAGCGGACCGACCCACTTGGGTTGAAACAATAAAAGCTCCAGTCCGGTCTACTACATGTGAAACATAGCGGTGGGCGACGTCTATAATCTCTCTCGTCTCTCATTACCGAGGATGGCGACGGAACATTTGGAAATGAACGGAGATGCTGACGGAGAAAGAGAGGTAAGATGAGAGGGTCAAGAGTCCGCGACAATGGGAGGAATGCTGCTGTTTTACTATCTCTATCGTTTTGCTGTCGGAGGCGCAAAGCGAATCCCCTGTGATCCGCCCCGTCCGAGTGGACGACACGACTCAGTGATACCGGTTGATGGCCATCGGCAATCTGGGTCTTGACTTTTGCAGAGGCATTGCTCAACCCCACTAAAACTGCTGCACGGGATGATAATCCAGGGTACATTGTGTCCGTTAGCGGCCTGAAGACGTCTTTCGACATTACAGGTGTCACTGAGTCCAAACTTTGGTGCATCCCCATGTCTCCTGGCCTGCCTCCTTTGCATTGCTCGACATAGAAAAGCTTTCGCATGTTTGAGTGAATAACCCCACCATGTCCGGGTGGGTCCGGGTCGTCCGAGCAATACCGAAATACTTTAATCTGGTTAGCGGTGGTGGTCCCACTCCGCACGCCATGAGACGGCCAACAGCGTCCAGGTCTTCAACGAAATCCCACTCATGTAGGGCGTCTGATTGGTGCGCGCATAGGCCATACCATGTAGGCTACTATAATACTATAATACAGTAAGTAGTATTCAGGGCGCCTGTACATGGCCTGAACTGACTTGTCTGGAATGTTAGTAGGCATATGCACAGTACAGGTGACCACGACTGCAATTGCTCACCTACACGCAGGCACCCCGCCACACACACGCACACACAGACACACGCACGCACGCGTTCACACACAAATACAGATTCACAAGTACCCAGTTCATCTTGGCGTAGGGTGGACAGGCCTAAATTAGAGTTTGTTTTATTGTTGTAACGGTTCCCCTGTCATTTGGGTGAACTCTGAGTGGGTTTGTAGTTTTCCACAATATACCATGTATAATTAGTAGGTGTACCTTGTGTGGAAAAACCTCTAGAAGGACGTTTGACTGTTGAGACATTTACATTACATTGACAGTTACATTTATAATACACACACACACACACACACACACACACACACACACACACACACAATAACACAAGTTATTGCATTGCCTTCCTGGGGAACCATAAAAACAGAAGATGTTTGTCTTAAATTACGTGAGGTTAGTTCTGTGGGCTAATGCATTATTCAAATAATGAATAATTGAAACCTACAGTTTTCTTTTCTTTTGTCCTTTCTCTTTCAGTCAGGTGGCACTAGTTTCAGTCTGAGTCTCAGGCCTCATGTCCATGAGTCTCCCGCCTCATGTCTCACATTAAGGAGCCCTAACAAACGAGCTGGTTTGCTGTGGCCTCCGTGGCAGATTCCTGCTGAGGGGGTGCAGAGGGTGGTATTGTTCTCCATGGTGGGTTTGTTTACCTTCCCCCCATCCCAGTCTTTGCTTTAGCGCCGCCTGGCTGGTCAGGGATCATTTCTCCTGGCGCCGGGATCAGAGCTCAGAGCTCAGAGCTCAGAGCTCAGAGCTGTTCATTCATTCACTAAACAGGAGGAAGAGACGCTCTAGAAAGTCCTGCTTAACTTTCCGGATCAACCTGAGTGTTCATTCACAAAACTTGTATCTTCAGTTGTGTTAGTCTTTGAATTAATACAAACATTGTCGCAAACTGATTGTCATGGAGAGTGCACGCGACAACTTAGATCAGTTTACACACACTTAGTAAGGAACATTTGTTCCGTGGTTATAGATCAAAGTGAACAGACACACACCGAGCAGAGAGACACCAGCAGGTGAAGTGTTTGTACCTCAGATTGATGAGCGTTAGTGAGCCCTGGTGGCCGAAGCCTCGTGTGTAGCAGCACCTGACCATCCTTAAGAGAACGCCACAGTTAGAAAGCCGTCACAAAGGCACTGAAAGACACTAAACCACTGGGACGGCAGCTAGCGTTGCCATGCAGGAGCTGTGTGAATGCAGTGGAATCACTTCCCTTTTGTGCTCATTGGCAGCCTGCTGACCTTGTAACACAGCGTTTGACACACTTGTTTCACTACATTCATTCAGCCCACACTTTTACCCACGACAAGTTACAATAATGCAGTCTAGGATGAAGATGTGACTCTGAAAATGCAAGTATAATGCGAGTACATTCAATCAATCAAATACACAAAATGTTATAGAGAATTTTTTCTCATACTTTAGGTGTTTTTTGTGGACCAAGATGCAGTGTGGACAGATTTTCCAGAGATGCTGCACATCTTCTGGAAGATGTGCAGCATCTCTCCTGTCCTGCTGCCAGGAACTCCTTCAGTCATTGTGGAGCCAGGACAGCAAACTGTGTGGATGTGGCTGAGCAGCCGCTCCTGACTCCCTTCATAGTGAGGGAGTCAGGAGCCGTGTGGCGGTGATGGAGGGCGGTGGACTGTGGGGTCCCACCGGGTGCCGGGTGCAGGCCCTGATCCATACAGCAGCACAGCAGGCCAGCTCCAGCGACATGACTCAGGTCCGAGCAGCCGCCGGTAGCCAGCGGTGTAGTCTGGCAGAACTCAGACGGAACAGCCGCTGCAGTCTGGGGGAGCTGCCAAGGGCCCTACAGACCGGACGCGTCCTACTGGCGCCGAGCAGAATGAATCTGCAGGAGTGGGCGGGTGAGGCGAGTAGGCCTACTGCTCAGTATCCTCACTTGAGGGACTGATGAGAATGTAGGCTTGCTGTAACTACGTCTCCAATAGAGACGTCATATAATTTCATGTATCACGTCTTACAGGCTACAGGCTGAGTCATGAGTCTCAGCTGTAGGAAATATGATGTCATGGAGGGAAATCATTACAAAACCAGCATAATCTCCTGAATACGATCCAATGCGTGCTAGATGCTTCCGGTGGGATTGGACTTTCACCCTGCCGATGAACAGAGTCTTTGTGTTTCTGCATGATTTGCTCCAAAGGAAGCACAGAGGAAGAAAAGACGAAGGGTCGTAGTAGGGAACCCTGAGGAACATCACTGTTAAAACCAAACAGAATTGTCCCTGAGACTGTTATGTTGAAAAGTAAAAGTGGCGAGGAAAGGGCAACACTGCATAACAACCCATGAGAAACCCCAAGGCAGGAATATACAAGCGTTACATTTCCTGTTTCCTGTTTCTTCCCTCTGCGTCAGTTTCCTCCGTCAGAGAGAAACACGCCTGACCTCTGCATGCCAGAAAATGTCCACCGTCCTCTTTCTATCTCGTGTTGTACGGTGAATTCCCTTCGCTTGTTGGAAATGTCCGTTGTCTTCGTTATCACATGATGAATATAGCATGGCCAAAGTTTATAATGTTAGATAATAAACGTTATTGAAATATTTAGGTAGTAGAGAGACAAAAAAGTGAAGTTGTCTTATCTCGTGTCCATCGAGTAATTCCCAGGTTTCAGAATGTGAGAGTGTCTTCCAACACATTGCCATTGCATCTCAAACAAACTCCAAACGGTTGTGGAGCTAAATCAGATGTCAGAATATATATTTCTCAATGCCATCTCATTCCCATTTAGTTTATTTATCTGTTTAATTTGTTTTAATTAACTTTTACTTTTGTATTTTCTTTCTGTATCTTGTCATGTGAAGCACTTTGCAACAGTTTGCTTCAAAAAGTGTTATATCAATAAAGTTTTACTTACTTACATACAAAAAAATTGCCAACAAATTCATGTTCCCGCTGACTCTGTCTTGGCGTGTGTGCTTGTGCTCAGGAACCATCACGGGGCTCCCGGTACAGGCAGCGGCCCCTGAACATGAATCACTACGCCAACAAGAAGAGTGCGGCTGAAAGCATGCTGGACGTGGCGCTGCTGATGGCCAACGCGGCCCAGCTGAAGGCGGTGCTGGAGCAGGGCGCGGCCTTCACCTTCTACGTCCCCCTCATCGCACTGCTCAGCATCTCGCTGGGCCTGCAGATCATCGTGGGCGTGCTGCTTATCTTCATCGGTGAGTGTGACGCATTGTGCAGCTATTTATTTAACAATTTATCTGTTTCCTAGCCTGCCAGCCTTTATCGGTGTATGTACAAGCAGAGCCAATCTCTGACGAGTAGTTGAGCGTTTATGACTATGTTGTATTATTATTTTACTATGTTGTATTATTATTGTACTATGTAGTAGTATTGTTTGGCTTTAATTGGATCTGCTGACACAAGGCCATCAGACCATCACACGGTAGGGTTGAAACACCATGCCGGTAGGGTTGAAACACAGTGGGGGACTTTGGAGTTCATGTGAAATTCAATCTTCCTTATTCTTCAACCCTTCCCCTTCCCCAAACCAGTACACATCTGAGCTGTGCCTTGCAGGCCGACACTGCCCATAAGGCAGTATGTGACACTGCTCGTTGTATTCTGATGTATTGAACACATAGCATTAGGTTACTCTTACGTGAAACGAGGCCATGGCAGCCATACCTTATCTGCTGATGACAGAGAGGACAATCTGCCTTACACATGCTCTGTCTGTGGGCCCCAGGGGAAACCGCATGGCTGTGCCCTGCCAGTCCCAGTATGTCATGCCGGGAAATGCTTTACATTCCTCTCCATCCATATGCTCCTCAGTCCCATTACTCAGAACGCTGATGCGCGTAATCTCATAATGAGCGGCTGAGGTAACCGCTCACCAGAGGCCTGTTTGCCTCCAAGCGAGTTGATATACGTTCCACTCTAAAGGAATACATTGCTAAACAGGATTCCTTCATGTGAACTCATCGACTGGACTTGGGGGATATATAACCGTGGGAGCCAGTCGCCGAGCTCTGGGGGCATCCTGACCTCGAGACCCTTAATGTCCCACGACCCCGGACCCCCGTGACCCCGTGACCCCGTGACCCCGTGACCCCGTGACCCCACGTGTTGTTCCTCTGCCCACAGTGAAGTGGAACCTGAACGACCGGAGCACGCACTACAAGCTCAACATCCTGGAGAACACCACCACGGCACTCGTCTTCATCATCGTGGTCGTCAACGTCTTCATCACAGCGTTTGGCGTGCAGGGGCCGGCCACCCACGGCTGACCCCTCCCCCTCTACAAACCCCTCAGTGCTTCCTCTATAAACAGGGCGGCCATTCCAGTGCAGACTGCTCTGATAAACACTGTGTGAACATCAGGAGACCAACAGAAGGTTTCTCTCTGGAGTCTGCCCCTGCGTTCAGCCTTCCTCCTGCTCTCAGGGCTTTGTGTACAGGGGGGGAGGAAATACAGACATGGAGGCAGCCGATCAATATGTTGACTTTTAGACATTGATGAAATGGCCAGATTAGTAGGTCCTGCCTTTTGGTTGCCTTGTTGAATATATTGTGCATATCAGGAAAAAAATATGGTCAGTTACCCTATACAAAATGAATTACAATAATTATTGTGGCTTCTTGAGTGAATGGAGCCACCATCATGTCTGTTGCTAGAAATAAAAGTGTGACATGTCTTAAGGAAACCAAGAAACTGCTTAGCTTAAATCCAAAGTCACTGTCAAAGCTTTCTATGAGGAGAAATGAGTAGGATTTTATGATTATTATGATCATACTTTCCACTGCTACCACACTGCCAACATGTACTGGCCTTCAGTACACGGGCAGCAAGTGTGTTCAGGATGGACGTGAGCTCTGTGAAGCAGGAGGCGTCGTTACCATAGCTTCATGTGTGTCTATCACAGCCTTGTTTACAGCTGTTGTTCTTTTACAGTGATCATGATGACAGACATACCTGTTGTTCTTTTACAGTGATCATGATGACAGACATTCCTGCTACGTTAATGTACGCTCTACGCAAATAACCCTACCTGCTGCTTTCACAAACACTATGCAAATAACACGTTGGTGATGTTTGAGTTGTGTACGTATTCTTTTTTAAATGCATGTACTCTGTGATACACTGTGTGGACCTCTTGTACTCTCCTGAAGCACCAAATTATTAGCTCTTTTTTTTACTGTTGTGATATATTGAGATTGAGTTCATTGAATAAAAAAAGTAGTTATCAGAGTTTTGTTTGGGAGTCTATGTGAGTGTGAAAACAGAGGTATGTATTGCATTGTGGGTGTATGTATTATTACATTATTACAGTGTGAAAACAGAAGTATGTATTGCACATTGTGGGTGTGGTCATAACTTGTAAGCAATCAGATAAAGTAGAGAATGGAGATTAAGTAGTTCTACAGCGGAGAGTACAGTAACCAAGCAATTATCTCATCATGCACTAGTGCCAGTAATGTTTTTAAATTGAAATTAACTACTGTACACATGTGAAAGAATCAGCTGTGATATATTCTCAAAGACCGAAAATATGTGTCGTAATCGAAATATTGATTTTTGCATGTTGGTACAAGAGTATTAACCACTTGGCCAATCAGATATTCCCCTTTGAGTATGTCGTCCATAGTTGTAGTCTACGTTTTGTTCAGACGGTGATTGAGATTAAAAGCACCTTATAAGGAAAAAACTTGGTCAGAGATGCCACGAAGTAGGTGGCAATGCCTTAACCGTATGTGTGTTGAAGGCCACAAGGGCCTCTTCCATCCTTGTCAAGGGGAGTGCTAACCTTCTCTCCTTTCATACAACACGTCATAAGCCCCGCGACCGTGCACTTATATACTTGCATATACGTTGATTGTTCTAAATTATGGTTACACTTCCGGGTTTGTTCAGAAAATAACTTAATAATAACAGTGCCATAAAGGTATTCTCCAATTTATACTCATTCATGAGATAGATGTCTAAATAACGTATAGAATTTGCATTGCCTTGTTTACTCCCATAGTGCACCGCTCCCGCGTCCGACCAATCGAAACACTACAGTGGTATCGCAGACCGTAAACTTTTTAAAACGTATTTTCACTTGGCAGTAACAGATTGGTATCATTCCTTTCTTTTTTTCACATTTTATTTGTACTATTTTCTAAAAAATAATTGCCAAACGATTAATATACAACATATTAGATATGTTGTACATTAATCGTTAGTGCCCCTTAGTGGCCAGGAGAGGGCAGCAATGTTTCAACAAAATAAATGAAACCTATACTTTTACTGCCTAGAAGTTTTAGGGACCTTGAGGAACAAAAAGGCATTACGTGCCTAAACCCAGTATTCATATTTATTAACTATTGCTATAGTTCAATACATGTGTAGGCCTATATCTCACTATGTGATGGCTGGTTTAAAACTCCATTGTGTGTGATGTCACAACACTTTAAAGCAATATTTCAAGAAATAAACTGTAGGCTACATTTATTACAGTACTTTATGCACTGCAGCACAGAGGACACAGTACATTGGGACAATGCATTTATAAATAGTAACCCTTACAAATCCTTTATCACATAACCCATGTGGACTTCAGATAAAACTAGGATGATGAACCATTTCAATCTATGCCGGTATGGTTGAAACTTAGTGTTGTTACAAATGGAGAAATCATATGAATCCAAAAGGCATGTCATTAATCATATGAATCCAAAAGGCAGGTCATTATTTACTCTCATTCAAATTATAACCAATTCATTAGTATTTTGGATCGATTCACTCCCACATTAAAAAAAATAAATAAAACAACTTTGTGGCAAAACATACTCATGGAGAATCCAAATGTTTCCCTTTTTAAAAGGCAAAGCAACAGATAGTTATATACAAAATAGTATCCAACAGGTAGAATAACAAACAGGTTGTCCCCACAGCCCTATTTGGGGGAGCCGTCTTCGGTGTACCAGATGAGCACCTCTCGGGCCTTCCTGGTCAGCCCCAGGGCAGCCAGGCCCACCGCCCGGCTGTCCCCACACACCTTGGACTCTGCAGGACAACCGGGACAAGAACGTCAGCCATTCTGGAGACATGGACTGAAGCTGAATAAACCACCAGCACCGCATGACTCACCAGTGTAGTAATACAACATGGCCGCTGCTGCTGCTAGACTGAAGCAGCTGAGGAAGAACATGGGACCTGGAGGAGATAGAGGGGCAGACCTTCAACATCTGTATTGGTCCTGTGAACCAAACAGCTGACAGGAATCCTAAACTGCATCAATCATCCTTTCTTCCCAAAGGCATGAATCACGTGACAGCAACATTGGCCTACTATACATTTTTTATCTATTTTACAAACAAATAAAAATAATAAATAACAAAAAAACACATTTGACATATTTAGATATCATATCTATAATCTGATCTCATGTCTTACTTCTGTCATTGAGAACATATCTCTGTTGGGGAACCACTCTGTGTGTCAGCGGATCAGAAGAGTCTGGGGCGGAACACGTCAAGGATTATTAACATAATGATGTCATAACCATTTCACAAAACGACACGAATACATCTTTGACCAGGACAAAAACGACAACATCGTCTTGGGTATTCCCATCTGCAGCAGGCAGCTCTACAGGTAGAAGGCAGAGGAACACCTTTGAGTCGAAGGCGCGTGGGCAGGCTGTAGTACACCTCTTCCACGTGCAGGTGGAGCGCGCGGTAGAACTCCCGGCAGGCCTCCTCTCCTTTGGCCTGCAGGTGAGACAGCAGCTCGGCCACGCGCACACAGGTGGGCACGTCCAGGTCTCGGAACTGCACCGGTTCAGAAGAGGAAAGTTAGCACCTTTCAACAACAACAGCAACAGCAACAACAATACACTCTCTTACTCGAGATGTATTTATACACGGATGGCAACGATTTGTGTCCATGACAAAAAACGACATAATATTTAAGCAGTAACAGATGAACGCATCGCTCGCCTTGGTGGCTTCCTTGTCGGAGAGGATCTGGGGGTAGATCCTGTTGAGCTGCAGAATGAGTTTATCTACTACTTCTGTGTCCAACCTTCGGTCTGCTCTGAGAAAGCGGCTGTCCTCCAGCAGCTGGGCGTGGAAGCTGTCTGTGAATGTGAGATAGAAAGTACCTTAAAACAATGCCCTGGAAGACCCTTAACCCCCCGCGTTGTTCATCTTATTCACTACTATTCATCCCCGGACGGTGCGCCAATAGGACTGAAACAACCGCCGACGTATCGTTTCTGCCCAGGCTACAGAAAGCTGCAGAGCGGCAACAGCACTGCGTGTTAAAAGTTACATTACGAACACTGCTTTACCAGAATGGGCTTCGTGTTCTATTCCGGCTTTCGAGAAGAAGAAACGACTGCAAATACAGATCGGATCTAAAAGACGAACAGTTAGCAGCGAGAAAAGTTGAGGAAACAACCTTAGGACTGGGAATGCAAGGTTGTAAGAAAGAAAAGTAATGAAAACGTGGTGGTGGAACTTGCTGAGGCTTCACGTAAAACGAGCGAACACTTCAAACAAATCGGTAGAAACCAATTCGATGTTCTGGTAAACGCGACATGTATTTAAGAAGTAAGACACAAACCTCCCATGGCAGAGAATCCCAATCTGTCCTTTGTTAAGCCCCTCCCACTGAGGTCAAGCCACAGGAGTGGCAACCCGGAAATGACAGACAAGAGAAAGTTTCTTAACCAATAGGCCCGTTCCTATTCCCAGGCCTCATAATCTAAAAACTCCACGCTGTTTAGTGCAAACACTTGCACTTATGGCATGTTTCTTGAAGAATTTATGATGGAATATAATAATATAATATAATAATTGAATATCTTAAATGCATTAATAAACACAAAGGCTGTGTGTTGCAGTGAGATTTATTTGCATTAGTTATTAACTATAACTAAGCAGAGACAGCAGCTAAGGCATTCAGCATAGCAGCGTGTTACCACAGTTACTGTATGTAGAACATCTGACCAAGCTTCAGACCACAGCTTCATTGAAACAAAAGGCACCAATACTTGTAACAGTTTGACATTGTATTAAATAAATAGATGCTTGAAAGGTTAAAATATAAACATATACAACTTAGTTAGGTGACCGTAAGGTGAGCGAAAACAAACAATGTTTTAAATGGCACAAACTATTAATAAATTCTTGATATAAATTGCACTTGATAAAAACTAGGATCGGCCAGCAGAACGGCGCAGCCTGCGTGTCAGGATGTCTGGACCACAGCAGCCTGGTGGCAGCGTAGGGGATAACATGATTAATGGCATTATGACTCTGATGACACATTAACTTAATCAAATGACTTTAAATTATAAAGCTTGCATATAAATATACATTTTGCATTAATACTTACTAAGTCCTATCACACATACTTGACCAGACCTGCTAAGAAGAACAACGTCTTTAAGGCAAAACACGAGGCGCCTTACTGTACAGAACCTGGCCAAGACCCTGAAACTGTAGCTGCACGCGTGCAGTTGCGTCCCGTCTATAACTAGTCATATCTTTAACTAGTCATAGCTAGTCATATCTATAACTAGTCATATATATAACTAGTCAAAGCTAGTCATATCTATAACTAGTCACTCTTTTCATTCTTCTCCCTTGGAAAGAAACGGTCCAAAAAGGCACTGAAATCAAAGTCCAAAGGAAAGCACCGGCAGTCCGTGGTGAAGCCAACTGAGTCTCTGCTCCATGACGTCAGAATCCTTCTGGAAGAACCGCGGACCTCCCTGCTTTCACTGCTCAGCCACCATTCAAAATAAAACCATTTCTGAAAACAGTTTTTTTTTTTTTTTTTTACAAAATAAACTTAAAAAAATAAATATGGAAAAGACATTGGTGGCATCATGTCGATATATATTCTTCATCCACCGTGCTAAACAAGGTAGAAATGTTAACAAAGACACATTTATGCTAATGATACAACAACAAACGTGATTTTAATAAGCGTCTCTGAGACTCACAGGGCAACAGGAGACAGTGGTTCTCCAGCGTGGTCTGGAGCGGCAGACCAGACCAGACCAGACCAGACCAGACCAGACCCCCCCCCACCCCGACACCGCCTGTCTTCACCTCTGCATCCGTTGTTAGCGCGGGTTACACCTCTTCAGTCAGCATCAGCACCGGAGTGTGTGTCTCTCACACACACACACACACACACACACACACACACACACACACACACACACACACACACACACACACACACACACACACACACACACACACACACACACACACACACACACACACACACACTGGTGATCAGGCCCAGGTCGTTCACTGTAAACAGGGGAGAGGACACAAGTTCACGGGGTCAGCCAGCTGCCCTCCGGCTGCGTGCAGAAGGTGGAGGAGCTGGGTGGAGCTGGGTGGAGTTGGGTGATGCGTTAGTAGAGGATGGAGCTTACGGGATGTTAGGTGAGCAGCGGAGGGTTCTGCGGAGAGCAGGGGGACTCGTCATCATCGCTCAAAGCCACCATGCACGGCTCTCTTTAGAACGGTGACGAGAGATCCCGCGTGAAGTTAGGAATGAAATGTAGGACAAGATGAACAAGGTGACATCGACTGTGGTTATGGCTGTGGTTAGTGATTCAAAGGGACAGGACGCTGGATTTACACCGCAGCCCACTTATCAGGTTAAGGGGCATGTTGCCTCGTTGCGTTTGACAACGGTTGCCCATGGCAACGGTAGCCGTTGACAACACTGGATGCATTACAAAGACGGAGACATTCCATAGGATGAGTGTGGACACATTTCCCTGTGCATGTGAGGAGCTGAAATGACAAAGTATCTATTGACATAAAGATAAAAACTATAAAGCAATTGTGTCATTTCAAGTTTCGTAGTAGAAATACATATATATATATAAAATATATATATAAAAGTGTAATATTTGAATAACATAACCAGGACAATTCCTTCCTAGGTTGTAAAAGTCCCAGGTTTACAATAAATGCTATGCCACAGTATAGTGATTTTCAACAGCACACAATTCAGTGTCTTAAGCCACAGAAAGACTGCTTTGTTGACCTTCCTCCTGCTCATTAGTCTGCGAATAAACATTAAAGTCACATGACAGTCCAACAGTGTGACTCTAGCTCTCTGAGACCCATTCAGTGTAAGCATGATGGTGGCAGTGGTACTGCACCTGACAACTACACTACTAATATCATTTTAATAATAACACAGCAATTATGACTTTATCTTCATCTTCATCTTTCCAAAAGGAAACTTTAGCTTAATCCTTTCAACTGAATATGCATGAATTTTGGAAAGAAACGATATGCTGTTGAAATGGTCTAGCAGCCCGCTACAGGCAGTAACTAACAGAGCTACCAACCTGTCACTCACAGGCCAGAGTTTCACAGCCGTGGGGCTCTGAATCGTGCAGAAGTCCCCCGTGACACGTCATGTGACAGTGAACCCAAAACACACACAGCTCAGGCATGCTGTCTGTGAGACGGTGACAGCTGAGCAGCCTGGGCCACAGGGAGCAGCGGCCAACAGGTCCTGATCATGCCGTGTTGTTAGTGAAGCCTTCAGAGGGCCACCTGGACCTCCCACTTACCCGATGGCCCGCGGCGGCGCCCTTCCCCTTCAGCGTGCTCCTGGCGGCGGGCTGGCCGGCGCGGCGGGTCTGCTCGTGGTCAAACTCCAGGTCCTCCAGGCGCTGCGTGAGGGCCAGCTTCTGCTGGATGGCCATGCGCAGCAGGGAGTTCAGGGTCTTCTTCTCGTCCTCCGCCGCGGTCAGCTGCCTCTGCATGTCGTCCAGCTGGGTCACGTACTCGTCACACCTGAGGGGTGAGGGGGTGAGAGGGTGAGGGGTGAGGGGGTGAGGGGTGAGGGGGTGAGGGGTGAGGGGGTGAGGGGGTGAGTGGTGAGGTAGTGAGGTGGTGAGAGGGTGAGGGGGTGAGGGGGTGAGGGGGTGAGGTGGTGAGGTGGTGAGAGGGTGAGGGTTGAGGTAAAGGAAGAAAGGGAAATCACCATCAAAGCAGAGCGGGCGAATGTAGCAAATATAAAGACGACTTCTTTTCTTACACACACTGTACTCTGCTGTCATGCTGTGAATCCGCCTTCCTCAGTGCAGGACTGGATCCTGAAATCAGCACCTCTGTGTACTGAACTGACTGAACCCAGAATCGATTTTGATTCGGGAATCTTGTCCCCAAGAATCGTGACATACCGAAGGATTCACACCTCTAGATGTGAACCACGTCAACCCAACGTCAACCCAACCAGCAGGCAGCAGGCCTCCTGACTGAGAAGCCTCACCTGCTCCATGTTGACCTCCACATTCACCTCAATGGGATGACAGTCAGTGAGTTGCACTCCATGGCCAGCAGGTGGTGGATTTGCACAGTAAGACTGCACATGTCTTCCCCTCCCCTCCCCCCAGCCTGCGTGTGCCAGATGCAGGGATGATGACTTTGCCAGCCCTCTGACTCCAGCTATTATTACATCAGACATTTCCCACAATGCTTTGCTCCTCTCACACATGCACAAGTTCTTTGCTTTCTTTTTTTTGCGCCGAACTAAATTTAGCCACGTAAACAAAACCTCATTCTCTCATTCAAATAATCGAAGATATGATCCCAAATAGGAAATAACGTGACTCCTAAGTTAACTATTTTCTATTTATGTATGAATATATGTGTGAAGAATATAAAATGAACCGGTGTCCTGGCTAGCTGTGCTGCCTGCTGCTGAATGCATCTGACAGACTCAGACTGCTGCTGAGAGAACATCGAGGCTGCTGTGAGGCGCCAGGCGAGGCGCGAGGCGTACCGCGTGGCGAACATGGCGCGCAGCGACGAGAAGGTGGCGGCGTCCTCCTTCAGCGCCTTCAGCTCGTTCCTCAGCTTCATCATGGTCTCCGTCACCATGCCCTTCTCGTTGTTGTACTTACTCTTCAGGTTGCCCAGCGCCACCTCAGCGGTCTGCGGGAGGGAGACAGCGGGTTAGCACTGATGTCTGGGCGGCTCAGGGACAACGTCATGTTATGTCTGCAGAAGAGCTGCTAACTGCTTTGAGGTTTTCGTACAATGCTTTGATTCCAACCATTAAACACTCAGTACTATGCACTCACAATCACAGCCCACCGAACACAGAACACAGAACGTTAGAACCCGTAAAGCGACTGACATGCTTGTTGGCCTTGAGCACGGTCCGCAGCGTGGCGATCTGCTCCCTCTTGGTGCTCAGCAGGGACTTGAGCTTCAGGATCTCCGCCATGCAGGCGTCCTTGTCCTTATCGGCCACGCTGCTGAGCTCCACGCTGGCCAGCCGCTGGCGCGACAGCTCCGTGGTGCGGTCCACCGCCTGCTGCAGGTGGCGGATCTGGTCGCGGATGATGGTCACCAGGTTGTAGATGTTCATGGGCTCCGGCCGGTGGGCGGGGCCGGGCGGCGGGGAGGGGCTCACCGTGGCCACGCCCTCGGCGGGCACCGGGGCGCAGGGCGGCTCCTTGCCCTCCGCGGGGCCGCGCACGCTGGCCAGGCCCTCCCTGTAGTAGTCCAGCATCACGCGGTTGGGCATCTCGTTGTTGCACATGCACACGTGGTTGTAGAGGTTGGCCAGCTCCTCGCTGAAGGCCAGCAGCTCGTCCTGCGCCACGTTCAGGCTGCCCAGGGACTCGCTAGCGGCCGCGCTGACCAGCCGCAGCTCCTTCTCCAGCCGCGCCGCCTCCTCCCGTACGGCGCCGCTGCTCTTCTCCAGGGACGCCAGGCTGCCGCTCAGCTCCCGCACCTCGGCCTCCAGCCGGCCGCGGTCCTCCTCGTAGCGGGCGCGGCAGGCCTGGTACTCGGCGCTCAGCGTCTTCAGCTCCTGCCGCAGCTCGCTGGCCTCCGACACCGCCACCGTGTACTTGCACTGCAGGATCTCCGGCCCGTTGATGTCCAGCTCGTAGTAGTCTCCGGCGCCGGTGTCCCGGCTGTCCCGCTCCTTCTCGCTGTCCAGCGCCGACTGACGCTCCTTGGTGGCCTGCAGCTTGCGCATGGCGACCAGGTTCTCCGTCAGCCGGCCGATGGTCTCCTGCTGGTCCGACAGCGTGCCGTGGGCGTGATCCAGCTGCTTCTGCAGGTCCTGCTGGGAGGTGAACAGGGACACCTTCTCCCGCTCCACCTGAGGGACACCAGGCTGTTAGAGACGCCGTACCGACACACAGGATGTCTTGAGCTGATGAGTCGTAATCAGCAACTAACATCCCTGATATTCATAATTAGGAACAATTTCAATTATTAATAATCCTTAACAACACACTCTGAACACATGAATGGACGACATTGTGAGCGGCCGTGCCCACACACGCTCACAGAGTGCAGCGACTCTGCGAGCGCCAGTGAAAGCACGTTGGCCCGTTAACAACAACAACGACATGCTTTGTGTTCTGCTGCGCGGCCCACCGGGGGGCCGGCGCCCTGCCCTACCTGAACCAGCTGCTGTTTCAGCTTCTGGATCTCCGAGATGTTGAGCTCGCTGAGCAGGTCGTCCACCAGGCTGGGCGCCGGCCTCATCGGCTCCCCCTTCTTGCGCGGCGACGTGGGGAAGCGGTTGTCGCCGCCGCCGCCGTTCTCCAGCGCGGCGGGCGTCTCGTCGGGCAGCTTCAGGCCGTCCAGGACGCAGGGCCCGCTGTACAGGGCGTCCCCGATGGTCATGTAGTGAGACAGCTCCTTGCGCAGCGCCGCCTTCTGCTCGCGCTCCGTCTTCACCGTCTCCAGCGCCTCGGCCAGCTGCCGCTCGGCGATCTCCCGCAGCCGCACCGCCTCCTCCAGCTGGCTGTGCAGGCACTGCGCCTCCTCCTCCAGACGCCGGATCTCATGCTTCAGCCCCTCGAACTCCACCTGCAGCAGGGAGGGCAGCACCCAGGGACAGCTCAGGGTCTCTGGGTCTCAGGGTCTCTGGGTCTCTGGGTCTCAGGGACAGCTCAGGGTCTCTGGGTCTCTGGGTCTCTGGGTCTCTGGGTCTCTGGGTCTCTGGGTCTCTGGGTCTCTGGGTCTCTGGGTCTCTGGGTCTCTGGGTCTCTGGGTCTCTGGGTCTCTGGGTCTCTGGGTCTCTGGGTCTCAGGGTCTCAGGGTCTCAGGGTCTCAGGGTCTCAGGGTCTCAGGGTCTCAGGGTCTCTGGGGCTCTGGGGCTCTGGGGCTCTGGGGCTCTGGGGCTCTGGGGCTCTGGGGCTCTGGGGCTCTGGGGCTCTGGGGCTCTGGGTCTCTGGGTCTCTGGGTCTCTGGGTCTCTGGGTCTCTGGGTCTCTGGGTCTCTGGGTCTCTGGGTCTCTGGGGACTTCACATCTAGCACAAGCCTTTCTCCAAAGCCACTTACAATAAGTGTCATTTTAAGTGTAAGTTAAATATAGAAATAGAAATAGAAATACTTTATTGATCCCAAGCTGGGAAATCGCAACGTAGCAGCAGCATTGAAATACAAAGAATGAATGCAATGTAGAAATAAGAAGGGTATGTATGTATAAAAAATATATATATATATATTAAATATATAAACTAAATATAAGCTAATTTAAAGTGTAAATATGTGAAAATATAAAGTAAATAAATATAAAAATAAATATAAATAAATATTAATTTAAAGTGCTTTGTTCTTTTTAATAGTTCCTTATCATGTCTGCTTGTAATACTATAATGTATGCCGATGATGGCACCCATTGATCTCCTGTCCATCCCTAGAAGGAGGGAAACCCACTGTGTCTCTCCAGGTTTCCTCTGTGATGATTAGTGATGATTAACCTTTTCGGAGGTTAGAGTCTAACTGCCTGTGAAGCCGTGTGAGACACGGTCATGCTGGGCTGTCTGAATCAAATGGACTTGTGTTTCCATCTTCTAGGACCACCTGCTGTAGTAGTAAGCCCAGTCTGGGGGGGTCCAAGTTCAACACGCCGTGAGGATAATTGAGTTTGTCCCCCCGTGGTCTTAGTTAGCACCTTCTGCCAGTAACACGAGACACGCGCTCGTGGGCTGTGTGTTCGTGTGCGTGTATGTGTGTGTGTGTGTGTGTGTGCGCATGTGTGTGCGTGTGTGTGTTCTCAGAAGCATGAAAGTCACAGGGAGGTCCCAGTGAGCAGTAGACTGTGTTCTACTAGGTGGACAGTGTAGAACCTTCATTTAACTTCCCAGTTTACATTTGTACTAAACAGCCCTTATGGAAGAGAAATTAAATAAACATGTGAAACGCACCTTCTTATGTAAACATGGATGTCATCATCCAACCTGGCAAAAAAACTATTAGCTAAAAATAAAGCTAATGCTAGGTTAACCCGGTGGGAGGCCACTGACTACTCATGTACAATACTACACCTTAAGCAGAACGCCAACTACATTGTCTCTGTACTTGTACTCTGCTCAATGACAATAAAGTTGAATCTAATCTAATCTAAATAGGAACTGTAATATTTTCTCACCGCAAACGCTATATATAACAGTTATCTCGTGGTCATACAAAATTAAGGAAGGAACAATAGATCATACTTCTAAATAGCTGAATTGTCAAATGACTAAGTTCTCGTTTCAGTAAGTGACGGACGTCATGGAGAATTCTGTGGTAATTCTTCACAGCCTTCAGACACAGTGGAGAACGTGGGCCTGATTCACATGACTACATCACTGACGGCCTTTAGAAATAGCACTTTTAAAGACACTGATGTCTAATGATATCTAATGGATGTTTGTCAAAATCTTTCAAGTCATAAAAATGAGGCAGTATCCTGAAAACCTCGATATTAAAAATGTGATTTTCCTCAGCGATGAGTCACACGCAAAACGTTTTGGAGACCAACAATGGGGATCTGACGGCCAGATGTTGGAGGCCTCTTACGTTACTCTGTCCAACAAGTTTGTAGCCCACTGCTCCTTCACTGTGAGCAGCTCTCAGAACAGAGCAATGACACCTTCCCACATGAGGGTCCAGAGAACATCCCCGTGGTCTGGGGCTGGGGCCCCGGGGGAGGGTCTGCCCGGGGGGGGGGGGGGGCGTCTCTCACCTGGCTCTGCCTCAGCGCCGACACCTGCTTCTGCAGGCAGATGTTCTCGTCCTCCAGCTCGCTGTAGTCCTGCAGCAGCCGGCCCTCCCGCACCTTGAACTCTCTGATGTCATCACGCAGCTGGCCTCGCTGCAGCTCCACCAGGTCAGAGCTCTGCAGACACACACACACACGGGCACGCACATGCACACGCACACACACACGCACAAACGGGCATGCACGGGCACGCACACACACGCACATACACGGGCACGGGCACGGGCACGCACGGGCACGCACACGGGCACGGGCACGCACACACACGGGCACGCACACGCACACGCACGGGCACGCACACACACGCGGGCACGGGCACGCACACACACACACACACACACACACACACATTAATGAGACTGAGAATCTAGAGACAGCAGTGAGTAAACACTGCTTTAAAGTGTCCACTTATACAGTGAACGCAGTTATATATTGCATTTCCCTGGCCAAGTCAACCCAGTATCTGAGGCCTCTTTCTAGGCAGCAATCTTCCGCACAGCCAAAAGAATTGGTTAGAATTGGCACATTTGTCCACTCATGATGCTGAACGTCCACCACCTCCAGGTGCCCCAGCATGCAAAACACGAGTGTCCAGTCATCATACACCTGCCAGTCACTTTTGCCCGAGGCGCTGGCCTGAGAACTGTACAACCCGCCGCAATACGGCCGCCCAGCGCCCCTCAGCAGCACCGTCGGGGCTACGTCAGCACCAGCGGCCCCCGGGCCCCGGGCGGACCCAGCCAGGACCGCTCAGAGCCTCACCTCTTTCATCTCCAGGGCCACGGACACCAGCCGGTCGTTCTCTGACTGCGTGCTGGTCAGGGAGGCCCTGGCCTGCCGGAGGTCGTTCTGCAGCTCCAGTACCTTCTGCTGGTACAGGGCCTCCTTGCTGGCAGACTCCAGCATGAGAGACTCTTCCCTGCTCTCCCCATCGGCGGCCACCTTCCTATGGGTGGAGTGGGCCTGTCCAAAGGCCTGGGGGAGGAGAGGGGGAGGAGAGGGGGAGGAGAGGGGGGAGGAGAGGGGGAGGAGAGGGGGAGGAGAGGGGGGAGGAGAGGGGGAGGAGAGGGGGAGGAGAGGGGGGAGGAGAGGGGGGAGAAGAGGGAGAGGAGAGGGGGGAGGAGAGGGGGGAGGGGAGGGGGAGGAGAGGGGGGAGGAGAGGGGGAGGAGAGGGGGGAGGAGAGGGGGGAGGAGAGGGGGGGGGAGAGGGGGGAGAAATCAGAAACGTTGCAAGGGGCAAAAACATCTGAATGGAAAAATAAGCAGTTATGTTGGAATATCATTTTAGGGTACAGAGAAAATAAAAGGCTTGTAGGTTTTTGGGAAGAAACGTTTTCAAACTTTCAGTTATAACTCCACCACTTCGCTTTTTGGTCTGATGGTTAATGGTTAATGGTTGCCTTGACAGAAAATATTTGTCTCGTATTTAAATCCTCTTTAGAGAAGTTAGATGAGGATGTGAGATTACAGAGATTAAGTTAGTGGCAAAGTGAGGTTTTTTTTGTACGTTTGTGCTTAACCATTTACCCACAAGGATGTGATTAATGTGCATCTGACATCTGCATGATGTCATTCCAACTGCCTAGTGGCCACTGAGCCTGTAGTATAATAGCAGCGTTCAATGAAGCCGGCACATGGCGAACGCATTCGACAAACGGGGATGAATGAGGACTGTAGATTCCCGCAGCCAGCTGACCTTAAGAATGCCCAAACAGCCCACGTTGGCCGGCGGTCCGACTGACTGTTGGCGCTGATGTAACGTTCTTTGCTCACTGAAGGCCATGAAGCTTCACCAAACACTCAGGCACCTGTGTCCTGATGCACTGTCCAACCTGCTGCCTCTCCCATTCAGAATACACCAACACAAAGCGAGCATGAGCAGTACAGCATTGAGCAGGAGTCACAAATTGGTTTAATCCTCGGGGAAGACTTTAAGACGTCCGAGAGACATGGAAGGGCTTAGCCAGTGTGAGATACTTGGAGGGTGACTCACGAAGGAAGAGTCTGAAACAACCCTGAGTCAGAGACAAAAACTACCACAATTACAACTGAGGAGTCCGAGGACAAAGCAGCTGACGGCTTCAATGGGCTGCAGAAAGGCTGAGTTCAGTCACACCAGGCGTTTGCATAAAGTTGGCCAGGCCGTAAGACGTCTCCAGAGAAAGGCCCTGGGTTTACAGGGTGGTAGAGCAACCCAGTGGAAACACACAACACATGTGGTAATGAGCAGCAGATGGGACTAAACTGTGGATCTTAGTTGGAAAAATCCTATTCTGATTTTAAACCTTACTATGAATGTAGAGTATACATGGCCTGAACACGAGTAGGATTGGACTAAGCAAGGTACTGAGGCTTGTTTACAATAACACATGCTGCAGGGTTCTTAACCTGATCCATGTCTACACACCAATACTGTTTAAACAGAATTTACCACTGGCCAATAACTAAGGATTTGACCAATATCTTTGGTGAAGGATTTGTATATTTGCTATATAAGTTCTATCCTCCATCTTCTCGCTTTGAGAGCCAGATGCATGGTGGCTGTCAGGGGACAGACAGGAAGTATTGTAGACTACCAGATGGTACTTCCATCATGGCTGACATCACAGTACATTTTTGTACCTATGGTTCTGGGCTACTTTAGATCACATTTGTACAAAGGGAATTCTTATTTTAATTGGGGCCCTATGGGTGGTCCTTAAAAGAATTGTCATTGAAACATAAATTACTTAAACAGTACATCCCATTATTACTTTGATCTTCTTGTGTGTGTGTGTGTGTGTGTGTGTGTGTGTGTGTGTGTGTGTGTGTGTGTGTGTGTGTGTTTTGTTTTGCAGAGCACCCCCCCCCCCCCCCCACATGAAACAGAATCGTGGAGCTAACGTTGGACGCCCATCACTGGGGTGCTTCCAGAGATCCAGCAAACTTCCATCCCACAGCAGACAGGAAATGGAGATGAGAGCCATCGTATAAGTAGCATTACAATAGGGAAGAGTGTGATGGATTACTGACTAATCAAATCACGTGGCGTTTTGAAAGGTGTTGTAAAATGGGTTAATAAAAGTAAAAGTGTAAGCAGTTAAATTCAAGCCAAGGTCAGACAACGCGTCTGTGTATGTTGGGCTGGGAGACCATCTCCAAAAACAAAAGACTGATTGTCACATTTCTTGAACAATATTGGAATGGTCTAACGTTGCATTGGTACGAATCGCTTGACCATGTTCAATCACACCGTTATACTTCATGCATATCGACCACTGCCTGCTATATGACAGCACACAGCCTCCCGACAGACAACTTATTTTAAGTTTATATCGAGTGGTTATCTGAATGAATAAGATCCGACACACGTTAATCTCTTTCCATCGATCGGGAATCGGTTACCTCCTTTAATTGGTCTAGTTCTTGTCGAACGGTCTCGAACTCGGTCTCCAGCTCATCGTATCGCTGCTTGAGCTGCTGTTTCTCCTCCAGCACCGCCAGGCCGTACTCCGCCGCCTGGATCTTCTCACGGCTGGTCTCTCGCAGCTCCCGGGTGAGACGCTCGATCTCCGAATGGGCCCATTGGGGTCCGGCCTCGGTTACCAGGGTCGCCTCGGGATATTCCTGCTCCTTTGTGGACATCTTGACCCGTCTTGGGGGTGTACAAAACTACACGAACACCCTCCGCACCCGGCCCAGGACTGACGGCAACAAACCTACAATGGGAATCGATTCCCTTTGTGTTTAAACGACATGGCTGTTGCTTTTCCTCTAGGATCCCACAGCCAAAATGCGCCAAAGAGATCAAGACTTACTCCGGGAGACCGTGTTAACATTGTCGACTATCTTATTGCCGTAAGTGCAGATCATTTGACTTTTTTTGGGGGGGTGCTCTCCGTGAGGCTGGAAAGGAAACTAAGTTGAGATTACAGTTGAGATCATCGGTTGGCTACCCGCATGCTGGTTCAAACCCCTGTATGCGGCAGTAGAAATGTAGTTCTTACACGCTGACATTATGAAGGACGTGTGCGTCCATGTCTGAGTTCGAACGCCAATTACCACAATGCTTTGCGTGCCTTTTTGGAATCTCCTGGAGGAGCATTTTTTTTCCCAGGAAAACCACCGAACTGCATTCGAGGCAGTACTGCCACCTAGAGATAGCACTGACAATTGAAATGCCAACACCAGAGCTCTGGCCAACACTAAACACAGTTAACAGGGAATGCAGGAATAACATAAGTCTGCATTAGATGTAGGCCATTAGATGTAGTATTGTTTGTACAATACTTTGTAATGTGTTTGGGTTTTTTTTTAGCTGCATTTGCAATTGTCATGAGGTTGTCAGAGGTATTAAATTAATTACATTTAATTCATAATTCTATGCAGTGTGCTCTGGGTTTTTACACTTATAAAATTATTTAGTTTTTTCAAAATTAGAGATTCAAGTCCTTTATTGTCCTCAGAATGGTCACATGAACATTAAATCAATGGAAAATGACCATTCTTAACCTAGAATATGGGTGTAGTCTGTGTATCTTCATCTACAATATGTTTCTTCCCAGTTTCATATCAGTCTTACAAGGAAATCAGCCTCATAGTGATATTACAGTATGAGCATGAATCGTCATCATGATGAAATGAGTCATGTTGTAATATAAGGAACCAATGAAGAAGGTGAAACATGTCCCCAGTTGAGAATGTGGACATATTGACATGCATAAATGTTTAATCAAAACGTTCTCAGAAATCAAATGTAGAAGGCTTTATTACATGGAAGCAAAGTACATACAGCATGTCAATACAAGGTGTTATTGTACCACATGGTTGGACAATCGTACCCCTATGACTTTGTCACCTACAAAACAAATGCTGTTAGAACCGCTGGGTGGACCTGATTGGCTGGTGCCGTAGATCTATAGAATGGTTTGTTTATAGAAATGACAGCAGATATCTGTGTGGGTCTGAAATATGGGCTGAATTATAAGAACATCAGGAAAGATTTGTGCGGCCAATCTACATTTGACTTTTTATTTTCCAGACTAAATGCTACAAACATCGATTCCATTTGATACCATGAGACCGTCATTACATATTAGATGCATGATGATCTAATTGATGACAAGATGCCCCAGTTTGAGTATTACAAAAGTTATAAAACAGATTCCTGTAAGGTTGCATGATCAAATGTTATAACCCCATGAAAAAAGTACAGTAAGTAGGCGGAGCCAAGACTCCAGCTGAACAGAACC
>JAXIVH010000008.1:3607228-3612228 GCA_036785325.1 Urophycis tenuis
GTGAAGTTACCTATTATGTTATATATTATTAACCTTTTGATATGCATCATCACATTTCATGTTTTATGCTTTGCAAAATTCTACATTAGTTTTACTTTACACTGGGTTGTTATAGTTATTAAGTTATTAAGTGCTGTTATAGCAAATCTGAATAATTCTAAGACAAACTGATTGAATAATGATATTTGAGAGTTAAAGCCATGTAAGCTGCCAGAAATGATTAGAATAAAAAAAGCCTTAGGATTACAGTAAGCAAGCAATCTGCAGGCCACATGCTGGGAAAATCCATCAAACAAAAGAGCATGTCCCCATCGATTGAGACAGCGATTATTTTTACAGGGATTTGATTCAATATATAAAATTTGTTTTTTTCATTTTGGATCATTTTGTCAACTAAATAACTTTATTATGTTACAATAAAAGTGAATGCAAGATTACTATGCAAGAAATTTGACGTTACTCCAAAAAAATCCCAATATGGATAGATTGCTAAAATAATACAGCTGAATATTTTATTTTAGTGTTTTTTTTTATTGAACTTATATTATTAAAGTCATAAAAGCAGCCTAATGGATAGAATAGCCTAGTAACAAAAAACACTGACTAAAACTGACTATAATACAAATATTGATGGATTTGCATAAATGATAGATGATAAATATACACTTTGAACCCATTTTACTTCCCATTTCAAAAATTCGCAAAAGAAATGTCAGAAAACATCCCCAGCAGCGAGGATTCCTTTGTCACCTTTGGGTGCACAGTGAGCCTGCCAGCATCGCAGAGAACAAAAGCAGGACACTCTGTTCCCGTCGCTCTCTGCTCGCAGCTGCGTCTGGCGAGACCGCGCGGCCGCAGGGCATCGTGGGGCACCGCGGGGCATCGCGGGGCTGCATGCTATCACCTGCACTGCAGAACACCCCGCGGTGCCTCCATGATGTGTGGGAGCGACTGTGTGCGTGAGGTGTGCATGGTGGAGGAGACTCACCCAGCGCCAGCAGCAGTGGTGGCCTTGATGGAGTTGATCCTGAGGCGAAGGGCGATGTTCCTCAGAGCCTGGACGGTCTGCTGGTCGGGCTTGTGGTAGTCCTCCATGAAGGCGAGCTGAAAAAGTTCCAGGGCAACGACCAAAAAGTGGAACAAATACTTTGGGAATGTGTGTGCGTGTTTGTGTGTGTTTGTGTGTGTGTGTGTGTGTGCGTGAACGACGTGTGTGTGTGTGTGTGTGAGAGTACAGTGAGGGAGGGTAGGACTTGTGTGTTGAGTGGCAGCAGGGAGAGAGAGAAAGAGAGAAAGGAGAGAGAAAGGAGAGAGACACAGGATTTATCCTGTCGTGCGAACAGATCTCTCCCCCCCTCCTTCTCATCCAACCCACCCCCACCCCCACCCCCACCCCCACCCTCACCCCCACCCTAACACAGATGAGTGCACACACAGGAGGGTGCTGCCCAGTGACATGGGATGGGTCTCTGTGCTGAAGTCAAAACGCAGCGATTTCATTGGTTACTGTATGACATGGTCGCAGTGGGGGTGGAGGGG
This sequence comes from Urophycis tenuis, assembly GCA_036785325.1. Lineage (NCBI taxonomy): Eukaryota > Metazoa > Chordata > Actinopteri > Gadiformes > Phycidae > Urophycis > Urophycis tenuis. The sequence continues at coordinate 3,608,768 of JAXIVH010000008.1, forward strand.
CGTGTCTCAGCCCAAGCCACGGGTGGGGACACGTTTAGGGCGGGGGAGGGCGGGGGAGAGCGGGGGAGACGGGGGAGGGAGGGGGAGTGTGAGGGAGGGGGAGTGTGAGGGAGGGCGGGGGAGGGCGGGGGAGGGCAGGGGAGGGAGGGGGGAGGGCGGGGGAGGGAGGGGCGAGGGAGACGGGGGAGGGCGAGTGAGGGCGGGGGAGGGAGGGTGAGGGCGAGGGAGGGGCGAGGGAGACGGGGGAGGGCGAGGGAGGGGCGAGTGAGGGCGGGGGAGGGAGGGTGAGGGAGGGCAGATGTGTGGACGAGAGGACGGCCGACATCTTTAATGTATGCAGTTGCAGTTAATTAATTTCGCTTAACTGTCAAAACTCATAACTTCAGAGGATCAGGGCGATTAGCTGTTCTTTGTCCTGTGCACCCCGCCCCCCCAGGGTGAATCTGGGCCGCTGTCTGTTTGGATTATAGACTATAGATTGTTACGTGAACGGTTGTGACAGGAAACTAAACAAAGAGTAAAGGAGCAGGAATGTGATCTTCATGACTAACATGACTTTTACAATAGAAGCATTAAGCGTTAAGTTTGCTCAAGCTTTACGCTCAAACCCTTACATCACCATGTTTCATTAGTTATTGTTCTAGTGCTGTTCCTTTATTAACTATTCATGTGTTATAATGCTTTCAAGTAACATAGTGGTAGTACAGTAGTATAGTATAGTATGGCAGAGTAGCACTTTGTACAGTTATATGTACATGGAATACAAAGCTACATTCTGTAGGCACTGCAGTACCTCTGGTGAGAGCAGATGATGAGGTGAAGAAGAGCACGTTGACGTGTCGATAGTACAGCCTGCAGCCCATGCGCTGAAGGGTGCATGCATGCGTGCAGATTAAGAGACACGCTACAGTTGAGGTCTGGCCTGCCACCCAGAGGATGACGGCTCAATGAGCCGTTCTTCAACGGTCGCTCAGTTTATCTTTCTGCACATTCATATATTTACTGTACATTGATTCACTGCTTAATTAAGACAACGAAAGAAGCCAAAATGAGATTAACATTTTTAAATATGATTGAAGGAAATGGTGTATTTATTTAATTATTACTTATGAACATCTTATGTTGAACAAAACAAAGGTGTTAATGCAGGGGAGATAAGATATATATTAAATGTATAATTGGAATGCAATCTTGGCAAAAGATTGCATATCTTGTAATTCTACCACGGAGGAGTATCAAATAGTATGGCTCTGAATGCAATTTTAGAAAACATGGAATTCAAATAATTAATAGCCAAAATAATTGATATGATATGCAATGAGGAGTATTACTTATTATTGCATCGCTCCATTTTAAATGTGCTTTGTGTGGCCATGAGTTGTATTATCACACATCATACACTAGGGGACACTGTCACTCAATGAATGAGCAATGTGTGTTAGATTCAAATATTCCTTGATGAATAAATATAAGAGAATGATCAATAAACACGAAAGCAATTCCAATTAAAGTGATGGTTCGGAGTGAAATTCACCCTGAGGTAATTTACACCTATAGACATGCTAAATACCCCCTCGGATGCATTTTTAGCGACGGTCAATATTTATCAAGTTTAGGGTTATCAGCCGAAAGACTTCGTACTGGAGTGCCGGTACAGTGTGTACATCTCGTCAATGACTCTACTAATAATGCATGGATTGTTACCCAACTTCTGTAGTAGTACATATATGGTCTGTACTCACAAAACAAGGCATTTTAAAGTTTGTAAGTACACCAGGAGTTTATTTAAAAGAGCACTTTTCTGATAGCTTCAACTAGCTGTTGCTAAGGCTACCGCTGCGTCGACGTCTCTTCCGTCTTTCCGGATAAGTTCGTAAAAGTCCTCTTCAAAACTCACAAGTGTAAGGAAAAGGTTAGTGAATTCAACACTCCATCGAAATGTATTGACAACTGGAATAATTGAATACTTGAAATTAGATGGAGTGTTGAATTCACTAACTTTTTCCTTACACTTGTGAGTTTTGAAGAGGACTTTTACGAACTTATCCGGAAAGACGGAAGAGACGTCGACGCAGCGGTAGCCTTAGCAACAGCTAGTTGAAGCTATCAGAAAAGTGCTCTTTTAAATAAACTCCTGGTGTACTTACAAACTTTAAAATGCCTCGTTTTGTGAGTACAGACCATATATGTACTACTACAGAAGTTGGGTAACAATCCATGCATTATTAGTAGAGTCATTGACGAGATGTACACACTGTACCGGCACTCCAGTACGAAGTCTTTCGGCTGATAACCCTAAACTTGATAAATATTGACCGTCGCTAAAAATGCATCCGAGGGGGTATTTAGCATGACTATTGGTGTAAATTACCTCAGGGTGAATTTCACTCCGAACCATCACTTTAACTAATGATGTGATATTTGGCAGTTTTTTTGGCAGTGTGTGCATGAGTGTGTGTGCGTGCATGTGTGTGTGAGTGTGTGCGGGTGTGTGTCTTAGTGTATGTGTGTTTGTGTGTGTGTGTGTGTGCGTGCGTGCGTGCATGCGTGTGTGTGTGCATGCGTGTGTGCGTGCATGTGTGTGTGCATGCGTGAGTGCGTGCGCGCGTGAGTGCGTGCGCGTTTGCGTGTGTGTGTGTGCGCGCGTGAGTGCGTGCGCGTGTGCGTGTGTGCATGCGTGCGTGCGTGCATGCGTGCGTGCGTGTGTGTGTGTGTCTGTGTGTGCATTCTTCATATGTTGGAAGTCAATCAGGTTTTTTCTGGGATTCCCTTGAAGCCACATTGGGGTCAAGCACTGACTGCAATCTCTGAAGTTAATCCCTGTCTAGTGTTTATTATGTTTATGATTTATGTGTGTCTTTAAACGAGCCCAATAACCAGCCAGTGGTGACTCCTTCAGCCTCCGCTGCCCAAACATCACCAGAACACCACGGCTCCCCAAGCCTCTCCCAGCTGCCGTTTGTTCCCCAGAGTTCTGCTGTCAGCCCTCTGTGCTCCTGCTCTGTGCTGTGACTGTGAGGTCATCAGACCACAGCACCTTTAACCTTCCAGCTCCAGTGATGCCACACTGCTCTCCCCTCTCCTCCCCCTCCCCCCCCGCCCTCCCCCACTCTCCCCCTCCCCCCCCCACTGTCCTTCTCCTGCTTCCCCATGCATCTCCTCTGGGCTCCTGAGTCCCGTCAGAAAGGCTCTTCCTCAAAGAGCCCCACAGGTGCCAGCCAATGGCCGCCCGCGAAGAGAGCGCCACATGACGCGGAGCAGCCAATCTTAAGGCTCCACAGCGGCACACTTCCTGGAGGGAATGTACGTTCGGAGAGCACAAACGTTTCTATTTCTGTTCGTGCTGAAAAAAGAAGAGCAATGTGACCGCTTTTAAAACATTTTCCTGAATATAACGCAGGGCCGTGTGTGTGTTCACCGCACGAATAACACTGGTGAGGTGAGGGATATGTGTGTGTGTG
>JAXIVH010000008.1:3614728-3622228 GCA_036785325.1 Urophycis tenuis
CATCGGTTATTTCAGGTGAATGAACATCGAGTATAATTGCTATTTCAACCGTCCTCACAACCACAGAGTGGTCTTTAAGTGAGGAGGCATCGTCAGGATGGCAGGTAGGGACGGAAACCAGGCCATGCGAGACTCAGCAGAAGGACACTAAAGGTGGGTCTGAGAGAAGACACGCTAGAGGGGAGCTGGGTCTTAAGAATATACCTGAACTACATCTAAAGCCCGTTGGTTTAGGGCAATGTTCTGGCCAACATAATGGATGCACTGTGGAAACTGTCTTTTTGTGTTTGTTTTGCTGACCAGCAAAGAACTATTCAATAATGTCCAAGGGTGGAGAGTTGTTCTGAGCTATATATTTATATTTATATATTCATAATTATATTTATATACTTATATTTTTCACTGCACAATTTTATGCATAGCAGACCAACACCTATTTTGGTACAATTACAATATCTTTTTGTAACCTTTTGATCTAAATTCCCGCTGTCAAAATGAGTATCAGCAGAAAGCTTCATGATTTGATCCATAATCTTCCATGCAACGCTAAACTGAGACATGTGCACAACGTTTTTAGTCGCATTAAACACACCTGCTGCCACCAGGCAACACACATGTACACAAACCACTCCGCCCAGAGGAGCTCAATAATTCAGACACATTCCGGTAGAAACCATTATCTTGGGCAGACAGGTAAGGTGATACAGCATGCGAGCCTAGTCTCTCTACCTGGCCATTCTATCGTCGCCTATCTCTAAGGTTTGAGTCTTCTTCGGGCAAGCAGAATATGTGTGTCTGATGTCTTTGTTGTCCTCGTCATTGCTGGTGACTTAAAAGAGAAAACAATGATCTTCCTCTACCTCCCATAGTACAACAGAAGGTAGGTTATATTACTATGGCTATTTGTGGGGAATTCTGCTTGTATGAAGTAGGCCGTTTCATTCAATTAGTTCTTCAGATGGGCTGGTCACAATTTACTGCAGCTTAATCGGGTTACTCTGTGGTTAAGGCTAGGCTAATGTAATACTGGCGGTTCAATTGACCAAATTCGCACAACCCAATTTGTTGATCCCAATCAATCTACTTTGTAAATTGGGTTTAACAACACCTTTGATGGGCTGTGCAGGGAACTAGGGGGCCATTTTCCTCATTACTGTTTAACAACGGGGGATTTTAACTGTCCCAAATAATGCACGCTTAATATGAAAGTGTACTGAAATATTTTGAAACCAGACAGCTTACAAAGACATATGTGTGAATTATAAGCCACAGTTTTCTGACCAATAGGCTGTTTCCAAACACCTTCACAAATGCAATGCAGATTAAACGTGACAAATGTGGGCTGGTCATGTAAAAATATATATTGTCTACATGGGGTTCACGTGTAATCACCGGGAAGAATATTCTAGAATGTTAGAGCAACTGCAAGACGAGCGAGAGAGGCATGAGACCCAGTGTGGTGTTACCTGACTCTCTCAGGGTTGACTCTGGATTGATGACTTTGTTGGCAGAAGGTGAGCAGAGCTAGGAATCATAGTCACGAAAGGACAATTCAAACAAATAGGGCATATTATTAACATGATTAACTACACTGACAAGAGCTGTGTTGAATTTCAATGAGCAGAAATATGTCAAACGATGATCATAATGGTGTGATACATCTGAAAGGCTTATGTTGAGCAGGTTGAGCTTCTGTACTGGCTGGGCAGATGCTGCACTGCCAAAAGGCTGGTGTACTGGATATGGTGGTTTCAGAGAATGGGGTCAGCTGCCAAGGTCACATCTTATGGGATAGATGATTACCACATAACATCAACAACATATCCTCCAGGATTACATAAGCTGTGATACACCCTCATGTATGGTGCCAATGTACACATTTCTACATTGCTTAAATATTTCTATCACATTTTCATAATCTAGCGTGAGCCAAAACAATTGCAGGAGCGTTGGTGCCATTTTGAGTGGTCCTTCTGTCCAATGTCTCGGATCCTTCTGTCCAATGTCTCTGATCCTTCTGTCCAATGTCTTTCCATGGGCTCATACACGATGTGGTCCTTACAGCTCACAAGTCCTTTTTTTTTTACATGCTAGCCTCGGGAAACGCACTTTGCCAAACACACACACACACACACACACACACACACACACACACACACACACACACACACACACATCCCGTTCCAGATCGTTGTTATTTATTTATTTAGCTCTATTAGCTTACCTTGCCATACACATGAGCAAAGGCTTGTGAAGGAACAGAGGGACACCAAGCCAGAAGGAAGAGAGAGAGAGAGAGAGAGAGAGAGAGAGAGAGAGAGAGAGAGAGAGAGAGAGAGAGAGAGAGAGAGAGAGAGAGAGAGAGAGAGAGAGAGAGAGAGAGAGAGAGAGAGAGAGAGAGAGAGAGAGAGAGAGAGAGAGAGAGAGAGAGAGAGAGAGAGAGAGATGTACTCTCTTTACTGTTCACTGACGCCGTGACGATGAACTGGCCGCGCGCCGCAGATGATGATGAGGATGCTCTGTTCTCTCGTGCGCACTCTCTCCTGTCTCCCGCTCCCCACGAGCATCACGGAGGGGCTTAATTAATGCACAGCTCGTGCGTCCCTCCTGCCCCGCAGCCCCGCGCGCTCCTCTGTCCTCCGGTCCTCCGGTCCTGCGCTTCATCTCCGGCCCAGTCGCTTGGACTCTTCTTTCCTCGGTGTATGGAGAGGGCCGTGTCGACAGTCTCCGGTAAAGGTATGGCATTGTATGTCTCGGTGTTTTCTGTTGTTTTTTGGGGGGAGGGGGGCATGCAGTCTGCGGTGTGAAGTTAGCCTCCTAGCCTAGCTGCGGTTCGAACAGGCAATGATGTCGCTGTTTTCCCCCCTCCGTTCTCTTTCAGAGGACAGTTTATTAAATGGCCAATTTCCTTTGCGACCGGTTGCCCTTCACACTTATAACCAACGGTGGTGGGTTTTTTTGGGGGTGTTTTTTGGTTGTTGCAGTGAGCATCACGTATGCAACGATGCACACGGTGTGCAATTGCGGACGCGGACGGCGGTCTCCCGGGCCGGCCGGCCGGTCCACGGTGGACCGTCCACCGTCACACGGCCGGGGGGCTGCACGTCGAGAGCTCCGCTGTGTGTGAGCGGAGCTCCGCCGTCCGACCGCCAGGGATGAAGAGCAGCTTGTGTTGAAGCGGCTCGGCCAGATGTTTTCTGCTCAGACCTGACGGCGATGCGTTGCTCAGTTTTTTTTTTTTAAACCGCTGCCCGTGCCTCGCGTCCAAGGGGGGGGGGGGGGGGGGGGGGGGGGGGCTGTCATTTCACGTTGTTTTTTGGGCGATTTTTTTTTTTACGATTATTAATAAATATATATATATTTTTTACCTTGCGTGCTATCAAGGAGAAACGATTTGTGGAGACGCTTTCTTTGTGGTTTGCTTTGTCACGACTCGCTGGTTGTAATGTCAGTGTCAGTTTATTCCCACCACTGTGGGGAGGTCCGTGTTATAATATAGACGTGGCGCTGGCGTTCATGTGAATAATCCTAAAATGTGAACGTATGATACAGTGTCTTCGCACATTGGCCTTGCACCAGCAGGCTAGAATAAAGCAGCGCGGCGTAGAGGACGACATGCCCGCCTCTCAAGGCGATCACATCAGCAGCGCCTTCAGCTCTTTAAAACGTTCAGATTGTACACCGCCGTTTAGGAGATAACGACAACGTTGTGCCGCTGTCGTGCAATGGGAGCTTTTTGTGTGTTCTTTCTCTGCGTGGCCTGCTCGCAGTTCAAGGACTTACACAACTGATTTTAACAAGTGGTGCGTTAGAGTGACAGATGAATGTAGCCTACATGCTTAATCTGCATGTGTTTTGGGCCGGAATTCATTTTTCAGGCAGTGGTGATATTTCACCGCTGATAAATGAATAATAAATGCTGCAAAACGATGATGAAATGAAATGCATTGCGTATCTCAATCTATATCTAGACATAGATAGATAGATAGCTAGATAGATAGATAGATAGATAGATAGATAGATAGATAGATAGATAGATAGATAGATGTGCAGATGGGCAGATAGCTGCATAGACGGACAGATACATTGATAGAGATATTTGCTTTTATTCTTGCAATCTATCATGTTATGTGCTCTTTAGTCAATAACCAAAATTACCTGAGCAATTTCTGAACTATTGTTATTGACTCACTTTGAAGGGTCTGACATTAAACCCTCCCAGATAGCGTTGGCTAGCTGTGAAGACATTGGAGCGAACCACGCTGTGGTGTTATTGACATTAACATTAAGCTACAGGCTTATTCACCCATCTAACCTCTTATGCTTGAATGCTTCTCTCCGGTCTCCATGTTCAGCTCACTGCTGGGAAAGAAGACACATTCACTTAAATCATGTGATCTTTAACCTTAAAGGAATCGCCTCTTGTATTTGGTCATTTCCTATTGAACCAGGGTAAGCATCACGCCCCACCATTCACCGTTGTACCAACAGAAAACACTGAAGGCCTCAAGTCTATTACAACGAGAAGCCTCACTGGTTCAGCGGAACACCTGGGTTCAGGAGACGAGCATCAGAACCCGCTCCCTAGAACAGACAGCGTGCCGTGGACCCGACTGCAGTAATGAAGATACCATTATGGAGCTCTGTATTGGACTAACCACAGTGTTCTGTATGGAGTTCTGTATTGGACTAACCACAGTGTTCTGTATGGGGTTCTGTATTGGACTAACCACAGTGTTCTGTATGGAGTTCTGTATTGGACTAACCACAGTGTTCTGTATGGAGTTCTGTATTGGACTAACCACAGTGTTCTGTATGGGGTTCTGTATTGGACTAACCACAGTGTTCTGTATGGAGTTCTGTATTGGACTAACCACAGTGTTCTGTATGGAGTTCTGTATTGGACTAACCACAGTGTTCTGTATGGGGTTCTGTATTGGACTAACCACAGTGTTCTGTATGGGGTTCTGTATTGGACTAACCACAGTGTTTTCCTCCCCAGAGGCAAACTATGCCAGCGGCGCCAGTGGGTTTCTTCCTGGTGAGGTGCGGGTCAACCGGTCAGACTCTGCTGCCCCGTTCTAGCGTTGCTGTGTACCGTGGCAGGTCCATGCTGCTGGATGTTAGTCTCAGAGCCACGCCCGCAGCATGAGCGCCAACGGGCCCGCCCCAGGCCCAGTGCCCCCCACGGCCCCCGAAGCCGCCCCCGCCCCCGCCCCCGCGCCGCCCCCCGCCCCCGCGCCCACCACCACCATCCCGGTCGGGGCGCTCGCCCAGAAGAAGCGGCAGCAGTACGCCAAAAGCAAGAAGCAGGGCAGCAACGCCAACAGCAGGCCGCCCAGGGCGCTGTTCTGCCTCAACCTCAACAACCCCATACGTCGGGCCTGCATCAGCCTGGTGGAGTGGAAGTATCCTTTGTGCTGCTGGACGTGGGGGAGTGGGTGTAGTTCAATAGGTGGCCACAGACATGCATGCATTAGTGCCTTTGTATTGTATTTGTAGTTATGTCTTTGTTGGCGGGTTCATGTGTATTGCTGGTTGTATATTTGTTGTTGAGAGGTATATGCATGTCTTGGCTACTGTATATTTGGTAGTGGGAGTATCTGTATTGATTGCAATGTATTTGCTGTAGAGTATAATGCTAAACTTGAATGCTAAAAAAATGCCTCCTGTTTTTACTTGATATGTGATCTTTGTTCTACAGCAACCCGAGCTTTCCTTAACATTCCTCTCCAGGCCATTTGATATCTTTATATTAATTGCTATTTTTGCCAACTGTATGGCCTTAGCTGTCTATATCCCCTTTCCTGAAGACGATTCTAACTCCACAAACCACGACCTGGTGAGTAACAAATGCACCTTATCGGTTCAAGTCGCTGTGCAGAAGAGGCTGCTTGTGATGGAGCTCCACTGTTGATTCTTCTCACATTGTCTCAGTGAAATGTCCGAGTCATCAGAACGCTTGATGTGCAGAATCTCACACAGCTTAAGAGGATCACAGCCCATTCAGTTTCCAGCGGCCGCTCAGCAAACAGGAAGTGTTGCGAGTTGTGTCTTCAGTGCCTTGCTTCATCATGCTGAATATGAATTTTGACTGCTTATACAGAGAAACATCTCAACCAGTGTCCTCACTGGTGATTTATCATGTCATGGCTTATCCTCCATGGAGGTATTATTCAGATTTCTATTTTTAGTATTCCTCATCACTGCACCACTCTGTGCACCTTGTGCATTTATGTCTGTGTGATGAATTATGGGTGATGTAGTGTTGTAAGCACTGTTCCACAGCTGACGACCAGTGTGCTGCTCTGTGGCGGCCAGACAACACACAGATTCTGGGTTTTACAAGTGCAGTATTTAGCACCTCTGTTCAATGATTCATACAGAGCTCATATGTCTGCCGGATACTCTTTGAAGTGACATCTTGAAGCGGGAGGCTTTGTAGAGGTTACCAGCCCGCCGTAAAGGGAATAAAGGCAGAATGTATGTTTTTATAAAGCTTCTGTATACACAACTGAGCTAATCCTTTGGTGTCAGTGGGTGTTTGGAGACGTGTGCTTTCCAGTTTAACCTCCGTCAGGATGACCTCTGGCTGTTCGTTTGCATGCTGCTGATGCGTTGAAGGAAAGTAGGTCACCTGGGACGATACGGTCTGATACTGTATCATCTGGGCTGGCAGCACGAGCTCGGAACCAAAGTTAGGCGAGGAGAAGGTTCTGCAGAATGACCTGAATAAGTACGGCGAGGTGACTGAGTCTGCAGAGGTTGTTGAGCAAAATATATACATACAGTATGAACAATAATTTATTGTGGTTCCTTGTGTTTGTACTCAAGTTTGAGATGTCCGGTTCTCGTGTGTATTTCTGCTACCTGTTCCTGAGGCTCACATGCGTGCTGGCGGTTCATGCAGCGTGCTCGTAGCAGTGTTTGGCGAGCGGTGAATTTGTGCACTCCACATAACGTGACTAGAAACACTGTGATGCACCGCTGCACTTTGGGTTGGGCCAGGGGAATGAGATCACTGTATCTGTGCATTCAGATCCCCTGTAACACAGAGAGCTCAAGCTGGCGAGGCGACATCATGCTTTGTGTGACACATTTCATGCAGCGCTCGCAGAAGTCATTGTTCAAAACCACAAGTAATTATCTCGTTTTCTTAATGCAAGTGTTTCTTGCTAATGGGTCCTTGTCAAACACAGCTCAACGATTCTGCAGGGTACAGAACGCGGTCCGGTTCTGCAGGGTACAGTACGGGGTCCGGTTCTGCATGGTACAGTACAGGGTCCGGTTCTGCAGGGTACAGTACGGGGCCCGGTTCTGCAGGGTACAGTACACGGTCCGGTTCTGCAGGCTACAGTACCAGGTCCGGTTCTGCAGGGTTCAGTACGGGGTCTGGTTCTGCAGGGTACAGTACGGGGTCTGGTTCTGCAGGGTACAGTACGGGGCCCGGTTCTGCAGTGTCACCGTTAGCTCAGACACCAGTCAACCCAGTACAGCGTG
>JAXIVH010000008.1:3629728-3639829 GCA_036785325.1 Urophycis tenuis
GCCCAGACCCTATCTGGTCAGTAGGGGTTCAGGACCGTGTCCAAACACCAGTGAGGCAGTACAGAGTCAAAGCCAAAGGTTTCAGCGTTCTCCAGGACCTGTCACGCTTCAGAACCAGTCTTGTTGGTGTCAACAGTGTGCTGGTTCTGGGCCACGTGCAGGCTCTTAATATTGTTCCAGGAATGCCTCCTTTTTTGCCTCTATTTCTCTCTTCTCCTTCAGGTATATTATTTCAACATAATATCCTGCATAAAGAAACGGATGCTTTAGAATCAGCATTGTGTTAATTATGCGTTCTGTGCCACTGAAGTAGAATTGCCGTGGACACACAGGATGCAACGCGTGCCCGGCTACAGTCTGGCTGCACACTGAGGCGCCATTACTTACAGCACAGACCCTGCTTGAGTTGACAGTGGAGAAGAACTAATGGCTGACGTTCCACAAGCCCCTGGCTCGCCTGGATGGAGACGGCTGATCTGTACAGACAGGCCAAGGCAGAGCGAGCGAGGTAGAGGAGCAACGAGCATGAGGAGACTCTGTGTGTCTCAACGGGAATGGATGGCGGCCCACTGTGTACGGCCGTGGAGAACAAGATGGAGAACGGGCAGGGGGGCGGGGCTTGTGCATGGCGATGTTTCTCTGCAATCGCCGACAAAACAACCAAACTCACCAAGACGCTGGAATATGAAGAGAGGTCGGTCACATGAACGATGAAGCTGATATCTGGACCTCTGCCTCTTAAGAACCACTATACCACACCGCTGTGCTGTTCACTGTGCATTTCATGTGCAATAATTGCAGCGCGATGCTTTGTCTTTGGGTTGTCGTCTGTTGGGTAAAGCTACGCTGGCTACCGCAACACGGTCAAACCGGGGTGATGTCACAGCGAGTCACATGACTGCGTAGTCGCTGCCACGCAGACTGAGGCACTCAAACATGGGCACCCGTTAGCAGGACGGCGCCAGGTGCAGGCCGTCCACAGAGCAGGAGGTGCTTTCAGCAGGAACATGAAAGGTTGTGAAGGTTCTGCAGGCGGCACACGAGGCCCGTGGATCACTCATTTATATATATATATATATATATATATATATATATATATATACAGTATATATTTCATTTATATACAGCATGGCTTCCTGGTGTACACTGCAGCTCTCTGAAGCCAAGGCTGCTGATTGAGGCCCGTTCTGCCAAGCAAACAGGCAACTTAAGCAAAAGCCTGTGTTCATTTAATTGTAGCCTGGGTTATTAATAAAGCTTTATGGCTAACACTAATAGGCATATGGAAACACCCTTCCATAATCCATATTATCCATCTTCGGGAAATCTTTTGAATTATTAATTTTAATCAGTTAATCTAGCACATCATTAAAAATGGAGGAAACATCGTGGTGTGAAATGAGAGGGTGAGGAGAGAGAAAGAATGTTATTAGACAGTTTAGATCTACTTTTTTATAGCGGCACTCTCTGTCCGATTCACTGGGCCCACTCCCCTTAAGGAGCGTGGTGTAGCTGCAGCGTCGTCGCATGAGGAGCATGCATCCCCCCAGAGGTCTGGGTGGAGCAGCCCTGCTCCACCTAGACCTCTGAGGAGCATGCATCCCCCCAGAGGTCTGGGTGGAGCAGGGCTCCTCCACCTAGACCTCTGAGGAGCATGCATCCCCCCAGAGGTCTGGGTGGAGCAGGGCTGCTCCACCCAGACCTGAGGAGCATGCATCCCCTCAGAGGTCTGGGTGGAGCAGGGCTCCTCCACCTAGACCTGAGGAGCATGCATCCCCCCAGAGGTCTGGGTGGAGCAGGGCTCCTCCACCTAGACCTCTGAGGAGCATGCATCCCCCCAGAGGTCTGGGTGGAGCAGGGCTGCTCCACCTAGACCTGAGGAGCATGCATCTCCCCAGAGGTCTGGGTGGAGCAGGGCTGCTCCACCTACACCTCTGAGGAGCATGCATCCCCCCAGAGGTCTGGGTGGAGCAGGGCTGCTCCACCTAGACCTCTGAGGAGCATGCATCCCCCCAGAGGTCTGGGTGGAGCAGGGCTGCTCCACCTAGACCTCTGAGGAGCATGCATCCCCCCAGAGGTCTGGGTGGAGCAGGGCTGCTCCACCCAGACCTGAGGAGCATGCATCCCCTCAGAGGTCTGGGTGGAGCAGGGCTCCTCCACCTAGACCTGAGGAGCATGCATCCCCCCAGAGGTCTGGGTGGAGCAGGGCTCCTCCACCTAGACCTCTGAGGAGCATGCATCCCCCCAGAGGTCTGGGTGGAGCAGGGCTGCTCCACCTAGACCTGAGGAGCATGCATCTCCCCAGAGGTCTGGGTGGAGCAGGGCTGCTCCACCTACACCTCTGAGGAGCATGCATCCCCCCAGAGGTCTGGGTGGAGCAGGGCTGCTCCCTGCCCAGATCAGACATATGGCCGCGGTTGTGTGTCTTCCCAGCCAGTGATGGTGGCAGGCTAGGCCCAGGCTAGGCCCTGGCTAGGCCCAGGCTAGGCCCAGGCTAGGCCCAGGCTAGGCCCAGGCTAGGCCCAGGCTGGGCCCAGGCTAGGCCCAGGCTAGGCCCAGGCTGGGCCCTGGCTAGGCCCAGGCTAGGCCCAGGCTAGGCCCACTGGCTCCACTGAGGCCACGCGGGTCGGCATGCCATGTCAGTCCTGTCCTGCGCTGCAGCTTTCAAGCTACGCCACAACACTGTCTACAGATTTCCATTGTATGCATTTTACTGTGATATTACTGCAGTAGTAGTGGTAAGATGCACACGAATACATGCAGCAGTCATCCTTTTAATGACAAAGGGCAAACCCAGCTGGTGTTCCTGCCACTTGATGGTTCAACTCTATTGAGTATAGAAAATGTAAAGCTTTGTGTGTGTGTGTGTGTGTGTGTGTGTGTGTGTGTGTGCGTGCGTGTGCGTGCGTGCCTGTGTGTGTATGGGGAGGTTGTTTTGGTCGCAGTTTTTTTTTTTTTTGGGTGGCGCTCATGCAGATGCATTCTACATTTTGTATGCTATGTTTAACTGCGAAGCTGCAGTGGGAACGTCTAAGCGATACATCATGAGCCATGCAGTGCATATGCACTGTGGTACACACGCTGTACGTTCTACATCATGCAGCTCCTATTGATGCACAGCAAGCCTCTTCCAAACGCAACTTAAATGAGATGAGTCAGAGATATTTATGGTCTCCCCCAAAGCTCTCTAATTCCCCCCCTCCCCTCCCCATGTCCCTGTTCCTCTCTTCCTTGCTCTTTCTCTCTCTCTCTCTTTCCTGTGTCTCTAGGTGTCTTTCTCCCTTTCTATTTTTGCAAGCTTGGAGTGACATTCGCCTTTCCTGATTAAGTATTAATGTCTGGTTAATCAGGGGAAATTGTGTAATTCCTTCATTGGCTTTAATTTAAAAATAGGTGGATAATTTGTTTTAATTAGTGTAATTTGAAGCGCCCCATGCCTGGCGAGCTGTAGTAAGATGGCATCCACACGCACACTGAACGTCCCTTCTAATAACATGCTAAACACACGCGTGTGATTCCAGCGCTGCCCGTCTAGCCATCTCTCTGGCGTGTTTTCTGAAAGCTTCCAACAACAGCAGAATATACTGTTACTCAGTGCCATTTTTCAAAGCTTTACTCCACAGAAGAGATTACTGCCGCTGACCTCCAGTCATTACGCGGTAAATGCCTCGATTACAGTTCACTTGTCCCTGACATTTCCCTATCATCCCATCCCGCCAAATTGTTCTTTTCTTCCTTTAGACCCCGAGGTCTGAGTTAGGCTTCTCCATAAAGGAGGCCTGGGCTGAAAGCCTGGGCCACAAAGAGACCAGTGTCTGCTGTGCTGGGCTTTCAGGGAGTGGTAAACTGTGAGCAGAACGAGCTCAGCCTGCAGCCCCCCTGCATTGTTGCTGTTCATGATGCAGCACAGTGTCAAGCGCCTGAGGGTGTGTGTGTGTGTGTGTGTGTGTACGTGTCAAAGGAAGATCTATACCAAAGACAGTGATCGAGAGAGGAAGAGGCAAAAGAAGTCTGGCTGCATGTGGCGATGTGCGTGGATTTATGGCAATGCGTGACGCTCTTGCCCCGTGATAAAAGTGATTCATGCGCTGCACAGTGGCCGTGCTATATGGGCAGAGTTAAAGATCACTCACTCCCCCCCCCCCCCCCCCCTCTCCTCGACTGAGCCTCGGATTGCACATGTGCCATTTCTGCTGACTGAGTGCAACTCTATCTGTGGGGGCGGGGGGGAGGTGGTTAGTGTTGAAATACAGTAGACGCAACACCAGGCTGCATGTAAAGAGCTCAGGTTGACCTGCCTGAACTCATGCATAATGGATGAGGAGGTGTGCCTCTCTCCTGTCTCCCGCGTCTCCCCCCCCCCCCCCCACACCCTCACCCCTTCACTGGGTCCTGACATGCACCCCCACCCTCACCCCTTCACTGGGTCCTGACATGCACCCCCACCCTCACCCCTTCACTGGGTCCTGACATGCACCACCCCCACCCTCACCCCTTCACTGGGTCCTGACATGCACCCCCCCCCCCCCCCCCACCACCCCCCACCCTCACCCCTTCACTGGGTCCTGACATGCACCCCCACCCTCACCCCTTCACTGGGTCCTGACATGCACCCCCACCCTCACCCCTTCACTGGGTCCTGACATGCACCCCCACCCTCACCCCTTCACTGGGTCCTGACATGCACCCACCCTCACCCCTTCACTGGGTCCTGACATGCACCCACCCTCACCCCTTCACTGGGTCCTGACATGCACCCACCCTCACCCCTTCACTGGGTCCTGACATGCACCCCCCCCCCCCCCACCACCCCCCACCCTCACCCCTTCACTGGGTCCTGACATGCACCCCCACCCTCACCCCTTCACTGGGTCCTGACATGCACCCCCACCCTCACCCCTTCACTGGGTCCTGACATGCACCACCCCCACCCTCACCCCTTCACTGGGTCCTGACATGCACCCCCCCCCCCCCCCCACCACCCCCCACCCTCACCCCTTCACTGGGTCCTGACATGCACCCCCACCCTCACCCCTTCACTGGGTCCTGACATGCACCCCCACCCTCACCCCTTCACTGGGTCCTGACATGCACCCCCACCCTCACCCCTTCACTGGGTCCTGACATGCACCCACCCTCACCCCTTCACTGGGTCCTGACATGCACCCCCCCCCCCCACCACCCCCCACCCTCACCCCTTCACTGGGTCCTGACATGCACCCCCCCCCCCACCTTCACCCCTTCACTGGGTCCTGACATGCACACCCCCCCCCCCCCCCCCCACCCTCACCCCTTCACTGGGTCCTGACATGCACCCCCCCCCCCCACCACCCCCCACCCTCACCCCTTCACTGGGTCCTGACATGCACCCCCCCCCCACCTTCACCCCTTCACTGGGTCCTGACATGCACACCCCCCCCCCCCCACCCTCACCCCTTCACTGGGTCCTGACATGCACCCCCCCCCACACCCTCACCCCTTCACTGGGTCCTGACATGCACCCCCCCACCCTCACCCCTTCACTGGGTCCTGACATGCACCCACCCTCACCCCTTCACTGGGTCCTGACATGCACCCCCACACCCTCACCCCTTCACTGGGTCCTGACATGCACCCCCACACCCTCACCCCTTCACTGGGTCCTGACATGCACCCCCACACCCTCACCCCTTCACTGGGTCCTGACATGCACCTCCACCCTCACCCCTTCACTGGGTCCTGACATGCACATCTCTCCACCGGGACACCTGGCGCTGGCGGTGGCTGAGTTCCGGCGCCCTCTCGGCGGTGCCCCAGGTCACGCTCTGTGACGCCACCGTGACGCCGGGTGGCTCACAGCGCGATGCCGGGTCACTCGTGGCGTGCGGCTCCACCGGCCGAGCGCGGTGCGGGAGCTGCCTGGCTCAGGGGTTCGAGTCCCACCCAGCACACCCGAGCCAGAAACCCATACACCGTGTGAATGCACACATGGTGTTGCAAGATACAAACGTGTGCACGGAACGGCTGTGTGCTTGGCTTTGAGTTCAGAGGGATGGCTGAGACAAGAGGGCTTCCATTTTCAAATGATTTGTGTTTCTGGTTTTGGCCGATCAGACTAATGAGTGAAAGGCATACGGTGAGAGAGTCTCGGGCCGATCAGACTAATGAGTGAAAGGCATACGGTGAGAGAGTCTCGGGCCGATCAGACTAATGAGTGAAAGGCATACGGTGAGAGAGTCTCGGGCCGATCAGACTAATGAGTGAAAGGCATACGGTGAGAGAGTCTCGGGCCGATCAGACTAATGAGTGAAAGGCATACGGTGAGAGAGTCTCGGGGCGTGACTGGAATCTCATGCTGCATACAAATCAGCAGGCGTGAGTACGGAGCTGAGACTCATGTGCAAATTGGACACAGTATCACAAATCATCGACACTTACAAGCCTGTGACAGCCGCTGGTTTGTATAATCATGTAGTGATAGACGACGTCTCCAAATTAAGACCATGCTGTTTAGGCTGAGGAAGAGGATGTTTTTCACACAGAATTTGTATGTTCCCCAACCCTTTTCACAGTTTTGTAAATGTTCTCTATATGTTTACAGTATAACACGTTTTGATATTCCTACAAGATATTGTAAATTATACAATCAGTAGTTTTTCCTGAACAGCTTGGTTCATTTGCGGTCACAAGATTATTAGATTTTAAACACAAACATGACATACATGATATATAGATGTACAGCTAACACCATGGCAATATTCAGGTGAAGAAGTAAAGATGACAGCAGATGAAAATGTTGCTTTCCTTATCCATAAATAAAGATAATAAATAAAGATATGAATGGGAGGACTGCTTCGGCCCGTCGCTGCCATGCAGCTTTACCACCGTGGACTGCCTCAGTTGATGGAGTGGAATGTGGAATGGGGATTGGATATTGTCACTAGTCAGTGTGTAGCCCATCAGAAGATGGGTGTGCGTGGAACAGCTGATGGCAATCAGCGCATCAAGAATGGCCACGATGCAACTGTTGCTAATCACATGACCAGAGGCCACATGACCAGCCGTAGCCAACTGGACAGCTGACCATCAGCCGGATTAGAATGTGCATTTTGTCCGACAGCATGCAAGCTATTGATTTGTTGAAGACATACATATGGTAACTAGTTTCTGTCAGTGCTTTATTTATAACTCTCAGTAACTGTAAGAAACTTGTATTCACCGGAACCACGCATACTTCTTATCTGCAAACATTATTTCAGGAGGATCAGCCTCTGAGCCTGCAGAAGGCCTCCCTCTGTTCTGTCCTTTAGTGTTCAGTATCATATCTGCTGGGTGAGTGATTGACAGTATTGAGCCATGCTGTGACAGGCTTTGATACGTGTGGAAAACGCTGCATGTGACATTGATGAACTGGATTATCATGAAGTCACTGCTTTTGCCGGGCTAGGATCGCCTCACTGGCTAATCCAAAAACATCATCTGTGTGGGTGTCTGTGTGGGGGTGTGTGTGTTTTGCGAGTGAGAGTGTGTGTGTGTGTGTTTGTGTGTGCGTGCGTGTGTGTGTGTGTGTGCTTATCCTAATGCCTCTTATTACAGCCATCACTGTGGTATGCATTTACATAATAATGAGGGCCTCTTTACCTCTGGATATCTTTGAATCTATCTCTGATATCGAGTTATTAGTTATTATTTAATCAAAAGTGAAAAACAATAAATCCCTTGTCATTCCCCCCCCCCGCCTCAACAGGAAACAGTTGAATATGCCTTCCTCATCATCTTCACAATTGAGACCTTCCTGAAGATCATTGCTTATGGGCTGGTGATGCACCAGAATGCCTACGTGAGGAACGGCTGGAACATGCTGGATTTCGTCATCGTTGTTATTGGGTGAGTTCACACCGTCATCACAGAAGCCCCCTTAGTCCTGAGAGCATCTTCACAGGCCCTGGTGGAGCTCATCCTTTGTGCTGCTGCCTTCAGGAACAAGGTCATCCTGAGAGAGAGAGAGAGAGAGAGAGAGAGAGAGAGAGAGAGAGAGAGAGAGAGAGAGAGGGAGGAGGGAGAGAGAGAGAGAGAGAGAGAGAGAGAGAGAGAGAGAGAGAGAGAGAGAGAGAGAGAGAGAGAGAGAGAGAGAGAGAGAGAGAGAGAGAGAGAGAGAGAGAGAGAGAGAGAGAGAGAGAGAGAGAGAGAGGGAGGAGGGAGGGAGGGAGGGAGGGAGAGAGAGAGAGAGAGAGAGAGAGAGAGAGAGAGAGAGAGAGAGAGAGAGAGAGAGAGAGAGAGAGAGAGAGAGAGAGAGAGAGAGAGAGAGAGAGAGAGAGAGAGAGAGAGAGAGACAGAGGGGTGCGGCGTCAAAGTTAAAGTTTCTTAAGCGTCTCTTGCAGCAAATTGCTACCAGAGACCCTGATACACCCACAGTATATGACCCAGAAAAGACAGAGAGAATAAATCAGAGCTTCACCCACCGCTGGAGTGAGTCATCACCATCCTCCATCTCCTCTCCCAGCCTCTCCTCCTCTTCCTTCCCCTTCCTCTCCTCTCCTCTCTCTTCCTTCCCTCCCTCCTTCTGCATTCTTGACTGCATTATTGACTTCCCAGTCTTCCCATGTTGCGTCTCTTCCATTTTGATCTCCCAAAATTGTGTACACTTGCTTGCTATGCTTAACATTACCTCACACCTCACCCCCCCTCCCTCCTGCATATTCTACTCTTGTTATCTTCATCCTTATCTCTGCCTCTGTATCCTTTGAGGTCTCTCTCTCTCTCTCTCTCGCTCTCTCTCTCTCTCTCTCTCTCTCTCTCTCTGCATCTCTCTGCCTTTTTTCCCTATCACTCTACCATTACACAGTCCAGTGGGTAGCTGGGTCAGATCTCTGTCTGTGTGCAACATGCAGGCTTGATATGTCACGCAGTCAAACTCAGCGTCTGACACTCCAGCGTCTGACAAGTGAAGACTACGGTTGAACCACACAGGAACACTGCTTGACGCAGCGTGTCAAGATACGCCTTCATGATGCGTTCAAGACAACTCGGAAAATTGGAGTTCGGACTTGATAAGCATTAATTGAATGGTTGTCAAACTCTGAATTCCAGGTCGGATATGTGGATATCTGTCCGACCTGTCCTTCAGTAACAACAACAGAAAGGTCCGCCTTCATCGTTAAGGGAACAGAATTATCATTAAAGGGTTAGATCACGTTTGAACACATCATTTGATATGTAATCAGGCAATTTGTGTTGTATCGTTTATATTTCAGTGTGATTCTAGCGATATTTTTAATTCAATTGCTTTTTTACAGATTCAATTAGCTAGCCAGGGTTTGTCTTTTTTCTTCTTTATATGTAGCTGCTGCATATATTTTATGCCACAATATGCCGAACATCCTTCGGGCAGCCATGTTTAATTTACATGGCTAACTTACAGTGGGAACACAATGATGTCGGAAGTCGGAATCTTCTGAGTTCTGCGTTGTCTTGAACGTGGCATCATCCCTCAACCATCGAAATATAGCAGTGCCTGTTTTTCACGCAAAGATATTGTAATATTTGTATAAAAAATATATAATATCTTATACCATTTTTAACCACTCGTTGTTATGTTAATATGTCTGTGGCAGGGTATTTAACACCAAACCCAAATGCCATCATTTCTGCGAGCTAGTAATATATTTTTTAAGTATTTGTAAAAACTTAAAGATTTACGGGTTTTAAAAATCCCAACGTGCAGCGCGGTAAAACCCAAATGCGAAGCATGTTTTAATCAATGTAATCCTTAGACGCCTATAGGTGTAAACGTGACATTTACGTATTGAAACGCCAGTTTTTCATATTTCCCCAGTGGTCTTCAGCTTTGTGGCCGCGTTTTGTTTTGTTGTGCTAATACCTGCAGCAGCAGAATCTGCTGAGTCTGTTGTTGTAGTAACTCCCTCCCTGATGCTTATAATGCGTAAACATAACAAAAAAAAAAACAGCATTTCCCACAAGCCAGCAGTTTTCCTTGGGCTGCTAGTGTACTATTCATTACGCCAGCACTTTCTCAAGCCATAGGCTCTCACCTTACGTCGATATTGTCATGGCTGAACCGCAGCGCAGAGGGCTTTAAAATGAATGGACGTTACTGGAATG
>JAXIVH010000008.1:3640029-3662953 GCA_036785325.1 Urophycis tenuis
TACATACATACATACACGCATACACACATACATACATATATACATACATACATATATATACATACATACATACACACACATACATACATACATACACACACACATACATACATACATACATACACACACATACATACATACATACACACACATACATACATACATACACACACACACATACATACACACACTCGCAATCCAGTCAGAGGATCATGACGGGCCGTTAGTGGTCAGCATGGCAGCCACTCATGCATGTCACAGTGCCCTGCAGCACAGCCGCCATGAGAGGGCGCTCTCACAGTCCAGTGCAGGAGGAGGGAATGAGAGTCGGGGAGACAAAGAGACACACAGGAGGGACACAGAGAGAGCACAGGGAGGACAAAGGAGAGGGGAGACAGGGGACAGATTGGGACGTAAGAAATAATAGCAGAGGAGAAAAGAGAGAGGCAGAGCGAGGAGGGAGAAGGAGAGCTGATCATGCACCTGACAGGAGGCTACACACCTGCACTACACATGAGCTCCACCTGAGCTCCACCCTGAGCTTTAAGAGCTCACTACAGGAAGACAGAGCAGAACACAGAGACAGTCACTCACAGAGACAAGATCATCAAAGAACCTCAGACTCAATCCAGAACCAGGTGTGAAGGACTCTACAAGAACCGCGCGGACGTGACCTGCGTCCGGCCGGCACCGTTTTGTGGTCAGCACCAGAACACATCGCGGTTCTGGTCGTCCTAATTGGCAGCAAAGCTGACAGGTTTGGATGATTTTCAATATTTGTTCAGAAATCATCAAATCAGATCTTACGGTTTTGTACTTCCTAAACGACCAACGTTGGTGACGCCGTCATGCGGCGTGGATATCAAAGGGAGGCGGCCCGCAGGAACAAGAAAGGCGAGTTAAAGAAATCAGGTAAGAGACCGGGACTCTGTCACCTCCGTCAGGGCCATGGGTGAGCCAGCACTTCTGGAGCGTCGCAGTCGCTACGCCCCCAGCAGCTCGCTACGCCCCCAGCAGCTCGCTACGCCCCCAGCAGCTCGCTACGCCCCCAGCAGCTCGCTACGCCCCCAGCAGCTCGCTACGCCCCCAGCAGCTCGCTGCGCCCCCAGCAGCTCGCTACGCCCCCAGCAGCTCGCTACGCCCCCAGCAGCTCGCTACGCCCCCAGCAGCTCGCTACGCCCCCAGCAGCTCGCTACGCCCCCAGCAGCTCGCTACGCCCCCAGCAGCTCGCTCCGTTGTTCTCACTTGTTTGGAACAGAACTCCCGTCCCATGAGAGACTCCAAGTAGCTCTACGCCACAGTTGTCAGTGGAGCTCAAGGGCAGCAGCATTGGGGCAGCCACAGAGGGGCGTGTTCATAAGGACTGCAAAGTCGCAGTGCCTTTTTAGAGGGGAACAGCTCTTTATTTAGGTCAAGTTAATGACGCGTAGCTCCGAATAACCTCCTACAAACAGCACCAAACAGCCCCTGCTACTGGCAACAACTAAATGGCCTCTCAATGTACTTTTGATACAGAGGTTGGGTTACGTGTCTGTGCGACTTTCATGCGCAAATTAACTTCGAGGATGAGACGTGTAAGAACTTCTGATTCCTCTCCATCTGCTCTGAGTCCAGACCTGGAGCAGACAGCACCTTCTCTATCTTTAACCATCACTGGCCTTCATTACCAAGTCCTGCGTTGAGCATACGAGTGGGCCAAATGCACCATCAGCTGCTGGCTTGTCCTCTCCTATACCTGGGGCCAACCATCATCTTTGGTGCATAGAGCACGGTCACAATGCGTCCTATGAAGCCACTGTGCCCTGCACCACTTTAAGGATTTCGTTTGTTGCGCCGTCATCGTTTTTTTAAAAACCTTGATGCGCATAAAGGGAGATCTACTCTCTCTACGTGTGTCCTCAGTGTGGTGTGGGAGGAACGCATTGAAGCTCTGAGCTCCAGGGCCATTCTGTCTGGAGGTGAAGATACGTGAGACACAACACCGAAAACACACTGTGGGGGGTGGGTGGGGGAGGGGGTGGGGGTAGGGGGGTGGGGGTAGGGGGGTGGGGACTGACCGAAGGCGGAGCTGGGAGCGGGCTGCCCATCGCCATCTGTGGGGGGAGGGGGGGGGGGGGGAGACGAGGTGGGAAGGAAGGGTTGGGACATGACATGAAATGTGAGGGCAGCGAGGTGACTGCTGACATTCCCAGCATGCACTTGGAGATGAACACCAATCAGGCGTCCGGCGTCCGTCCCGCAAGCTTCACGCGTGTTATAAGCACATCACATGTGTTTATGCCCGCGGAGGACGCCCCACACACACACACACACACACACTGAAGGGGAACAGCGGCATGCGACACCAGCCAATCAGAGAGCGCGTGACGCCTCACAAGAGGGGCCGCGTGGGCCTTGTGAGACCACCTTGGTGTCACCGCACGTCAGCACACGCTGACCACAGAGCACACACGTACATGCACACGTGGACATGTAGAAATCATAGAAGCGCACACACACACACTCAATCTGTGTGTGTGTGTCTCTCTCTCTCTCTCTCTCTCTCTGACTTTCTCTCTCTCTCTCGTTCTCTCTCAAAGACTCACAAAATAACAAACATGCAATAACATCTATTACCCACATGTGCAGAACAGAACATGTTTAACTTTGTGTTTGCCTGTGCACATCCACTCATGCACAAAGTACACAAATGAGAAAACTCCAGAAAAACAGCACTGCAGCTCAGAAGGTAGTTCTGTCAGAAGGGCTGGGGGTGGCTGGGACACTAACAGTCAGGTGTCTGTGGCCAAACACGCCGCGCCAAAACATGACACCTGTGGTCACTTCTGCTGCGTTATCGTAGCTCTGTGAGCTCAAGTATTAGCTAGCATGAACATGGGAGTCTTGTGGTGGATGTCTAGACAGTCAATCTCTGCTCAAACGTCCTGTTTTTAGCATGAAACCGGTAGACTGCGCTTTATACTGCTAATGTGGATCGTAGATCGTATCGTGGATCTGCTAAGCCCATATTAATAATGTGATGGCTAATTGAGTTCCTAACCCATTTACACTGTAGAGGGACCCAAAGATAAAGTTGTCGAAACAAAATGACACACAAACAGACTTTGGATTCATTGCCATACTTGCCTCTACAAGTTTCTATGGAAACAAAATACACAAGAGCAAGAATTAGACAAGGTGTTCACACATGAGAAGTCAGACAGTCATAACGTCAAACCTACAGACTTTGTTGCCATGAGGATATGCAGGCTTCGCCAGTCTTAACACACATTTCAATGACCACAATTGTTTTTAATTTACAGCCATATTGTAACGATTCCTTACGCGGACAGGCAGACATGCAGAATCGGTTAGCGCCCTAGGAGAAACTCAATATGTTAGTTCATGTTACAGGAACGAGGGGCAGGTGAACGGGACCGTTTACAGTGTGAAAGATGAACTGAAGCCTTACAGAGCAGACCGCTGGCGCCCAGCTGAGGCCTCGTCCGCTCAGGGCGCCGGTCCTCAAAAACAATAGGAGCTACGACCGCGGATCGGGTTCTAAAGGGGGTCGCTCGAAACCAAATCTGCCTGAGCACTGTGAGGTAGAACTACGGGACGCCGCACGCATGCCGTCTGCGGTTCTGGAAGTTCCCCTGTTGGCAGACTACTGTAAGGCTTCAGTTCCAAATGAAAGGAGGAGGAGCGATACTTACGTTCACTTCAGTGATAGCAATGTCCACGACGCTACCCACAACAATTAAGGCATCAAACGTGTTCCAAGCATCAGTGAAATAGTGCTGTTACACGGGGAGAGGACGATGTGGGGGTGGAAGAAAAAGAATGAAAGAAAGATCAAATGAAAGGCAGAAAAGCGTCAAGAGTTGAGGGAGATGAGAAACAACGTGGTGCCATGAGAGGGTCAGGGAGGAGAGAGGGGGAGCGAGAGAGAGAGGGAGAGATGACGAAGAGACAGGAAGTTAGTACGTTAGATCAGACAGGAAGTGGAAGCTGCCTGGCGAGTGAGGAGGTAGCACCCTGCAGGCTGAGGAGGCCTGAGACCGCCCGGCGCCCCGACCACAGGAAGTGAGAGAGAGAGCGAGGGGGAGGGCAGCGGCGGACTGTACTTACATCGATCTCACTGAGAACAATGTCTACTATGCTGCCAATCACAACCATGGCGTCAAACACACTCCAGGCATCCCCAAAATACCCCTACGCACGGGGGAGCGGGAGGGATGTAAACATTAGTGCACTGGCCTGCAGCATCTCTAGCATCTCCACACTCACATGCTTATGGTGGATCTCATTTTGAGGTATTGGGTTATCAATGTATTTGAGGGGCTATGTGTGGCTGGACCTGGGAATGGGCCCTAGAGGCTAGTCAGAGGTCAACAGCCTTATCATCACGCCACACCACACCAGGCAAGGGGCTTACAAGCATCCTGTCCTTCTTCGCTACAAAGCACTGATGTCGTCAGGTGATGGTTTAAAACAAACAGGGATGGATGTACACAGCGATATGTCAATATATACGCACTCTGCTTTCAATATGGTAACAGTCATCATGTTATGTCTTCGTATTCAGAATAAACACAGCAATAATTATCATAATCATAAGAAGAAATATTGTAATCGTATTATTGAACTTATTGAACATATGATACGTTATCACATGTAAGGTATGTGTGTCTGATACGTTATCACATGTAAGGTATGTGTGTCTGATACGCTATCACATGTAAGGTATGTGTGTCTGATGTATACGTCATCACATGTAAGGTATGTGTGTCTGATGTATACGTTATCACATGTAAGGTATGTGTCTGATATATACGTTATCACATGTAAGGTATGTGTCTGATACGTCATCACATGTAAGGTATGTGTCTGATGTATACGTCATCACATGTAAGGTATGTGTGTCTTATACGTTATCACATGTAAGGTATGTGTGTCTGATGTATACGTTATCACATGTAAGGTATGTGTGTCTGATACGCTATCACATGTAAGGTATGTGTGTCTGATACGTTATCACATGTAAGCTATGTGTCTGATACGTTATCACATGTAAGGTATGTGTGTCTGATACGTTATCACATGTGTGTCACCAGGCACACTGCTGGGTGTAAAATGCACATCAAATAAAGCTGTGGCATACCCTGGGTTTGAAAGCGATGAGCTTGAGGACCATCTCTACGGTGAAGACCGTAGTGAAGACCATGTTGAGAATGTCCATCACATAGTTGAAGTTCGCTGACTGCCCATAATGCTGGAAAGACAAGATGGAGGCGTCATTGTAATTATTGCTAGTCAGACGCAATAATCAATTAAGACAATTAGTAGTGACTGCGTCTCACCTGTACAGCCAGGCACAGCGTGTTCAGCATGATGAGTACAAACATGATGTACTCGAAGCCCGTGGAGTTCACCACGTACCAGAACTTGTACTGGTACGGGTTCTTGGGGATGTAGCGGCGCAGCGGCCGGGCCTTGAGGGCGTACTCCACACACTGGCGCTGTGCGGACACACGGGAGCACGGGTTCAAGACCGCGGGGCAACAAGGTGTGACTCAAGAGCCGACATCTGGGTGTGGTTTGTGTTGGAGTGTCAGCAGGCAGTGGGTGACTGCCTGCTCTGGGTGACTGATGCTCTCTGAGAGAGTCTCTGCTGTAAGCTGACAGCTCCTCTGCATCGGCCAATTTAGATTTTCAGACCGGTCCTGGCCCATTTCTGACCAGTCAGGGGATCTGATCCGATTGGTTTGGGGAACGGTGGACTGACGCAGGGAGGGAGGGGGGGAGGGGGGAGGGAGGGGGGAGCAGAGGAGGGAGGGAGCTCTCCTGCTGTCCTCTGCTCTCATCACAACTCGTGACTCACCTAGAGCACCCTTGATAACTAAATAGTGATGAATAATGAGACGCCCCAAATTATTAGTTAGGCGCCTGTCCAAACACAGGACTGTTGTTGCTGTCTAGAGCAGCAACAACAACAACAAGATGCTTTTTGTATCTGGGATCAGTTTGAAGGGTGTGCCAGAGTTATAAGTGGTGCGTTCATACTGTGGATAAGTGTTTTACAGGATGCTCCATGCGGAGACAAGCGTACCGGGCATTTTGAGGATTAAATCTCACCCATAGTGATGACATATGTTCATCATAGTTTTCATCGAGCATTTCATTATTAATGTGAAATGTGAGTATGCATCAGAAGTCGATACACTAGGCTGACGACACAAGGCTTTGAGGGTATTAACTCACAAATGTGTAAAAACAGGATAAAAACACTCACCTGGTTTTTGTCAAGTTCACAGTTTTTGTACTCTTTCTCTCCCTGCTCCTGAAACGTGACAATCACAAAACCTACAAAGATGTTCATCATGAAGAAGGCGATGATGATGATGTAGATGATGAAGAAGATGGAGATCTCCACGCGATAATTGTAGATGGGCCCCAGGTTCTCCCTGTTGGAGTCAATGGCCTTGTACAACAACCTGGAGCAACAACACAGAGGGAGAGAGACGCCATCAGTTCCACGCTTTTGAATGGTCGATTATTCAACTCCACCAGGAGGTGGCACCCTGAAAAAAGTACCATCTCATCTCGACCTTGATAAGACGGTCATGCTACAGTACAGTCAGAGGAACATTATGATAAGACGATCATGCTACAGTACGGTCAGAGGAACATCTTGATAAGACGATCATGCTACAGTACGGTCAGAGGAACATCTTGAGAAGACGATCATGCTACAGTACGGTCAGAGGAACATCTTCTTACGCAGGCCAGCCCTCAAAGGTGGACACGGTGAACAGCGCCATCATGGCCATGAGGACGTTGTCAAAGTTGAACTCGCTGTTGTGCCACAGCCTCTTGTGGATGGCAGGCTGGTTCACATCCCCATCCTTATAGAGGATGAAGGTCCCTCTGCGGGCAGAACAGGAAACACGTGTTCACCAGGACACCAGCGTAGCATTGCTGCTGAGCTAAAACCAAAAAGGTGTTGGAAGATGTCAGAATGAACGTACTTGCACTCATCCGGGCTCGACTTGGCTTCGTCCGTACAGCGGTAAAACTTTCCCTGTGTGTGGGGCATTCAAGGACTTTTAATGTGGTAACGGGGACACGGGTTAAAGCACTGGGCTACTCTACATGGGGGGGGGGGGGCTGCTATTCACACGCTGTGCCACTGACCTTGAAGAGCTGGACTCCGATGCAGGCGAACATGAACTGCAGCAGCGTGGTGACGATCATGATGTTACCGATGGTCCTGATGGCCACGAACACGCACTGGACCACGTGCTGCGCCACAAACGACAACACAACCGGCGTTATCCACCGCGCCGACTCACCGCCGGGAGGCACTGGGCCGAGGCGGGCCTCACCTTCAGGCCTTTGGCTCTATTGATGGCCCTCAGGGGACGGAGAACACGCAGAACCCTGAGGATCTTCACCACCGAGATGGCAGAGGACCTGCAGCATTGATAGAGGGGGAGCAGGGGGCCCAGAAACACATGTTTAAACACTGAGGGAGGAGATGGAGAGAGAGAGAGAGAGAGAGAGAGAGAGAGAGAGAGATCACTCACTGAATGCCAAAGGAGACCAGGGACACGCCCACCACCAACAAGTCCAGCAGGTTGAAGTAATTCCTGCAGAAGGCTCCTTTATGAAGGACGGCTCCGAAGGTTGTCATCTGAGAGGAGGAGGGAGAACCATTAGAGGACCGCAGGACAATAAACAACAACATCAACACAGAAACACACAACCCACTCAAACCAACATGTTACAAACTAAACACACACACACATAAACAGACAAACTCAGACACACAGTAATTACACAATGAACACACACACACAAACAGATGCACACAAAGTCTTGCATCGCTCACTAACAGACAAACTCGGAGACAATCAATAATTACACAATGAAAACACACACACACACACACACACACACAGTCTCGCACACTCACCAATCACACACACAATCAATAATTACGCAAATGAATACACGCACACATACACAAACTCATACACACACTAGACACGGACTGTACATAAACACACACTAGACAGGGACTGTACATAAACACACACTAGACACAGACTGTACATAAACACACACTAGACACAGACTGTACATAAACACACACTAGACACAGACTGTACATAAACACACACTAGACAGGGACTGTACACACACATATATATTTTCACACTCGTTTGGATCACTCTAGTTCAGGGTGGCGAGCTCAGAGGGCCACAGCTACTGCCGCCACCCCACGGCCCCTAACCACATGCATGTGGTAGCAAGTCATTGGTTTTACAATCTGGCGTGGGACAAGGCAATAAACCATGCACTTTGTTGCCTTGCAGAACAGGGAGGTCTGCAGCCTGGAAGAGGCCCGCGGACCAGAAGGATTGCAGAACCAAATGGCCTTGCTAGCACATCCATGCGGGCCGTTGTCTTAAAGCACATTCCATCATGTTCTTTAATAGTTAATATAAGGTTGGGGGGAGCTCCTTATCTCAACTTCAGAGCAGGCAGGAGAAGATAAACCAGCCAAAAATAACTCTTGTTCAAACAGTGAAAGTAAAGGAGTCATTTTCTCAAGAGTGCATGGAAATGCGGAGCGCGGCACTGAGCCTGCTCAGGCTAACCAGGAGCTCTGAGGCGGCTTGGGATCGGGCTCCGGCCTGGAGAGACTGTACTGCCTGGCCGCGTGTCATCGGGCCGGCGGGTTGGGGGTTCGACTCCACACTTCCATGCACTCAGTCAAGGGAAAGCAGACTGGACCATGCTCAGCCGGAACATGGTTGGCTTTGCCCCCTCTTTTATGGGTGTTCTGAGCAGCAGTGGGTATGAGAGGCATGGAGCCAGCCTTGACTGGAGCTGGCTTCTCCGTCTCCCCTGGGGAGACTTCAGAGCTCAGCCTCAGCCAACGCTGCTTGTCTAGACAGCCCGTTAATAGTATGAATCGTTTCAGTGCAACAACAGATGCAGCCTTTTTTTTCTATATTTTCTCATTGTCATTAAAACTGCATTCTCAACATCATCTCAGCATTACTATGAAATGACACCGATGTGAGTATGTTGTATGTTCATGATATGTTCATGATATGTTTCCTTCCCCTGACGTGGCTCATTTGCGAAAAAAAAAAAAAAAACACTTCAATTTGAGCAAATCCTGCCTTTAACCTGGCGAGCCGCCAGCGGATCGCTTTGTCTTTTGGGTTCCTAGTTTTCTAATTTCTTTGCCTTTTTTTTGTTTTAAAAGAGGTGCCGTGAAGATAAAAAAAATATAGAAGCGAAGAGTAAACAAGAGAAAGGAAACACCAACAAGCCAGGTTGAGCTATGTGGCAGGTGACACACACAGGAGTAGAATGCAGCAAGGCTTGGTGGTCACTTAAAGGGTTACCTTCAACACGATCTCAAATGTAAACATACTAGTGAAGACATAATCTGCATAGCCTAGGACCTGGAAGGCAACGAGACGTTGGGCGTGTTACTGGGAGGGGGTGGTGGGGAGACAGCAGGGGCAGGGGGGACACGGGCCATTTACCTTCAACACGATCTCAACAGTAAAGATAGCCGTGAAAGCATAGTCAAAGTAACCAAGTATCTGTGAAGAGCAACGCACATGTTTAACAAAGACACACACACACAGGACAGGTCGTGTTATGAAGGTCCATCAGGGCCGCAGCGTGGGAGAGAGGGTCAAGACAACCAGAAACACACATCCTGGACGTTGTTAGCGTCATAAACAACTCAAATATACACAGGAATATTAACATTATTGTATGCATTGACATTTCCACGTTAGTAAAATATAGCTGTTAATAGTATGAGAATTAATAACAGGTTGAATACTTTGTGACAATTAGGAACACACCCGAGGACTACAGTAGGATAGCGTTTGGGAGAATTACACTGAAAAATAAATCACGTTTGGATCAAAATAGCAATTGGCAAGTGAACTACCATGAATCTTACAATCCTCCCCAGTATACTCTAATGAAGTACTAATGACTGACAGTGAAGTCGCCTCCGTCCCCTGGAGAGGCTGGAGGAGCTCATGACCACACCAGGACTTACGATATTGCGTGCAGAGAAGTTGCGTATGGGGTCCTCTGCTGCCAGGGAGGCTGAGCTGAGCATGATGAAGACCAGGATGAGGTTGGTGAAGATGTGGTGGTTGATCAGCTTGTGGCATCCAACACGGATCCTTAGAAAGGCAAAAGGAACACAAAGGGTCGGGTCTCTCTTAGTGTCACCGCATTCAACTGCATTGTCACTACACAGAACATGTACAGTGCAATCAATTACAAAGTGCAGTAGCAACTAAACAAATAGAGGCAGAACAGGCATATATACTGTACATGCATTTAGTGCAGGATACCTACATATATTCACACAAATAGTGTGTGCGTGCGTGCATGGGTATGTGTGTGTGTTGTCCTAGCGTGTGTGTTTGTGTATGCCTTTGTGTGCATGGGTGTGTGCATGTGTGCATGGGTGTGTGCATTGTGCGTGCGTGTGTTTGTGTGTGCGAGCGGGTCTCTCACGGGTTGGTGTTGCTGAAGATGAAGAAGGCGCTGCCCTCGGGGATGGGCGTGATCTTCTCCTTCTTGATCAGCTCGGCGATGGGTGGCCGCGGGCCCGACGGCACCTCCGGGTCCTCCTCCTCCCCCGCGTTGTCCTCCACCTCCTCCTCCTCCTCCTCCTGGCGGGGGGCGGGGCCACACACACGGTCACGCCGCGCTCCCACGCAGCACGCCACCGGGGGCGTGGCAACACAAGCGTGTAATAATGAACACTTTACCTTCTCGTCTTTGTCGTCATCCTTGATGTCCCTGTTAAAGAAGAGAAGAGGATAAAGCTTTTATATTCAGAGCGTCGGTGCACTTCACACACTGGAACAGGGATGCACTGTGAAATAATGGTACTTTATGACTATATGACACTGCTTTTATAAACATTTGTAAAACCTCAAAGTCACCTCATAAACTGAGCTGAAAGAGCATCTTTATTGATACCCGGGCGCCATTCGCAAAAGAGAGATGGCGCCTGATCACAATAAAATGAACGTTTTCCACTATGCGATTAAAAAGTTACAGCGGCTGAAGACTCCACCGCTGGTACTTTTCAGACGGCGCTGACATAACCTGCTGCGAAACAGCACGGCCGCCGCACATTCAAAGTTCACTGTTTTCTCTGTGCTCATCACAAAACAATTCTGCTTTGTTGGTGCTTAATGCACACGACAGCCCTGAGCGGCAGCCCCACAGCCCTGAGTGGCCCCACAGCCCTGAGTGGCCCCACAGCCCTGAGCGGCCCCACGGCCCTGAGTGGCCCCACAGCCCTGAGCGGCAGCCCCACGGCCCCACAGCCCTGAGCGGCCCCACAGCCCTGAGCGGCCCCACGGCCCTGAGTGGCCCCACAGCCCTGAGCGGCAGCCCCACAGCCCTGAGTGGCCCCACAGCCCTGAGCGGCAGCCCCACAGCCCTGAGCAGCCCCACAGCCCTGAGTGGCCCCACAGCCCTGAGCGGCAGCCCCACAGCCCTGAGCGGCCCCATGGCCCTGAACGGCAGCCCCACGGCCCTGAGCGGCCCCACGGCCCTGAGCGGCAGCCCCACGGCCCTGAGCGGCCCCATGGCCCTGAACGGCAGCCCCACGGCCCTGAGCGGCCCCATGGCCCTGAACGGCAGCCCCACGGCCCTGAGCGGCCCCACAGCCCTGAGCGGCCCCACGGCCCTGAACGGCAGCCCCACGGCCCTGAGCGGCCCCACAGCCCTGAGCGGCCCCACGGCCCTGAGCGGCCCCACAGCTCTGAGCGGCCCCACGGCCCTGAACGGCAGCCCCACAGCCCTGAGCAGCCCCACAGCCCTGAGCAGCCCCACAGCCCTGAGCCGCAGCCCCACAGCCAACCCACTTCTTGTCCCCGGCGTCCGTGTTCAGCGACTCGGCGTCTGCCAGGTTGTCCACAGCAATGGCCAAGAAGACGTTCAGGAGGATGTCTGAGACGCGGCACTGGGTGAAGGGCCAACAGCCTGCCGCCATCAGAACAGCACACACACACACAGCCCATGGTACACACACACACACACACACACAAACACACACAGGCCACGGTACACATGCGGCGGGAAGGATACAGTTTCCGCAGATGAAGAGGATGATGAAGTAGATGCAGACGATCATCCCCGAGGAAGAGGGCCCGCCGTACGCCATGATGCCGTCGTACATGACGGCGTTCCAGTCCTCTCCGGTCAGGATCTGAGGAGCCGGGGGACAACCGGGTGACACGGCACACGTCTTTAGCATCTGTAGCATCTGTAGCATCGGTAGCATCTGTAGCATTAATAGCATCTGTAGCATCTGTAGCATCGGTAGCATCAGTAGCATCTGTAGAATCTGTAGCATCTGTAGCATTAAAAGCATCTGTAGCATCAGTAGCATCTGTAGCATTAATAGCATCAGAAGCATCTGAAGCATTAATAGCATCTGTAGCATCGGTAGCATCTGTAGCATCGGTGCACGAGGGCTTGACATTCTCCCTTTTTGTCAATTTCTTTCAAGAGGCAATCATTCCGGGGAGCCATGATGGTTTTGCTCTGTCTCGTTGGAAATGTCAGTGTTTTGCACCGCACAGAGGAAAATGTGCCCGATCCGCTTGGCCCGGGGAACCGGCCGCTACGCCGCTGGGTTTGACAGCGCTGTTGAGAGCGGCTGGTTTCAGGGGCACGTTAGCAAAGATAAGAGCTATCGGGAGAAAGTAACTCTGTAGTTGTTAGGGGTTCGCGTTGCATGCGGAGATGAGTATATAATGACTGGAATTAGATGAGGACGAACTCCTGCACTCCTGCCACAGTTTAGCAGAGTTCAGCGTGTGAGTGAGGACACACACACACCCCCTGACTCACACACACCTGAAAGACCGTCAGCAGGGCCTGGGGAAAGTTGTCAAAGGTGCTTCTCTTGGTCTGGGTCTCGTCGAAGTTGAACTTGCCACCAAACACCTGCATGCCCAGCAGGGAGAAGATGATGATGAAGAGGAAGAGCAGCAGCAGCAGGGAAGCGATGGACTTCATGGAGTTCAGCAGAGACGCCACCAGGTTGGACAGAGACTGCCAATGGCTGAAACCAGGACACACATGGTAGAGAGAGGGAGGGAGGACACAGAGAGAGAGAGAGAGAGAGAGAGAGAGAGAGAGAGAGAGAGAGAGAGAGAGAGAGAGAGGAGAGAGAGAGGAGAGAGGAGAGAGAGAGAGAGAGAGGGAGAGAGAGAGAGAGAGAGAGAGAGAGGGGGAGGAGAGAGAGAGAGAGAGAGAGAGAGAGAGGAGAGAGAGAGAGAGAGAGATACAGAGAGAGAGAGAAAGAGAGTGGTAGAGAGAAGGGGCAAGGGAGGCAGTGAGAGAGAACGAGAGAGACAGACGGGGGGCAGGGAAGACACAGCATGAAAGAGAGCGAAAGAGAGAGTGGGGGGGGGGACAGAGTGTGAGAGAGAGAGACAAATAGAGAGAGCAAGATATAGAGAGAGCGAGCGAGATAGAGAGAGTGAGAGAGAGAGAGAGAGAGAGAGAGAGAGAGAGAGAGAGAGAGAGAACGTATCAGTATTCATGGATGCCATAAGCCGGAAAATAATGAAGCAGAAACGCACGCACACACACACACACACGTACACACACACGTACACACACACGTACACACACACACACACACACACACACACACACACGCACACACACACGTACACACACACACACACACACACACACACACACACACACACACACACACACACACGTACACACACACGTACACACACACACACGTAGACACACACACACACACGCACACACACACAGCGTGGCTGCGTGGAGCCCGTACCGCGTGACCTTGAAGATCCTCAGCAGGCGGACGCAGCGGAACACGGAGATGCCCAGCGGAGGCATGATCTCCAGCTCCACCAGGATGGTCTCTGTGATGCCGCCGCACACCACGAAGCAGTCGAAGCGGTTGAACAGCGACACGAAGTAGGCCTGCAGGCCCAGGCTGTACATCTTCACCAGCATCTCGCACGTGAACATGGCCAGGAGCACCTTGTTGGCCACGTCTGCAATGAACGACCCGGGAACACAAATGACACACGGGAGCTCGGACATCCGGCATCACACATTTGGAATGTCCGACGCCATTTTGGAAGCCTATCAGCAATGAACTGTGGTTGTGGGGAGACGTTGTGTTTGAAACGGCCACGGCGTTTCTCACGCCAGATACCCTGGCAAAACAACGTTGTCATCAGTAAGCGGTTTGCGGTAGATTTACATCAATTTAGGAATCGACAGAACTACAGCTCTCTTGATTCCTCTCAATATGGTGTCATTTATAAAAACTCCCACTCCCATGATGCATTCTGATGCACAAGCCCTATTGGAGATCAAGACCGTAAGTGGTGCGCAGGTCTGTGCGCAAGACATCAAAGATGTCAAATGAGATGAACTGAAGAATTACTCTTAAAAACAGACACTAACATAAAGGTAAAGTTCCTCTGCACCTCCAGCTGCTCAGACCACACACTGCACCGCCAGCACCTGAGACCGCCCTACCTTGGACTTGTGTCAGCCAATCAGGCTGGTTGTAGTGTTCGGAGGAGATGGTGAGCGTGTTGAGGAACACCAGGATGATGACCAACCAATAGAAAGGCACCGATTTCACCGCCAGCCGGCAATTCCTCCGACAGCACCTGTTCCACCGGCGCCAGCGGCGGCTGTGTTGTGACAAACAGTTGGTCTCACAGACGGGCCGGGTCTCACACACAGCCGGTCTCACACACAGCCGGTCTCACACACGGGCCGGGTCTCACACACAGCCGGTCTCACACACGGGCCGGGTCTCACACACGGCCGGGTCTCACACACAGCCGGGTCTCACACACAGGGCCGGGTCTCACACACACGGCCGGGTCTCACACACAGCCGGGTCTCACACACGGCCGGGTCTCACACACAGCCGGTCTCACACACATGGACCAGGTCTCACACACAGGGCCGGGTCTCACACACAGGGCCGGGTCTCACACACAGGGCCGGGTCTCACACACAGCCGGTCTCACACACGGCCGGGTCTCACACACACGGCCGGGTCTCACACACAGGGCCGGGTCTCACACACAGGGCCGGGTCTCACACACGGCCGGGTCTCACACACACGGCCGGGTCTCACACACAGGGCCGGGTCTCACACACAGGGCCGGGTCTCACACACACGGCCGGGTCTCACACACAGGGCCGGGTCTCACACACAGGGCCGGGTCTCACACACAGGGCCGGGTCTCACACACAGGGCCGGGTCTCACACACAGGGCCGGGTCTCACACACGGCCGGGTCTCACACACACGGCCGGGTCTCACACCTCACACACAGGGCCGGGTCTCACACACACGGCCGGGTCTCACACCTCACACACAGGGCCGGGTCTCACACACACGGCCGGGTCTCACACACACGACATTACGTTGTCTATGAACTTCTCTGTCTGCGTTCAGCGACTCGACGAAGTGGAAAGAGGTACGGGGTGACGTGAGGTGAGAGCATAATATATTTTATGCAAGTAATGCAAGTATTACATATTTTTGCTAGCCGCGGTGGTAATGCGCTATAAAATAGTGCATATCGGTGCATTCTAAAAATACAATATGGGGGATGCTGACTCTATAGGTACCACTGATTGATTATCCCCAGTTACACTCTGTATAGTTCAGGAAAATAATAATAACTAGCAATCCAAGCATACAGAAACACCTATAATCTGATGAGCTCCACAAGTAGGGATTATAAAATGGACATTCAGTTGAATGAATGATGAGAAAACTGTCAAGAAAGGAACCAAAATGGATACAGACACAGAGCTGTCAGCTGCATGCATTGAACAGACGCACGGAAACAGTGACAGAAAGTTTTGACTGACCTGAACTTTGACTTGGTAATTTTTTGACTGAAAGAGTTGAAGAATTGAATCAGAGTTTATCAGAAGGCGTTCATAAAGACAGGCTTTAGACATGCGTAAGACAGTGAGAGGAATAGTATCAAAGACCAGAAGATTAAAGTCAAGAGCACATGCGTGTGTGTGTGTGTGTGTGTGTGTGTGTGAGAGAGTGTATGTGTGTGTGTGTGTGTGTGTGTGTGTGTGTGTGTGTGTGTGTGTATGTGTGTGTGTGTGTGAGTGTGTGAGTGTGTGAGTGTGTGTGTGTGTGTGTGTGTGTGTGTGTGTGTGTGTGTGTGTGAGTGTGTGTGTGAGTGTGTGTGTGTGTGTGTGTGTGTCAGTGCATGGTTTGATCTCCGCACCATAGAGGCCCACAACATGGCGTCTTCTCATCCTCTCCATTGGGATTCTCTGTGTTCACAGACTCTGTCTCACTGGCCGGCACACTCGCTGTGGACACACACACACAACGTGCAAATGCACACACACACACACACACATACACACACACACACACACACACATATTCACGTACACACAAACACACACATACACGCACACGCACACACACACACACACACACACAGTGTTTGCACAGTGAGGGTTGCTACATAAGCACTTTACACATTACAAATACTGTACTACCAATGAATAGGAAACACAACATGCTACTACTGCCTGCAACCATCTACTTATGAAGGCTCATAAACAGTAACGTTGGACTATGTTGTAATGGCGATAACACAGGAAAACAAGTTGTCATGAATAGTGAATTACTGAACTGCTGTTACTGAAGATACAGAAACAGAACAATGTCAACACTGGTGCCGGCACTACGTAGGCTAACCACTGCAGCTAGCAGCACAGTGGGTCAGACGGCTAGACAGCTGCTCTATCAAGGCTGACTGATGCAGATGTTGCTGAGGAAAGAAGGGGGCGTGCACTGAGACAAAGAAAGAGAGACAGAGAGAGAGAGAGAGAGAGAGAGAGAGAGAGAGAGGGGCAGAGAGCTCCCTCACATCTGTCTCGCTAATTCCCTAAAAGTGCGGCTAATGGCTGGCGGTTAGCGCTCCCGCCATGTCAGCGGGAACACGTAGACTAGCTAGCTGCTGTCGGTGCCGTCTGAGGGGAAGAGCTAGCCCCCGTCGCTAGGCTGTCGAGGCGGTTTCCCTCTGAGAACAGTGCTCACCTCAGGAGCCGCGACCTGGTTTCAGCCTTGTTTGCTACGCTGGCGTCAAGCTACGCTCCGGATCTAAAATGGGACCGTGGCTCCTGATATGAACAGGTCTCTGTATGTTTTGATTCCTGGTCAGTACTGCCCTTCAAGGGCGTTTTCGTTTAGGAACAGAGGGAGAAAGGGTTTGAACAAGCAGGGTGGGGAACGAGAACACACGGTGTGGCTTGCGGAAGAAAACACTCAAAAATAACGTGATCAAACAGAAGGGCTGAACACAACTGCAGTGCATGGGCAGCATGGTGGGTAGAACACATATGTGCACAGACAACACACACGCATACTCTCTGTCTCTCCATATTCGTCCTCCTCATTCTGTATCTAGGAGCATGAATTCATAAACGATACTTATCAGCAGGTGTTAAAACAGCTATTAATACCACAGCTCCAGACTAGTTCTCCCACCGGTGGTGGGGCTGAGCAGCACCTAGCAGCTCACCTTGTTAGTCCTCATGACGCGTGGCCGGTTAATAAACAGGTTCATGAATTAAGCAGCAGTGGATCAAGTGAGACCAGGCGCTGTGTGCATCGTAACGTTATACAGCAGCAGCAGGTGGCTGCTGGCTGGAGCGCTGGACTGATGCTGGTTGAAACAGTAGCCTCGGCCATTTCAGCATTGTAAAATAAAATGGATACGCAGTTTCTATGTATGTCACATGCTCTATTGTTGATACACACTAACACACACACACACACACACACACACACACACACACACAGATACAGACAAATAAAAGAGAAGACAGAGCAAGAGACTGAAAAAGGGACAGAGTGTGTGTGTCTGAGAGGAAGATAAATATTGAGACAGACATAGAGAGAGCGTCTATATGAGAAAGAGAGGGAGTGAGAGAGACAGAGAGATGAGAGAATGAGTGAGAGACAGAGAGAGATGAGAGAGAGAGAGAGAGAGAGAGAGAGAGAGAGAGAGAGAGAGAGAGAGATGAGAGAGAGAGAGAGAGAGAGAGAGAGAGTGACACACACACATACACAGAGACACAGACAGAGGCAGAGAGAGAGACATGTACTCTGGACAGGAAGCACAGGGACTTTACCATGTGTGTCGGAGGACTGGCTGAACCACCCAAACCTTCCTTTCTTCTTCTCTGTGAGGTCAGCCAGAGTCACTCCTTCATGTGCAATGCATGCAAGCCCATGCATTCAGAGACAGAGCAGCAGAGCAGAGGTACGTGGAGACATGGAGGGGCGAGAATGGGCTGCGGTCAACACGGGCTCAGAACAGACAAGAAAACACCACCACAACAACACCCATGACAGCAGCATCCAAAATAAATAACAACAATAGACAGCAACAACAATAACAACAACAATGACGAAGACAACGACAGCAAATGGTGGGACCACCGGGAGCCACGTGGACTGTAGACACTGAGGAGGAGGTGGGCGGGGGGTGGTGGGGGGGCAGAGAGGGGCAGACACACAGCTGTTAGTCACAGTGGGGGGGGCTCCCCACGGTGGCCGACCAGACACTGCGCTAACACGCTACGTCAACCACGGGTTGACACCTGCTTCCATGTCAGCGCAGGCTCCCGCGGCGCCAGGGAGACTGGGGGGGACAGAGGCTGAGCCCAGAGCCATGTGTGTCCGTTTAACACAGACATCTTACAACACTTACCGTGGGAGACGGATACATCAGCCCGCTAATGCAACGCCCCTCTGTGCCTACAGCCTCATGTCCAGGCCGTGCTGGCCACCTGTAATTGGGGCCTAATTTAAGTGTGCCATTTAGTAGTGATTGTGGGCAGGAAGGAGGACGGGGGGGCTACAGTAAGAGCACGTGGGTCTCCTCCTAAAGCTGCTTCCTTTACTATAGGAGGCTTGAGAGATCTCTGAGCTGTCATAGGAAGAGTGGAGGGAGGAGAAGAGAGAGAGAGAGAGAGAGAGAGAGAGAGAGAGAGAGAGAGAAAGAGAGAGTAAGCTAGAGAGAGGGAGAGAGAGTGTAAGCTAGAGAGAGCGAGAGGAAGAGAGTAGAGTAAGCTAGAGAGAGAGAGAGAGAGAGAGAGAGAGAGAGAGAGAGAGAGAGTGTGCGGCGAGGCATGGCTCAGCTCTGCGACTAGGTGCCGGAGTCTCTGCATACTGCTTATATAAAGAGGATTTGGATTAGAAGTTTTCCTTTTCGCCCAAGTAATGATTTATCCCATTTTTCTCCTCCAGCGGCATGCGGCTGACTCCAGCTGTGTCAGAGCCGAGGTGGTGCTGGTCCATGAAGGGCGGAGGTCCTCCTCAGTTCAGGTATTTGGTTGTGAGACACGTAGTCAGACTCTGACCTCCTCAGGAGATCAGTCCCTTGTTAGGGCATCACATTCCACAGGACGAAATACGCTCGGCACGAATAAATAAGATAAGAAGATAAATATACTAGAAAGCAATACGTACACCACAGGGTTGTAATATAATGTATGTATGTAATAACAAAATCAGCACACCACTCCAAGGGTTTGCTTCACGTTTGACGGTAACATTTTCTAACGAGAGCAGACAAACGTCGCTCTGCAGGCCTTTCAAGTGAAGTGCATTTATTTCTATTTTTGGTCGGGGGGAAGAAAACCGCCAGTAAATGTTCCGCGTTGTCTGACGGCATAAAGAAGGTAGCGGCCCCGCATCACAGCACAGCGCTAGCCTTAGCGTTAACGTTAGCATTAGCCTTAGCGTTAACGTTAGCATTAGCGTTAGCGCCGCGGGTACCCGGAGGTGCGGTTGCTTACGGTTACGCTTGCTCCCCTCGTCCGCCTCGTCCTCGTTCTCGGGGTCGATGTCCTCGGCCTGGGTGATCCAGTCCAGGTAGCCCTTCAGGTCCTCCTCCAGCTGCTGCTTCTCACGCAGCTTCTGGAAGTCTCCGCGCGCCTTCGCCTTCTCCCTCTCCTTGGAGAACTCTCTGGGTTTACACACACACACACACACACACACATCCACACACACACATCCACACACACACAGACACACACACATCCACACACACACACACACATCCACACACACACACACACACACATCCACAAATACACACACACACACACATCCACACACACACACACACACGCACATCCACAAGATCATGCACGCACACAAAAACATGCACGGCCACACACAAATATACACAGACACACATACAAACAAAAACACGTATACACAAACATAAAAGCATACACAAATGCACACATACACACACAGGCACCCAGACACACACGCACATGTTCATACAAGTATATGCATAAACACATGTACACTAACATGGTAGTAACATGCATATATTAAAAAGTAGTATTTCATAAATGCTCGCCACTGCAAACAACAAATAGATTTTACAGGCATCATTTATAAATCCCAAAAGAAAGGATTCAGTTGCTCTAAATGTAAAGTTGGTAATGACCTGACTAAGAAAGGGCAGTGGCTTAATTGCCTCGTTTACAGGTTGACATATTTATAATGGGTTTCTCAATGCAGCTTCTCTGCAAGCACCATAGGCTAACTCTGAGCATCAAGTCAGCAAAACAATTTAGATTGCAAAGATGTACAAATAAACACTGATAAACAACGTACAGGCTAGGCGTATTGTTATATTACTCTGGCATATCTGGGCTATATTTGTTTTCTTTTCTACATTTTGACAGATTGGTACAGAGTGCATGTTACACATTGTCCTTTTAAAGCATATCTATAGTCAGTCATCTATAGCATTCAAAATAAGCCTGTAATAATTATTAATATCATGTGTTTTTCTTAACCATGACCACTGGAGGGAGAAGTTCACTGCTGAAATGACCACACAGCTTCATATTCTGAATGCCATCGAGGGGTTAATCATAAACTGTTACACGCCATACATAGCAGGCCAAATTATGTCTAATTATTCTCAACAAACTGAACACATTTAGGAAAGCATCCATGACCCAGCCAGTGCTGACCATTATTCCATCTCAAACTAATAAATGGGTTGAATTGGAAATATTTGCGTCATCGACCTTCAAACATTTCCTACACTCAAAGTGAAACCATTTCAATAACACGCGTGACTCAGAATGTCCCAGAATGCACCGGAACCCGCGCGCAGCCCTGGACAGCACAATGGCGTTGATCCGACCGCCTCGTTCATTACGCCAATCTCACGCACGCAGAAGCTATAGCGGCGTCTGAGCTAATGATTTCCTTAACCTTGCAGGCTCCATTTCCCCGCCCCCCCCCCCTCTCTAAATCCTGCTCAGTGTGGCCGTCCACTCAGAGCTAATGTCACTGTAGCGCCCCACCCCCCACTGCAGCGCAGCACACTGTGGCTTGAGAAGCAGCTTAGGACGCAGTGAAGGGAGAGGGGAGAAATATGATTAATGTTCTGTTTTAGGAGGCGGCGTGGCGGCGCGGAGGGAGCCGTGGCCGGGGTTATCGGCTCAGTTTGGGGGCGAGGGGGGGGG
Organism: Urophycis tenuis; assembly: GCA_036785325.1. Classification (NCBI taxonomy): domain Eukaryota; kingdom Metazoa; phylum Chordata; class Actinopteri; order Gadiformes; family Phycidae; genus Urophycis; species Urophycis tenuis. Next base: position 3,661,659 of record JAXIVH010000008.1, read on the forward strand.
GGGGGGCCGAGGGGAGGGGGCCTTGAAAAGGTCAGGGGGAGCAGAATTTGCAAACATTGTGTGAAAGCGCTCCCATCATCGTCGCTTTAATTTCTTTCTCTTTTTATGGGTCTATTAAAAATTCTATGGCTCTGGCGGCCGTGCGCGTGAGAGACGCAAGGAGGAGGAGTTGAATCGACGCAGTCTCTGGGGGGTCAGTACCACACTGCACACGCTCACTTCAAACCAATTAAAACCTCCACTGCACACAAGCGGCCTCTTACCCACTCAACACACCCAGGACGAGGTTAAGTACGAAAAAGGACCCCAGTATGATGAGGCTAACAAAGTAAATGGGAGGGGTCCCGAAGCCCATGGCGTCGTTGACCTGTGGAGCCCAGAGCAGCGGCTGGTTAATGACTGGGGACATAAACACACAAGACAGAGGACCCCACCACCCCCACCACCATCACCACCACCACCCCCACCCCCACCCCCACCACCACCACCACCCACAGAGGACCCCGCCCACCCCCACCACCACCACCACCGCCCTCACCCCCACCCACAGAGGACCCCACCACCCCCACCACCGCCCCCACCCCCACCCAGAGAGGACCCCACCACCCCCACCACCACCCACTGGAGGGCGGGGTTCTCTCTGTCGCCGTAGACAACCAGCATCTTACCCGCTCAAGACACCCAAAACCAGGTTAAGAACGAAAAAAGAGCCGAAGATCACGAGACTGACAAAGTAGACCCATGGAAGCTCCAGGCCCATAGCGTCGTTCATCTGGGAGGAGGAGGTGGAGGAGGAGGTGGAGGAGGAGGTGGGGGCGGCAGGAGGGCCACGGCGGCAGGAGAGGAGGAGCAGAGGCCAGAGAAGAGAGAGAGGAGAGATACAAGAGAAAATAAGGCAAACGAAGACGAATCTGTCGAAAGGTTACGAGGACTTGGGGAACGCGGGGAACAGAGGAAGACAAAGTGAAGCAGGACTGCCACTGGAGCACCCGCTGAGGGAAGCGCCTGCGTTAAAAGTACTGCAGCCTTTGGTTGCAGATACACAACAAATCATGCAGCCGTCTTACTGAAGCTAAAGGAACGGAGCACAGTCAAGGCAGAGCACACTGAGTCACCTGAAGAGCATCGTCAGAGTGTATCCAGACACATTCATCTTAAAGGTGCTGTATTCATCTTAAAGGTGCAGTATGTATAATTTATGAGCTATTATTGGATTGTAATTTGTTAGACATGGCATAGCCATTGGTCAGCTATGAGTGGGTGAAACATGTGTTTCGAGTGGACTGCGCCCGCCT